>OW964833.1:23907998-24016339 GCA_943142095.1 Ophonus ardosiacus | reverse complement strand
CAAAATAATAACATCAATATTAGCAACAAAAATCTATAATCATCTAGATAGAAATAGTATATTAGACGAAGAGCAAAAAGGCTGCAGGAAAGGGTCGAGAGGTTGCAAAGAGCAATTAATTATAGACATGGTTATTACGAACGACGCCAAACAGAAAAAGAAGTCATTATTTACATCGTACATTGATTATCAAAAGGCGTTCGACAGTGTGCCCCACAGTTGGCTAAAAGAGGTACTTGACATTTATAAAGTAGAAGAACACATAAAAAAATTTCTGATTCATGCAATGGCTAAATGGAAAACAACATTAATACTAAACGCGGAAACAGCACATATAAAAGTGGCTGACATCAATATAAACAGAGGAATTTTCCAAGGAGACGCATTGAGCCCCCTCTGGTTCTGTATAGCATTAAAACCCCTGACAAACCTACTAAACAAACATAACAAGGATATAAAATTTCTGGATCACAGGTATCGCATCTATTCTACATGGATGACTTAAAGTTATTCGCGGAAAACAAGGAACATCTCAACAAGCTTCTTACCTGTGTGGGAAATTTCAGCTCAGACATTGAGATGAAATTCGGTCTGGAAAAATGTAAAATAAATTTATGGTCAAGGGTAAGTGGAAAGAACATGAAGGAACAGAAATAGTTAGCCAGGGCAAGATAGAAGGTATGGAAGAAGGGGACACTTACAAATACCTAGGTTACCAACAAAGTTTATGTATTGAGCAGAAACACACTAAGGAAGCACTAACTGAAGAATACAATAGCAGAGTGAAGAAAATATTGAAAACAGATCTGTCGGCAAGAAACAAAGCAGCGGCTATTAACACGTATGCTATGTCTGTTTTAATGTATAGTTTTGGCATAATAAAATGGACAGATACTGATTTACATGCAATAGACAGAAATACTAGGAAAATGTATAGCACTTACCGAAGTCACCATCCACAGAGCTCAAAGGAGAGATTTCATTTGCCGAGAAAGCATGGAGGTAGAGGAATCCCAAGTGCATATGTAAGATGCTACGAACAAATCTTGAACCTACGGCAATATTTCCTAGAAAAAATAAAAATTAGTGAGATGCACAAAGCTATCGCAGAAGCAGACCGAAACGCAACACCCTTACATCTGGCAGAAGAATATGATCCCAGCAGACAAATACCAAGCATAGCTGACATAAAACAACAATGGAGGCAAAAACCCCAGCACGGTAAATATATTGCAGAAATAGAAAAGGATAACATCGACTTCAAATCAACAATAAAATGGTTAAGCACTGGGAATATTTTTAATGAGTCGGAAGGTTTTATAGCAGCGATGCATGACCAAGCAATAGCTACTCGAGAATATCGGAGAAGAGTATTAAAGGAGAATATCGCTAACATTAAATGCCGTTTATGTAACTCCACAGAGGAGAAACTAGGACATATACTCTCCGGTTGCTCTACACTAGCCTCAAAACAATACTTAAACAGGCATAATCGCGTCGCAAATATTGTACACATGTCAATAAAAGAAAATCAAATGGGCATTAAAGTAGACAAGCCATACTATAAATACGAGCCTGAAAATATACAAGAAACAGGGGATGCAAGACTGTACTGGAATCGTACGATAATTACAGACAGAACGGTAAAGAACAACATCCCGGACATTGTACTCACTCTAAAACGGACCAAGATAACTTATATCATAGACGTCAAAGTCCCGTTTTTAAAGAATCTAGAAGAGGCCTACCGAGAAAAAATATCAAAATATCTACCACTTGCGGACGAGATTAAACGAATGTGGGACATGGAACAAGTAGTAATAGTCCCTGTAATAATAGGAGCTACAGGTGAAATCCCAGTTAACCTACTCCACAGCTTACGCACATTAAACTTACCTAAACAGCTAATAATTCCCATGCAGAAATCCGTCCTCATAGATGCTTGCAGTATTGTGAGAAGAGTATTAGGCGACGACACGAACCGTAAGGCACGGCAAAATCCTAGACACCAGCAGCCAGAAGAAGTGATCCACCTACTTTAAAAACAACAAAATATAGATAATAAATAACATTAGAAACCCATGTACTTACCTTTCGTATACATACCAAGTTCTGTATATTCTTGCCAATAGGGCCGATGTACAAACTTTCAAACCCAATTGGTGCACTAAAAGGAAATAATAATAATAATAATAATAATAATAATAATAATAATAATAATAATAATAATAATAATAATAATAATAATAATAATAATAATAATAATAATAATAATAATAATAATAATAATAATAATAATAATAATAACAATAATAATAACAATAATAATAACAATAATAATAACAATAATAATAATAATAATAATGTGTTTTTTTTTTCAAAAAGCTGTCAATACAAGAAGACAACGCTATTCAGGCGGGCCGGGGCAGCAGGACCCGGGTCGGAACCGTCATGATGATCGTCCTGCAAATGACCCAAGAATGAACACAGGCCAAAGATTATTAAGAAGCCAGCAGCACACCCAACAGCAACCGGTGCAGCAAGAAGCGGAAGTTGTTGCTATAGATGATGCGCAACCCACCACTTCTTCCCGACAGAGGCGGAGGATGAACTGGTCGAAAGAAATTAATATATTTATCATCCGATGCTACTACCGAATCACACGATTAGAAACTACCAAAATACCCTTCACAAAAAAACTGCATACTGAAGTTATACAGAAGTTTCCCGAGCTAGCACAACGTACAGTGCAAAATATAATAGACCAAAAGAGGTCGATACTTACCAATAATAAATTACCAGCCGAGGATATAAAAAGAATAAGGAAAGAAATAGCTGTGGAATTAGGAATGGAACAAAATGATGAGGCAGAAGAAGAGCAGGCTGAAACGGAAGAAACGATAGACGAAGAAACAACGGAAGAAAATGTGGAACAGGTCAATCAAGTAGAAGAAAGTTTCGAAAGAAACGCACTATTATATGATGGAATGAACATCAGCTCAAAACCGAGTCTACCAAAATTAATATTTCAGAAACACACAAACATAAACATACATGAAGTAAACGAAATAATAAAAAGAAAAATATCAATACGAACAAATCTAGAAGAACTTCACTCTTTGATGTATACAGGAGCAGCGACAGTATTAGAGCTGAATAATCAGGAATTATATGAAACAACAAGCAAAAATAAGCTCATTAAAAAACCAGCCTGGGAGAGAAGGCTAGACAATAGAATTCACAATATCAGAAGAGAAATAGGCATATTGGTGCAATACAATAACAAAAACCCCAGCAAAAAGGTTATTAAGAAAGCTAATACTATAATAAGAAAATATGAGTCAGAAAAGAATCCAGCATTTGTAGAGATCTTGTATTTTCTAAAGCAAAAACTAGCGGCATTTGCAACCAGATTAAAAAGATATAAAAAGAACCAGAAAAGACGAAACCAAAACCGGCAATTTGCACAAAATCAAAGACTATTTTATAAAAATTTAAAGAAAGCAGAAGAAGAAGTGAGTAATGTAACACCACAAGCCGAAGAAGTAAGAAAGTACTGGTGCAGTATATGGAGTAACCCAGTACACCATAGACACAAACAATGGATGAGGGAAGAAAAGAACCAGAACAAAAAATTAAAGACTATGTATGACTGGGAAGTCACAACTGAGGAGGTAACAAATGCCGTAAGGAAAACACAAAACTGGGAATATTTTTAATGAGTCGGAAGGTTTTATAGCAGCGATGCATGACCAAGCAATAGCTACTCGAGAATGTCGGAGAAGAGTATTAAAGGAGAATATCGCTAACATTAAATGCCGTTTATGTAACTCCACAGAGGAGAAACTAGGACATATACTCTCCGGTTGCTCTACACTAGCCTCAAAACAATACTTAAACAGGCATAATCGCGTCGCAAATATTGTACACATGTCAATAAAAGAAAATCAAATGGGCATTAAAGTAGACAAGCCATACTACAAATACGAGCCTGAAAATATACAAGAAACAGGGGATGCAAGACTGTACTGGAATCGTACGATAATTACAGACAGAACGGTAAAGAACAACATCCCGGACATTGTACTCACTCTAAAACGGACCAAGATAACTTATATCATAGACGTCAAAGTCCCGTTTTTAAAGAATCTAGAAGAGGCCTACCGAGAAAAAATATCAAAATATCTACCCCTTGCGGACGAGATTAAACGAATGTGGGACATGGAACAAGTAGTAATAGTCCCTGTAATAATAGGAGCTACAGGTGAAATCCCAGTTAACCTACTCCACAGCTTACGCACATTAAACTTACCTAAACAGCTAATAATTCCCATGCAGAAATCCGTCCTCATAGATGCTTGCAGTATTGTGAGAAGAGTATTAGGCGATGACACGAACCGTAAGGCACGGCAAAATCCTAGACACCAGCAGCCAGAAGAAGTGATCCACCTACTTTAAAAACAACAAAATATAGATAATAAATAACATTAGAAACCCATGTACTTACCTTTCGTATACATACCAAGTTCTGTATATTCTTCCCAATAGGGCCGATGTACAAACTTTCAAACCCAATTGGTGCACTAAAAGGAAATAATAATAATAATAATAATAATAATAATAATAATAATAATAATAATAATAATAATTAATAATAATAATAATAATAATAATAATAATAATAATAACAATAATAATAATAATAACAATAATAATAATAACAATAATAATAATAATAATTATAATAATAAGAATAATAATAATAATAAGAATAATAATAATAATAATGATAATAATAATAATAATAATTTTTTTTTTTTCCGGTTGAGGCATCGACTGCTAAGGTCATTAGCCTGTACTTCAAATATTATTAACTTATTATTGTGATAGTATACATACACAAACACTTTAAAATATATCACAGACGATATCACGATACTTTTAATGCCCGTCGGCAATGTCATGTATTAAAAGGTATTTGCACATAGACAGAACATAATTAAAGGAAAATAAATAAATAAATTAACACATACTAACGGACACAGTTAAAAGAATAAATAACTCAATAAGGAACGTCTCAAAGTCCTTGCTCATATCTTACAGTACAGATCGCAGGCTTTAAGGAAGTTAATTACTTCCTTAATCTTCCCATGATCTGTCAACATATCTTCGATATTGTCACCCAAGTGGAAGAACTGTCTCACCGGTCTTAAGGAGGGCCACGTAACAAGAACATGCGGTACAGTCACAGGGACATGACAATCTTCACAGGAAGGCTGAGCTTCACGAGTGAGTCTGTACCGATGTGTAAGGCCAGTGTGGCCTAGTCGCAACCGGTGGACTTTCACCTGGTCTTGTCTGGACAGATCAAGGGGTAGCAGAGTATGTCCTACCAAAGGTTTGACTCGGCGTAGTTGATTATCCACCTTATCCCAGTCTTGTTGCCATAAGACGTACAACTTTTTGTACGCTGCATTTCTAGCATCGGTATACTTAATGGCCTGTACATCTACTGTGTCTCCTTCGGCGGCACTACGAGCCGCTTCATCCGCTAGGTCATTCCCTCTTATTCCAACGTGACTTGGAATCCACAGAAACCTGACATGTTTTCCTGTGTCAGACAGATGTTTTATCTGTGATAAGATCATCTGAATGACAGGATCCGTTGTGGAATGGTCGGTAATGGCGCTCAACACACTGAGGGAATCACTAGCGATTAGAAACTGTAGCCTATCGCGTTCAAGATCACAGTAGAGTAACGCTTGCCACAACGCGTAAGCCTCGGTAGTGTATACCGATGCATCACAATGCAGCGACCAGGAGTGCGCAATATTGTTAATAACAACTGCCGAGCCAGTGCCTTGGTTAGTTTTGGACCCATCTGTAAAGATTATTTTCGCTTCCGAGTAAACATTAACGAGTTCGAGAAATTTCTGAGTGATGAACACGGGTGGTAGAGACTGTTTGTCATACTGGAGAAGATCCAATATGACTTCAGCTGGGGGGATAAGCCATGGAGGGTATTCAATAAACCCGATTGGCATTACTTGCGGCAGAGAGTACTCTATTTCACTCAGAAGTTCTCTTGATCGGACACACAATGGCTTCGATAAAGCCTGCGATGTGAACTCTTCGTTAAAAAGGATCTTATAGTTTCTATGGTTGTACTGCGCCCACATTTTACATATATATGCAAGTATGAGCTTTTTTCGTCTAATTCCTAGAGGTGCTAGTCCGGATTCACAACAGAGACTTCCTGTTGGCGTGGAAGGGAAGGCACCGATGCAGTATCGGATGCCGGCATGGTAGATGGGATCTAGCAACCTCAAGGTAGATCTAGCAGCAGATGCATAAACAATACAACCATAGTCGATCTTGGAGAGTATTAAGGCCTGGTACACTCTAAGCAGTGTCTGAGGCTCTGCGCCCCACTTAGTACCGGCAAGGACTTTGAGACAGTTCAAGGATTGCGAGCATTTGATTTTCAGTTCTGTCAGGTAAGGTTTCCAGGTTAGCCTCGGGTCAAAAATGAGCCCAAGGAATCTAACCCTGTCCCTACACCTAATAGTTTCGTTTCTCAAATACAACATGGGCCCATAATGTGGACGATTAAGCCTGCAAAAGTACATGCATTGTGTCTTCGAAGCGGAAAACTTAAATCCGGTACCAGTAGCATTTTGGTCAATCTGATGGATTGCTTCCTGCAATGTATGGTTAATGTCTCCCATTTTCTTTGCACGGCAGAAAACGGTAAGATCATCAACGTACATGCAAATACCTACAGCGTTGCTGAGACCGGATATAAGAACGTTGACCGCAATAATAAAGAGAGTGACGCTCAGGGTAGAGCCCTGTGGTACCCCGTTCTCCAGTATCCTACTGGAGGATAGAACGGTACCAATTCTAACCCTGAATGTTCGATCCCGAAGGAACGCACTTATAAATTGGGGTAGATTACCCGTAAATCCCCATGCATGCAACTTTTGTAGGATTTGATATCGCCACGTCATGTCGTATGCTTTTTCGAGATCGAAAAAGACTGCAACCAAATGCTCGCGGTTCTTAAAAGCCCTATGTAATTCGTGCTCTAGGTACACTAGTTGGTCGATTGTGGACCGGTATTTCCGGAAACCGGCTTGGTGCTCGTTTAGTAGACCGCGGGTTTCGAGACACCAAACCAACCGGTTATTAACCATCCGTTCCAAAAGTTTCCCTAGACACGATGTAAGGCTGATAGGCCTATAACTTGAAGCCAGAAGCGGGTCTTTCCCTATCTTTGGAATCGGCACAATAAGTGCTTCCTTCCAAACGGTAGGGTAGTTTCCCTCAAACCATAACTTATTAAATACCGAAAGCAAGGAGGTTCTAAACGAAGGAGTCAGGTGTTTCAGCATCTCGTTGGAAATGTTATCGTGCCCTGGGGATGAAGAGGTCGCATTAGCAATTGCAGAGGTTAGTTCTGCCGGCGTAAAAGGGTCATTATAGGCTTCGAGAAAATGTTTCTCGAAGTCTAACGGTAATTCCCTTTCGGCCTTTGTCGACAGAAAGCCTTGTTCATAATTTTGCGAACTGCTAGTTGTCTCAAACTGATCTGCAACCAGCTCTGCAATAATATTCGCGTCAGTAGTAATACTCTCTTCATTCACTTTCAGATACGATAACGGTAGTGAATAACCTCTACCCGAGATGCGTCTCACTCGTGTCCAACACTCTTGGGCAGTTGTCTCTGACGAAATGCCAGAGACATATGCGTTCCATGAATCTCGCTTGCTTTCTAGTATCTTTTTACGAGCTGCCGCTCTGGCTTTTTTAAAGGCTATTAAGTTAGCCTCTGTTGGATGCCTTTTAAACTTATTAAAAGCAGCTTTTTTTATTCGTACTGCGAGTTGTACCTCTGCATTCCACCAGGGTATTCTACGTTTGTAGATACCTGGTTTTGTGGAAGGAATGGACCTCTGTGCTGCTTTCAATAAGTTGTTGGATAGATCTATTATTTCTTTTTGAATATTATCATTGGGGTCAGGTGTTTCTAAAACGGCTTCAAACTCTGGCCAGTTCGCTCTGTGTAAGAGCCACTTACCCTGACGAACCTGATTGGTGGTGGGGTTGTCTGTAGTGATCACTATCGGGAAGTGATCACTCCCGTACAGGTCGCCCAATGCTCTCCAGGAGAGTCTACTCGATAGTCGGGATGACGCGATAGTCAGGTCAATGTGGGAGAAACTCATTGACCTAGCGTTGAAATAGGTAGGTGAACCATCATTTAGCAGCACTAGTTCAGGGGCTTGAAGAAGATCCTCTATGATCCGACCTCTTGGGTCTCTGTGGTCAGAGCCCCAGAGCCCATTGTGAGCATTGAAATCTCCAAGTAGTATGAACGGCGTTGGTAGTTGTTCCACCACGTGACATATGTCGTCCAAATCCCAGTCTGCCTCTGGTAAGTAGATGTTACATACCGTGAGGACAACTGGGAATGACATTCGAATTGCCACTACTTGGAGATTCGTGTCAATTAGGACTTGCTCGTATTTGACATGCTTCCTTAAAATGATGGCTACTCCACCTCGAACCCTGATGTTTGGTTCCATATCTCTCCTGACTATCGAATAGTTGTTGAGTGAATATACTTGACCAGGTCTGAAGCGTGTCTCTTGAAGACATGTACATAACGGGTTGAATTCCGTCAGCAGCATCTTCAATTGACAGTAATGGAACACGCAACCCTTAATATTCCACTGGATTATTTTATCCATAAAGATATGGAATAATAATAATAGATCTATCCCTCTTCCTTCGGCTTCCGAGGCTTGCGAAGAAGCCAGCCTTTACCTCTCTTCTTTCTAGGGGGTTGAGAGGGTTGTGAGAAGGCGGAGTAAACCGAGGCGTCTCCCTCGGAAGATCCCCCTTCCTCCTCTTCGCTTCTCATTCGTTTCTTCGACACCTCGGATGGTGTCGGACTGTTTTCCCTTCGGGAAGGAACCCGTGGTACCCTCGCCACGGGTTGAATAAAACTGTCTTTGCTAACAAAGACAGTTTTTAGAGCTGTTACCAATTGTGGTAGGAGCTCTTTCACAATTGCCGTCGTATCTGTCTTAGCAATTTTTTCGGTCATCGCAGCAGCTGAATACGACACTCCTAGAGTAGGAGTTCGTACGACAACCTTATTTCTCGCCTCAAAGTAGGTTATATTTTCTCTGGTTTTCAATTCCTGAATTGCTGCTTCCTGTTTAAACACCGGGCAGTTGCGGGTTCGAGCTGAATGTGGTCCTTTACAGTTGACGCACTGTAATGGTTCCACACAGCTGCTGCCTTCGTGCATTTCTTTTCCGCAGATGCAAATCTGAAGGTTTTTGCATCTACTGGAAGTATGACCAAAATGTTGGCATTTAAAACACCTCATTGGTGCAGGAATATATAACTTTACTTTGAAGGAGTAGAACGCTACTTTAATTTTGTCTTTCATATTTGGAGTATTGAAGGTGAGAATGTGATTAGGTGTGTCCACCAGTACACCATTTTCACGTTTCTTGATACGACGGACTTCGATGACGCCTTGATCGCGTAATTCTTCGCAAATCTCCTCAACTGTACAGTTCAAGAGATCGCGGCAAAAGACTACTCCTTTCGAGTAGTTCATAGTTCTATGACCAGTTACCTCAATATCATAACTGCCTAGCTTTCTAGCTTGTAATAGCCGTTCAGCTTGAGCAGCTGATACCGTTTCTATGAACAGGCCATCTTTCGTCTTTCGCGCTGTTTTGACGTTACCGATCAAGCCAAATAAAAGTTTTTGTAAAACAAAAGGATTCTCCTTATCAAATGATCCACTTAAATTTTTAACGACCAGGAACCGGGGTACTACCACCTTTTCCTGGTTCGCGTTCACAGCTGTCTCTTTTTCCGTTTGTATCATCGTTTTATTGATGTTAACGTTTCTCGGGGTATTAGTACCAGTCTTTGAAGCGCTGGCACCGGAGCCAATTTTGTTCCCAGATTGGAAACCTTTGTTTGGTATCGGGGTTTTCTCCCCGGGAGTTTTTACCGTCCCTCCTGATGTGCCGTTTTTACCGGCCGGCTTGCCGGTGTTAAATTCCCCCTCTTTAACTATACTTTATGTTGGTTGTCCAGCGCATCGTGTGAGAAGGAGTGGGTCGGAGAAAAATTGGGAATGGGTATACCCTCAGACAACATGTCTTACCCCAGTTCCCTGAGGCCCAACTTATGTCCGTTTAACCGGCCCCGGAATACACGGACGGGCCGGACTCGCTCGGCGCGGAAGGGGTTCCGACACCCTAACTCAACTCACACTTCCCGATCAGGGCCCGAAGTGGCTGGCTCCTGACTCCTGCAGCATCCACGTTTCGGCAGTGCTAGGCACACATCAACCCTTCCACTCTGAAGCCGCAGGGGGACTAACCCACTCCAACCCAACCTTTCGGCGACAGAGTTTCCGGGTACTCCCCACGCTTCCGCTACAGTGCCGATCGTCATGTCCAGTATCATAGCAACAGTCGAAAACCAAGAAGACAGGTTTTGGGGCCCGTTAGTTTCACCCTCTGCTGGCGACAGGGGGTTACTCAGCCCCCCCCACCACGACAAGGTGGGCCCACGGGGGGGAATAATAATAATAATAATAATAATAAGAATAATAATAGTAATAATAATTATTAATAATAATAATAATAGTAATAATAATAATAATAATAGTAATAATAATTATTCTTAATAATAATAATAGTAATATTAATAATAATAATAATAATAATAATAGTAATATTAATAATAATAATAATAATAATTATTAATAATAATAATAGTAATAATAATATTAATAATAATAATAAATATTAATAATAATAATAATAATAATAATAGTAATAATAATAATAATAATAATAACCCCCCGTGGTACTTACCTCGACGTGGTGGTGGGGCCCAGTACCCTAGTTCGCAGGCCAGCGGATAGGGGAAGCTAAAAGTACCAACCGTCTGAGGGCCAGCAACCCAAAAGGCGTGTTTTCCAAAAAATAGCTCCTGTCACAAGAAGTGCGAGCCGAGGCGGGCCGGGGGCAACAGGACCCGGGTCGGACCCGTCGTGAGGACTTACCTGCTACCGACCAACGCGACGTCCAAGGACAACGAGCAAACCGAGGCATAAACAACCCCATCACGGCCTCACAAACTTGTGCAAATGTTGCAGAGGTTACTCCTCTGCCCACTGTACAAAATAACATAAAGCGACGAACAAAATGGACTGCTAAAATGAACCAGTATATTTATCGTTGCTACTTAGAAATTACCCAAATGGAATCTATTAAAACTCCATACAGCATCGAACTGCACAGAAGGGTTACACAAAAATTTCCGGAATTAAGTCAAAAAAACCATCCAAAATATCCTCGACCAAAGAAGGGTACTTTTCAAAACAAACATGATTCCTGCCCATATCATAGAACGAATACGCCAAGAAGTAAGCGAAAACTTGGCCTGGTACCCCATCAAGAAGAAACCGCGAACGATATCGTCAATTTTCAATATCAAACCGAAGACCATTTCAAAACTGAAATAGAAAGAATAGCTGCTACACATTTTGAAAGAAACTATATACTATATTCTAAACTAGACCCGACAAAAAGACCACGGCTCCCAAACTGAAATTTACTAAACGCATCCCATACACGATTAAAACTTATAAATGATGTAATAAAAAGCAAAATTAAAGATATTTCCAAAATAGAAGACCTCCATGATCTCATTTATATAGGAGCGACAACAGTATTAAACCTAAATAATCAAGAACTACAAAAAGAACAACGAAACCCCCAGAGAAACAACAAAAACCAACAAATAGAACCCCCTTGGATGAAAAGACTTAAAAACAAAATGGAAGAGCTCCGCCATGATATTGCTCTCCTCACAAGATTGAAAAATAAACAGGTAAATAGAAAAATAGAGAAAAAATGCCGAATAATCATGAAAGAAAATACAGACCCAGAAAACCGCACACCTACAGAAGTTTTGGATAAACTGAAACAAAAATTAATGATAACAACTAGCAAGCTTAAAAGGTACACGGAAAGCAACAAAAGAAGATACCAAAATAGGCTATTTACAACTAGCCAGAAAAACTTCTATAGAACAATAGAACAAAAAGAAAACATAAACTTAGCTGATAACAAAACACCGGACGTACAAGCCGTTAAAGAATTTTGGAGCAAAATATGGTCAGAAGAAGTGGGACATAACAAAAAAGCAACATGGATTGATGAAGAGAGAAGAGCGGCCAAAAAAATAGAAACAATGCATTCACACGTAGTAAGTATAGAAGATCTGAAGAATGCCATCAAGAAAACACAAAACTGGAAGACACCTGGCATTGATAACGTACAAAATTTTTGGCTAAAGAAATTCACCGCAACCCACCTAAAATTAGCTGACCTATTTACAAACATCATTGTAAACCCAGAAACAACACCAGCCTTCTTCACCCAAGGAATTACATACCTAACACCAAAAACCACACCCACAAGCAACAATCCATCTAAATATCGACCTATAACCTGTCTTCCTACTATCTATAAACTACTAACAAGCATCATAACAGACAAAATATATAAACATCTCACGACACAAAACATATTAACAGAAGAACAAAAAGGATGCAAAAGGGAAAGCAGAGGATGTAAGGAGCAATTAATCATAGATAGTATAATAACAGAAGACACTAAGAAAAACAGAAAAAACTTACTTACCTGTTATATAGATTACCAGAAAGCCTTCGACTCAGTACCGCACACCTGGTTAAGTGAAATCCTGAAAATATATAAAATAGATATTGAAATACAGAACTTCCTTAATACAATAATGGAACAATGGACAACAACACTACAAACAAAAGGCTCTAAAAGTGTAAGTAATATAAAAATAAAAAGAGGCATATTCCAAGGGGATTCCTTAAACGCCTTATGGTTCTGCATATGTATTAACCCCTTATCAAATATGCTTAAGAGAACAAAGAAAGGCTACACTTTCCCACAGTCCACAACAAGATTAAACCATCTCATATATATGGACGACATTAAATTATTAGCCACTAACAAACAAGATCTGAATACACTTATAAGAAAAACAGAAATATTTAGCAACAACGTACACATGAAATTTGGACTAGATAAATGCAAGATACACGCTATGGAGAAAGGAAAATGGAAAGAAACGGAAGGATACAATATAACAGGTGAAGAAGAAAGAGGCGAAATAGCTGTGATGCAACGAGAAGAAATATATAAGTATCTGGGCTTTGATCAAGCAAGAGGGGTAAAACACAAAGAAGTAAAAGAAAAAGCCACGAAAAAGATGACTAATCGCATAAAAACCTTATTAAAATCCAAACTTTCAGGAGTAAATCTAACAACTGCAGTAAATTCATATGCGATACAATTAGTCGTATACACCTTTGGAGTAATTAAATGAACATCAACTGAATTAGAAGCATTAAACAGGAAAATCAGAGTACTGTTCACAAAATATAGAGCTCACCACCCAAAATCATCCATCGAACGCTTCCACTTACCAAGGTCAGTCGGAGGAAGAGGTATTTTAGACTTACGCGAACAATACACCAACCAAATTAGAAACCTAAAAAAATTCTTCTACGAAAAGAAAGACCAGTCTAAAATACATGAAGAAGCAGTCAGAACTGATCGAGAACACACACCATTAAATCTGAACAACAAAGAGGAGATGGAGGCAGCGAAAGGATCCACGAAAGAAGAAAAAATTGATAATTGGCAAAGAAAAGAAATACATGGAAGATACCCCCAAAAATTGAAAAATAGAAACATAGACGAGAAAGGCTCCCACGCTTGGCTGAAGCACAGTGACTTATTTAAAGAAACTGAGGGTTTTCTGATATCTATACAGGATGAGGTAGTACCAACCTTAAACTACAGAAAATACGTAATTAAGGACAACAGTGTTAAAGACGACAAATGTAGAATATGTCATAAGAAAAAAGAAGACATAGATCACATTATAAGTGCATGCGAAATATTAGCCCCTAAAGAATACACTAAGCGACATGATAATGTTGCGAAGATGATACATCAGAACCTATGCTTGCAACACAACCTCCTAGAGAAAGAAATGCCTTATTACAAATATAAACCTAATCCTGTAATGGAAAACAATAAAATTAAAATATACTGGAATCGTTCACTAATAACTGATCATTATATACAGAGTAACAGACCAGATATAGTATATAACATAAAGGAAGACAAAATAACCTACCTAATTGATATAGCAGTACCAGCCGCCCATAATATTGAAAAGACACAGTCAAAAAAGATTCAAAAATACCTGGATCTGGCCGAAGAACTGAAAACAATATGGAGTCAAGAAAAAGTCCAAATAATCCCCATTGTAATAGGAGCAACATGTGAAATCCCCTTAAAGCTATATGAAGGATTGAAAACACTAAACATCCCGGAAAAACTATACATACCTTTACAAAAAAGCGTAGTCCTAGACACCTGCAACATCGTCAGGAAAGTGATGAATAGAACGACAATAGTAGATTCCACTCCAATAGTAGAGGAACACGAGATCAGCGAGAATGATGAATAATGACCGCCATCAGCTGAAACATACATAATACACATAAAATATAAAATAACATAAAATAAAAGTTAGATACTTACCTCTACTAAAAACCACTGTATATATACTTGCCTTTTCTGGCCGTTATACACAAAATACCTGTAATTACGGTGAAATAAAAAAGAATAATAATAATAATATTAATAATAATAATAATAATAATAATAATAACAATAATAATAATAACAATAATAATAATAATAATTATTATTATTATTAATAATAATTAACAATAATAATAACAATAATAACAATAATAATAATAATAACAATAATAACAATAATAATAATTATTATTGTTATTATTAAAAATAATAATTAATAATAGTAATAATAATAATTAATAATAATAATAACAATAATAACAATAATAATAATAGTAATAATAGTAATAATAATAATAATTATTATTATTAAAAATAATAATTAATAATAATAATAATAGTGATAATAATTATTATTAATAATAATAATAATAAATAATAATAATAATTAATAATAATAATAATAATTAATAATAATAATAATTATTAACAATAATAATTAATAATAATAATAATGATAATTAATAATATTTTTAATTAATAATAATAATTAATACATACATACCTACATACATAAAATCACGCGTTTCCCACTTAGTGGGTTAGCAAAAACCCGAAAACAATAAGAAAAGGGATGAAAGTAAGAGCCCCACTGAATCACTTAACTCTTTAAAAACATTCTTCTTTCGCCTTGTCCAAAATCATCATAACATTCATACAAAGAACATATTAATGTGACCGATTTTCGGTAGCGAATAACCGCATCCGGACCACAATAATAGTGACGCAACAATCGTCCTTCGCCACACATTCCTATCCATGCACACTTCTTTCATCTCAGCCACATTCATAAACGTATTCATACATAATAACATATTAAAGTGACCGATTTTCGGTAGCGAATAACCACATCCGGACCACAATAATAGTTACACAAAAATCATCTTTCGCTACACATTCCTGTACAAACATACTTCGTTCTTCTCGTCCACATAAAAGTTCAGCTGTGTTTCCATTCTCATAAAACATTCTTACTAACCATACCTCTTCACACCACAATAATTACGAAACAATCATCCTTCGCCACACATTCCTATCCAGGCAAACTTCTTTCGCCTCAGCCACATTCATAATCGTATTCATACATGCTCTTCTTCTCTTTCCACTCGGAAACTTACGCTCCTTCAAAACACTACCAATCACATCCATCCACTTACACACTGGACGGCCACGCAATCGAACACCCTCATCTTTACCAACATATATGCGTTTTACAAGTCGTTCACTCATCATTCTCTCCACATGACCAAACCATCCCAACTGACTCACTCCAACTCTCTTAACTACATTCTTCCTAACCATACATTCTTCATACACCAAATTATTCCTCACGCGATCCCGTCTTGTATACCCACAAACACCACGTAAATACCTCATTTCCACAGCAGTCACTTTCCTTTTATGCTTTCTCGTCCATGCCCAACATTCACTACTATACATCAAAGCAGGCACCAGCACTCCATTATATACACTTAACCGAGCTTCTCTAGATACGTTTACATTACGAGCAAACGTGCCCAGAGCACCCATTACCTTACATCCCGCACACACCCCCCTATCAATTTCACGGTCAATTCGTCCATCCCTCGACATCATGCTACCCAAATATACAAACTCATTCACCTGCTCCAGTTTTACTCCATTCACCAACACATTGCACTCAGTCACCAATTCACTCCTTTCAAATACTAACACCTTAGATTTATCAACATTCAACATTAAATTCATACTTCCTCCAACTTCGTTTATTCTCTCTATCATTCTTCTCAGTTGCTCTTCATTTTCACTTAAGACAACTACGTCATCCGCATACGCTAACGCAGGCACAATACTTTCACCAATATGTACACCATCCAATCCACTCAACGCCTTCCGCAACAACACATCCATATACAAATTAAACAACCACGGAGACATACCACAACCCTGTTTAACACCTACATTTATACGAAACAAACTACTCAACCTACCATCTATTCTCACAGCAGCTTCACTACCGTCATACAACGCTCGAATCGCTCCCAACCAGTTTCCATTCACGCCGTACTTTCTTAGTACACTCCACAAAGTATCTCTAAGAACACTATCATACGCCTTCTTTAAATCTAGAAATACTTCTATAACATATATGGTTATCAATAAGATCACAAAAAAGACAATTAATTCAACAAGCAGATTGGCATACTCAGCAATGGGTAATATGCCGTACTAATGACAAATTTATTTTAGGAAAAAGGGAAAAGTTAAAAATTGAAGATACAACAAACCGAACTTGATATTGTACAATTAAGGTTAAAATTTAAGTAATTGTTCTACAAAATCTTTCCTCAATTTTATGTCCAAGGTCCACCTCCAGGCCCGGACTGCCCACAGGGAGCTTCGGAGCATTTCCCGACGGGCCGGTCCGAATATGGGCCGGTGGAAAGTTTTAATTATCACAATGTAATTATGACATGGTTACTGAAAGCATGAATCGTCGCTTTCTTTCTTGTAAAGCATGCTGAATTAGCTTTGTTGGGGGCCGGTCAGGATAAAACTCCCGAACCGAAATTTAGTCCTAGTCCGGGCCTGTCCACCTCTTAAAAAAAATTTAATTCTGTCTTGGACCCTCACACAGTCAATGCGTTCTCATCAAGTCAAGCGTGAATTCGCATTCGCTTTGTGATCGCCGTATTTTTCCCAGCAGCGCTGTAAACATTGCTTTTAATTTAACTATTTAACATTATTTATTTGTTTTTGTGGGGTTGCATTTGGGATAATCATATTGCAATTAAATTCGTATAAATTTAGGTTTTGTCAATTCTCTCAATTTAAAAAAAAAAACATTTTTTTGATGAAAACATTAGGTCAGTTAATTGCTTACATTGTTAGTAAATATATATATATATATATAACCTGTACTTCAAGAGCACTTTTATAATAATAGCGCTTTTATGGAGCATACTCCTCCAGAATATAATGTAAAAGCGCGCTGCGTAAAAGCTCTTTTACTATAAAAGTACGCTCGCAATTCGGGTCATTAATTATTATACTAACAATATATATTTTACTGAAACGGGCCCGGTTTCTGGACTAAGAAACGGAGAACAAGTCAACTAAAACAGATTAAGTTGATACTGCTGACGTTGCTAATATGTTTTATATGTTACTCTTTTCTTTATGTCAAATTGTTATATTTTTAATTAAAATTGTTACAAAAATTTTTTGTTTTTTTTTTCTGCCCTATCTCTTATCCCTATATTAGACATCCTAAAATCAATATTTTGTATGTTACAGTAAAAGTAGATAGTAAAATAAAGTTGCCCGGCAAATGTAGAGATTCACTTAACATAGTTTTCGCTTGTAATTCAACTAAATATAACAGTATCTTCACCTAACGCACAAAACTCACTTTTAAAAAAGAGTGTCAACCATTACACCGCTGAAGACATTTCAAAATCTTATCATATTACATAATAAAATATTAGAACAATTGATAAATCAGGGCTATTAAAAAACAACAAATACACCATTTACTTCATTAAACGAGGACATCCACAACTATAAATCTGGCCCTGGTTGTAACGCTCCGAAATCGAAATACAACCAATTTCTCCAAATCGAAATTCTATTTTTTATTAAATCTCAACGCACTGATTCCAAATATTCAAATTACAGATCAGTTGCACTTTGCACCGTTATAAAAAAGAGCTTTTATGGAGCATACGCCTCATAACAATATAATGCAAAAGTACTACTATGAAATATTGAATTTATTGGTATATTCTATCGAACAAATGTCGGGTGGTGGCTGTAAAGGATGAACATAAGGATTTCTTTTTTATAAAGAAATTTTATGGTGCAAATAGTTATAAAGGATTACGAGATTTATTTTCCATGAGTTAAATTGACAATTATAAATAATAATTTTTATGAGTGTGTCCCAAGTGAACCTTGACATAGGCATTTAACATGGGAAAACAGTTTTTCGTAAATAAAAAAGTGTCCGACAGAAAATTAAAACTTGATATTGAACATGATAATAGTGCATTATATTTGGTACATTATTTAATATTAATTAACTAATAAATTGTAATAGATTATAAAAATTTTCAAATAAATAATTGTTTCAATTTTTATTATGCAATATAAAAAGATTTTCAAATGTCTTCCGCGGTGTAATGATTAGCACTTTTGTAAAAGTGAGTTTTGTGCGTTAGGTGAAGTTATTGTTGTTATATTTAGTTGAATTGCAAGCGAAAACCATGTTAAGTAAATCTCTACATTTAAAACAGTTGCCTCACAAATTTTAGATTGGGTCCTATTCCCCTTTAGAGTAATTATTTTTTTACATGAAATTTGTTGAACTTTTAAAAATCTGTCATATTTCATATTATAGTCATTTAAAAATAATAATAGCATTGTAATAAATAAAGAGAAAATAATAATTGACAATAATTGATTACAATAATCAAAACATTAATTTAATAACAATGCTTCGTATTTTCTTTTAATATTAATAAACAATACTTTTTATGTAACTACACAAATTTATTATTTTTCAGTTATTCTTATTAATGTCAAAAGAAAATAAATGCATTGTTATTATATCAATATTTTGATTAATGTAATCAATTAGTGTCAGTTATTTTCTTTTTATTTATTACAATGTTATTATGATTTTTAAATAACTCTATAGTCTCGTCTGGGCACTGGTAGTGAACGGACGTTTTATTGTGCGGCTCGGCCGAGTATTACATAAATCATTATGCCTATTAGATCGTAATCTAACAACAGATATGGCGATAATTAAATCCAAATTAAAAGTGTAATCCAATTACGCAAGTGACATCAGACGGCCAACCAACCGTTGGCCGTCCAAATATCTCAAACAATGCTCTCGAGGCAACTAACAGAATGTAAATAACGAACCAGAATCATTAGAAGACTGGAAAGATGCCCTCCTGGCAGCGTAAAATGAAATTAAGATGCTGAGAGAATTAGTCATGACACTTCAACCAAAAAGAAGCCTAAACCCAACTAACAATGAAGTGGAGGAATCTCAAATAAACAAGGAAACAGAGTGGATAGTAACAAAGAACAAAAAGCGTAAATTCTCAGAATCAATAAACAGCACAGGTAAGCAAAATGCAAAATCATCAGAACCCAAACAATCTAAACCTCCTCCAGTAATAGTCAGCGAAATAAATGACTAACCACCGTACTAAAAAATAAAAAGTTGACATTTAAAGCCAACATGCTCAACAACAATCAAATCAAAATTAACGTAGACACGGATAACGAGTACAGAGCGTTAACTAGTATCATGAACTATAATAAACACCAATGGCACACCTACGAGAACAAACAAAATAGACCAATAAGTGTAATAGTTAGAGATCTACATTACACATGCAAGCCAGAAGATATAAAACAAGAACTACTAGAGAGAGGATTTAAAATACAGGAAGTGGTTAATAAAATCAAGAAAATCAAAGAAAATGGTAAGGACATATCAATCCCACTACCTATTTATGCTAACCTTTAATAACGATGAAGACATAAAAAAAATCTATGGTATTGAGTTCCTGTGCCAAATGAGAATTAAAATAGAAGCAGTAAGATGTAATAAGCTAATACCCCAGTGCAAGAAATGTCAAAGATATTGCCACACGCAAAAATACTGTGGTCATGAAGCTAAATATGTTAAATGTGCTGGCAATCACCTAACAGCAGTCTGCATAAAGACAATACAAACCAAACCAATATGCGCAAATTGCGGCGAAAACCATCCCGCCAATTATCGAGGATGTATTGTTGCGAAAGAATTGCAGAGAAGAAGAGATCTATTAACAAAAACAAAAAATAATGTTAAGCAAAATAAAGCAAGTGTGTTTACAGCCAGAAGGGCTAATGAGAATCTGTCATTTGCTAATGCAACTAAAAATAACCCTCAACTTGATAATGATTATACACAACTTCCTGTTCCAGAACAAACTTCACTTATCCAGATGATGCAAACTCTAATAACAAAATTTAACGCTCAAGAAAAAACCATAAATTAACTCTCCCGAAGGTTGACTATTCTAGAAAAAGGGATTAGTAAAGCTAAGGCTCATAGAACCTAAAATGGATAAAAAAAAAAACATACGAATCGCTACTTGGAATGGCCTAATGGCCTGCTAAACAGAAAAGAAGAACTACAAGTTTTTCTCGACTCACAAAATATAGATATATGTGCAATCTCAGAAACACATTTTACGAACGAATCATACCTAAGAATAAGAGGATACAAAGTATACCATACAATACATCCTCAAAACACAGCAAGAGGAGGAAGTGCCATTGTAATAAAAGATACCATCAACCACTATGAAGAACAGCATTATCAAAGTGAAAAAGTGCAATTAACAATAGTGGTAGTACAAACCGCCAGACAGAACCTGAGACTTGGTGCTCTTTATTGCTCACCTAAACATAACCTAAAGAAACCAGATTATATACTCATCCTTGAAAAACTAGGTGAAAGATTTATTGTCGGAGGGGATATGAATGCTAAACAAACAGACTGGGGCTCCAGATTATCAACTGTCAGAGGAAAAGAACTGTGGCAAGCCATAAGTGAGATTGGATGTAACTTCCACTCCTCCGGAAAACCAACGTACTGGCCAACAGGCAGGAATAAGGTACCAGACTTGCTGGATTTCTTCATATCCAAGAAAGTGTCACCAAACTTTATAGATATTGAAGAAAACTTTGACCTAAGTTCAGACCATTCTGCAGTTATTCTGACGCTAAGCGAAACGGTAATTAAAAAAGAGACTAGACGTGCCTTAACTAACAAAACGACAGACTGGGAAAGCTTCAGATTAGATCTTGAAAATAATATAAACCTAAAAATACAAGTGAAAAGCAGAGAACAGCTGGATGAAGAAGCAGAAAAAATTACCAAATCATACAAAAAGCAGCATGGAATAATACCAAAGAGTATACATACAAAACTATTGGCAACAACTACCCAATGGAAATAAGAGCGCTAGTCAAAGAAAAAAGAAAGGCAAGACGAAAGTGACAACAATCCAGAGATCCGGCAGATAAAAATGATCTAAACAATAAGACGCAAAAACTAAAACGTGAAATTTAAAAACTCAATAAATCATTATCTAACGCACTTAACAGCATACAAAGATACTGAATACTCGTTGTGGATAGCAACTAGGGAAATAAAAAGACCAATAACCCACATACCACCTATCAGAATGAAAGACGGAAATTGGGCAAGAAACAATGTACAAAAGGCAAATACCTTCGCAGAACACCTTAAAGAAATATTTAAACCAAATAAAGAGCAAGAACATACTCCACTAGAAGTAACAGAAAATGATGACAATATGCAGATAAAATTTGTTACGCCAAAAGAAGTGGCAAACGAGATAAAGACCAATATGAACTCAAAAAAAGTTCCAGGCTTTGACCTAATTACTAGTGAAATCTTAACACAACTACCCAGAAAAGGCATTGTAATGCTGACGTACCAAATAAACGCAGCATTTAGACTAAGACATGTACCAAGTAGCTGGAAGATCGCAGTAGTAATCATGTTACAAAAACCAGGAAAACGTCCCAACGAAGTGAAATCCTATAGGCCCATTTCTCTCTTACCAATAATTTCCAAATTGTTTGAAAAAGTGCTACTCAAAAGACTAAAACCAATTATCGAAAATAAAAATATTATACCTAATCATCAATTTGGTTTCCGGCAAAAGCACTCAACGATAGATCAGATACATCGTATTACGGACATAATAGAAAAAGCTTTAGAGGAAAAACAAGTGTGCTTAGCTATATTCCTAGACGTGGTGCAGGCCTTTGATAAGGTCTGGCACATAGGGCTCATATATAAATTAAACAAATTATTACCCAAAAAATATGCAACTCTCCTAAAATCTTATCTAAACAATAGGCTATTTAGGATAAAAAAAAGAAGACGCGTATTCTGACCTAAAAGAAATAGAAGCAGGAGTGCCGCAAGGCTGTGTCCTCGGACCTATTCTATACCTATTCTATACATATGACCTACCTCAACTAGAAAACGTTACCACTGCTACGTTTGCTGATGACACAGCAATCTTAGCAGTGGATACAGAAATAGAAAACTCATCCGAAAAACTACAAGAAGCCTGCAACCAAGTCAACAATTGGACAAAAAAATGGAAAATAAAATTGAACGAGACGAAATCCATAAATATAAACTTTACAAACAAAAGAGTAAGAGAGCAACCGTCAATCAAAATCAACAATAAAAACATCCCCCATTGTAACACTGCCAAATACCTAGGCATGACGTTAGATGTTAAATTGCTTTGGAAAGAACAAGTGAAGAATAAAAGGGACGAACTAAGCATAAAATACAGGAAACTATACTGGCTGATAGGACGAAACTCACAGCTGTGGATACAAGATAAAACCATAATCTATAACCAGATCTTAAAGCCAGTATGGTTATTCGGCACACAACTCTGGGGGTGTGCCAGCCAATGTCATTTAAACAGAATACAAACATTCCAAAACGAAGTGCTACGTAACATACTGAATGCCCCGTGGTACCTACGTAATAAAGATATTTACCGCGATCTAGGTGTAAGGGACGTGCAAAGTGAAATAAAAAGATTTACTGAAAAGCATGAAATTCGGCTGCTCAGTCATACCAACCCCGAAGCCAGCCAACTAGTAGACAACGAGGAAAAAAACATTCGAACTAGTGCAGTGATATGCAAGTGAAGTGGCAAAGTGATTAGTGCACCAACAGTGTAAACTACTGGTCATCATTGGATGATCAATAGGCATATTGCTCTTAGTTTTAAATTAGTAAAAAATTAATGGTTAGTCATCTGACTAGTTTTAATTCTTATATAAATTTAATGTAATTTATTAATAAAAAAAATAACTCTAATAGGAAATATAAAACAGATTTTTAAAAGTTAAAAAATTTTTGTATAAAAAAAATACAATAATAACTCTCATGAGAAATTGAACCCAATCTGAAATTTCAGAGGCAGCTGTGCTAAGTAATGCTCTTCGCCGACATTAGAAACTATCTTCATATTGCATTATAAAAAAGGGAAACAATTATTTATTTGAAATTTTTTATAGTTTATTGCAGTTTATGCAATAATGTTAAAGTAATTAATATTAAATAATAGAGAAGATATAATGCACTATTATCATGTTCAATTTCAAGGCTTAAATTTCTTCGGGACACTTTTTATTTTGCCCATGTTAAACTCCAATGTCAAAGTTTGCTTAGGATACACTGTATATAAACTTTTACTGTCATTGTTGTATTTATATTCCAATATTATGTGAAACGGCCCTTAGACGTTCAATATATGTCTGCAGAAATATTGTTCAGTAACATTTATTTTCTCTGTACAATTCAATACATACAGTTCATATTTTTCTTAATCTTAACCATGCATTCAACATCGAAACTATACTTAAATATAATAATTTTACCCAATAAAATGAGATTTTAATTGGAAAAATATTCTGCACCGAGTGCACCTTCTCTGTCAAATTTCCAATAACAACAACCCCTCTAAACGATCGATAATAAGCATTAGATATTGTTTGCTACTCAACACATAAATATAATTTCTATTAAAATTTGTTTAAACACGGGATTGACATAATTAAAATATTCAATAATATTAAACAATTTTATTGAAACATACTTTATTACAACAAAAATAGTATTATTTATAATTATATTTGAACTATTAACTATACTCTATTTCGCTTTTCTTTCTCTAGATTCGACTGAAAATAGCAAGTGATTCGATATAAGTATATGAACAACGCGAACTTCTTTCAAAATTCGTCTAGTTTTTGACGTTTGAAATTAATTCTAACCAACAACCTTTAGACGACTTCGACGTGGTAAGTTGAAATAGTAATATGTATAACACATTTAGCAATAATACATAAGCTATTACAAATTCAATTCTTTAACAAATGGCGATAATCATTCAATAAGTAAAGAAAAGAAAACCAGTAAACGTCTTGTTGAATGTTCTCTTTAAATGTCATACCGATTAAAACTTTAAAGAGTCTAAAATACTTCCATAATTGTATGAATCTTAAAAGGAACGATATTTTTTTGTAACAAACAGAATGAAATATATTGGAATTGACTGTACTATAAAAAAGAATAGAGAAGTCTAAAAAATATTTCAAATTGTCTTATTCTTTAAAGGAAGATATCATGGCAACAACCAACAACCAGGAAGAAATATGTTGAGATCAGGCTATAGACTATAAATAAAAAAGGAAAAAGTCTAAAAATGTCTAAGTTCAATCTTAAGGAAAATATATACTTTTGAAAGATCCATTTGTTTTAAACAAATAGCTATTACAAATTTAATTCTTTAACACATGGCGATTACCATTCAATAAGTAAAGAGAAAAACAAGTGGATTTCTTATTGAATGTCGCCTTAAAATGTAATATCAATTACGATATCAAAAAACTTTAAACACATCAAAAATTGTATCACTCTTAAAAGAAAATATATTTAATCCATTTTATGTACCGTATTTGTCTCTCCTCTATTTGTTTATATTCTCCCCATCCATATATTTTCGTCCCGTAGAGTAATATACTTTTGACTATGGTTTCAAACATCATCCATCTTATTCTAAGATTTCTTTGAAATGTATATTCTGAATATCTGAATTCTTTCACGTCCTCAATATCTTTATCAGCCCACTACACACTTCTTTTTTGTCTCCCTCCCCCTTTTTTATATTTCATTTATTTTTGATATTTGAACGCACAAAACAACCATCACAATTTTTTCCTTCCAATGGCAACGCCGCCCGTTTGTTCTTTGCTAAGAAATTCTTCCAAGTCTGCTATGTATAGCGAAAATAAAGTTGGGCTTAAAGAGCATCCTTGTTTTAATCCTTCCTCTGTCCAAAATTATTCTGTGTATTTGTTATCTGGTCTTATTACTAACTTTTCTCTCTGTAAATTTTCTCTAAAGCTGCCAGTAAATGTTTGTCTATATTCATTTTTCATGAGTTCTGAAAAGAAGATTTCTGTTAACATTATCAAATGATGCTTTCAGATCTATAAAGAATGCGTATAATTTTCCCTTTTCTTTGCATAATTCGTTGTCTATCATTTGATTTAGTATATAGATATTGTCTGTTGTTCTTCTTCCTTTTCTATATCCTGCCTGATTTTCTGAGATTAAGTTTTTTTGTCATTATCTCTTCCTCTAGTTTTTCATGTAAAATCATTCCGTATATTTTGAAAGCTGTATTCAACAACGTTACTCCTCTGTAATTTTGTACATTATCGGTATCTCTCTTTTTGTGGATTGGTTGTATTATTCCTTTTCTCTATCTTTTGGGTATTTCGGCAGTGCACCAAATCTTATTTATAATATTTGTTAGCGTCTTGATTACCCTTTCGTCTGCATTTATCCATGCCTCTTTTGTAACTTCATCCTCTTCTGCCGCTTTTTGTTTTTGCAATTTATTAATATGTATTTTTACGTCGTTTACATTTTCATTTTTGACTGTGTCTACTTGAAGTTTATATTCTTCTTTTCTTGTAATTTTTCTCTCATTTCCGTTCTGCAGTTTACAAAAGTGTTGTTTCCATTCTTTTTGTGATATTCGTTTGGATATATCTCTTCTGCCTTTTCTTTCTTTACTTATAAACTTCCATGTATCTGTTTCTGTTTTTATAGCTTTCAAATCTTCGTCTAACTCTCTTTTCTTATGTTCTGCCTGTTTTTCACATACCTCTTTATATTCTTTTACTTCTTGTTTGTACTCTCCTGGTTTTTTCCGTTCCTTTCTCATTAGCCGTTTCTTTCCCAAACAGTTTTTGTTCCACCAGTTGTTACGAATTGGAATTCCAGTTTTTACTAATATTTGTTTCTTGTTTGTGGCCTCATTTACTTTTCCTACGAGTTCGTCTAGTGCCTCGTCTATGTTTCCATTTGTAAAAATTAAGATTTTCGTTTCATTTTTACAATCCTCCACGTCGTCTTTTCCCCCACAATGCCATTCTTATTACTATTGGTTCTTCTTTTTCTTTCGTTATGTGATTTTTAAGTTCCACATTTAGAAGCTCGTGATCGGATTCGACAGCATTTAAGATTTTCTTATTCTTTATCTTCCCCCAGCTTTCCTGATTTACATAGTCTGTTTTTATTTTCTATTTTATCCTTTGTGTTTCTTGATTCTTTTTTCTTGTTTCCAGATTCCATAAATCACCCCTTTTCAATATTCTGGCATTAAAATCTCTCTTTTTGTGGATTGGTTGTATTATTCCTTTTCTCTATCT
Source organism: Ophonus ardosiacus (assembly GCA_943142095.1). Classification (NCBI taxonomy): domain Eukaryota; kingdom Metazoa; phylum Arthropoda; class Insecta; order Coleoptera; family Carabidae; genus Ophonus; species Ophonus ardosiacus. Next base: position 23,989,235 of record OW964833.1, on the reverse strand, counting down.
TTTGGGTATTTCGGCAGTGCACCAAATCTTATTTATAATATTTGTTAGCGTCTTGATTACCCTTTCGTCTGCATTTATCCATGCTTCTTTTGTAACTTCATCCTCTTCTGCCGCTTTTTGTTTTTGCAATTTATTAATATGTATTTTTACGTCGTTTACATTTTCATTTTTGACTGTGTCTACTTGAAGTTTATATTCTTCTTTTCTTGTAATTTTTCTCTCATTTCCTTTCTGCAGTTTACAAAAGTGTTGTTTCCATTCTTTTTGTGATATTCGTTTGGATATATCTCTTCTGCTTTTTCTTTCTTTACTTATAAACTTCCATGTATCTGTTTCTGTTTTTATAGCTTTCAAATCTTCGTCTAACTCTCTTTTCTTATGTTCTGCCTGTTTTTCACATACCTCTTTATATTCTTTTACTTCTTGTTTGTACTCTCCTGGTTTTTTCCGTTCCTTTCTCATTAGCCATTTCTTTCCCAAACAGTTTTTGTTCCACCAGTTGTTACGAATTGGAATTCCAGTTTTTACTAATATTTGTTTCTTGTTTGTGGCCTCATTTACTTTTCCTACGAGTTCGTCTAGTGCCTCGTCTATGTTTCCATTTGTAAAAATTAAGATTTTCGTTTCATTTTTACAATCCTCCACGTCGTCTTTTCCCCCACAATGCCATTCTTATTACTATTGGTTCTTCTTTTTCTTTCGTTATGTGATTTTTAAGTTCCACATTTAGAAGCTCGTGATCGGATTCGACAGCATTTAAGATTTTCTTATTCTTTATCTTCCCCTAGCTTTCCTGATTTACATAGTCTGTTTTTATTTTCTATTTTATCTTTTGTGTTTCTTGATTCTTTTTTTCTTGTTTCCAGATTCCATAAATCACCCCTTTTTAATATTCTGGCATTAAAATCTCCGCCAATTACCGGATTACTTTCTTCCGTATCTTTTACCTTGTCTCTAATTTCCGCAAGTATTTCGTTCGTCTTATTGTTAACATACACTGTCAAAATTCTCCAATTTTCCTTATTAATTTTTATTTTTCTCTCCATGATATTTTCCTTGAAAACTTCCGTTTGTATTTCCTGTTTGCTTATCCATTTAAAATCCTTTGGCATTTTATTCTTCCATTTTTCTCAATCTTTTTCATCTAACCATGTTTCTGTTAATCTTATTATATCATATTTATTAATTAATTCCCAAAAATCCTTATCTTTTCCCTTTATACTCACTACGTACAAGAATCCTGTTTTTACCGCTACGTTATGAGTTGTTTTATCTTTATTTATTCGTTCCTTGCCTTAGTACTTTTAGTTAATTTCTCTTCTTTGTTATTCCATTCGTACCAGTCTCTATCTATTTTTATTTTTCTGTATTCTATTTTAACTATCTTTCTGGTCATTTTTCATCCCTTGCTCTTTCTAATACTATGCTTTGAATCTTTCTCTCAGTTCTGGTCATATCATTTTCTATATATATTTTTGATTCTCTCAGCTTATTTTTATTTTTCATTATTGCGCTCTTGTCTTCACTTCTGTCACTATCGCTTTCCTTTCTTTAATTTTTCCTATTGTGTATATTATTTTAAACGGCTCTCAGACATTCAATAAGATGGTACAATAATATTATTCAGTATATTTATTAAAACAGCATAATTCAATGAATTGCATTTAAACTATACTATACTTAAATATCATAATTTTACCCAATAGTCTAAACAAAGAAATTTTAATTAGAAAAATGTAATTCCCCTCAAATGTCTAATAAGAGCAACCCACAACCCTTCTAGACAATTAATAATAAGCATTAGATATTGTTTGCTTTTAGTCAAATTGATTTGATATGAAATTGATAAAATTAAAACATTCTATAAATCAGACGGTATTATTGAAACATAAACTTTATATAACAAAATTTGGCTATTTATTAAACATTTGGACGATTAACAATATCCTTCGACAAGCAAGTAATCCGACTTAATTAACGTTCTTCTAAATCTATATAATTTTTGTTATTTAAAATGAATTCGAACAAGTAACAGGTAATAGAAATACTGTTCGTCATTTTGAAGTAGTATTCTTAAAGTTTTCTTTGTTTAAATTAAGAGTTCATATTTTACTATAATAATGGAAGACTTGGGGGTGCTACCTCTTACCGACAACAACGAATTTGACGGGGTAAGTTAAATTGTAATATAACCAATTTAGCAATATTACACAAGCATCAGTCAAAGACCAATAACAGGTTCCTATGAAAAATTAACACGCACATTATTGGAACTACATTTCTCATTCTGAAACAATAATGACATTTATGGTAGAGAAACAGCAATATTATAAGCAGGTAGAACATCTATTCAATGCATTTCATCATTTAAACAGAACGGACAAATTGGCATTAATTTTATATATGTGTATAGTATTATATACAATAAGATACTTGGAACTGAATTATGCCTGTATTATAACCTTAAATTGTGGGTTGGGTAGATGAGCATCTTAAATTATTTGAATCTGCGGACATTATTTGAAGAGAAAGAATTAGGCCGTATTAGAAAATTATTGTTTTCAATTGTATTTAATGAAATGCCTCTAATAAATATTTGAATTTTTAATCAACTAGGAAATTGATATTAGAATACATTTAAAATGCATTATTATTTGAATACTATAATACGGAATTAAAAATTTTAAATAAATTTAATTTACAAATTAATATCTGTTATAATATTTTGGTTATTTGTGTTTTAATGAAAAAATAAGTAGCAGTACAAAACTTTCTGATTAGTGGCCCACCTAAATAATATTTGGCCCGCTGCTAGCTCACCCTACAAAAATATCCTGGCTACGTCCCTGCATATCCAGATGCGAAGATCTTGAGTTATAAGTAAGTACTCATAATTCTGTTTACCGGTGAATACTTATTATTATTTGTGTTATTTAGTTGAATAAGAAATAAGTAATTAAAGCTAGTTTGCTTACTATACAGTGTGTTCCATTTAGAACTGCCACCATTGGGATCTAGAGATCTGTAAGAGATACGATGTCGGTTAAATGGAACTTTTTGTGCGCCTTTGGGAGGCCATCTCAGATTTGCTTTCGTTTTTCCAAAAGTTCTCATATGACACTAGATAATGACGAAAAAATTAATTGATTTTTTCTTTTTCAAATAACTTCTAAACTATTAGTAATTGAGAAAAACGTTTCAAATATAAAAGATAGATATTTTTATTAACTAATCAGTGGCGAACAAAATAAATTTTTATATTCGTAAATTTTTGAGATATAACACAAATTTATATTTTTTTTATTGGAACCCATATCTGATTTTAGACTCAAAAAAATAATTATTTTTTTCTCCTTTTTAATGACGTAAGAGTTATGTTTTATATTTGTTTTGCCTCAAAATTATTATTTTTACCTTATTTTGTATTAAATTTACAATTAAATTGAAAATATTGGTGGATTTCTATTTAGAAATACTCCTTATATTTAAATAATTTATTGCTTAAAACTCGTATCAAATTAATTTTTATAATATTTTGGCATATTATAGTGTAATTTGTAATTATGAGTCTAGAAAGAAAATATTAAGTAATAAAGGCATAAAATAAATTATATCGATCAAATACAATATAATTAATAAAAATAATGTTTTCTTTTTTGGGAAATAATAAGAAAATTCAGGAAAGAGAAAAATTAAATTTTAGGAATAAATCAAATATAAAATATAATAACCCTTACATCATTGAAAAGAGAAAAAAATAATTATTATTTTTTGAGACTAAAAGCAGATATGAGTTCCATTTAAAAAAATGTAAGTTTACAAATATAAAAATTTATTTCGTCCGCCTTTAATTAGTTAATAAAAATATCTATCTTTTATATTTAAAAGGTTTTTCTCTATTACTAATTGTTTAGAAGTTATTTGAAAAAGAAAAAATCAACAATATTCAGTTTTTCGTCATTATCTAGTGCCCTATGAGAATTTTTGGAAAAACAAAAGCACATCTAAGATGGTCTCCCAAAGGCGCACAAAAAGTTCTATCCCGACATTGTATCTCTTATAGTTCTCGATATCCCAATGGTGGCAGTTCTAAATGGGACACACTGTATACATAAAAGTTAAATGATTTTTTAAATTAATAGTATAGATGAAATTATTGAAAATTGTAATAATAATTTTCAATGTTAACAGGAGTTATGGTATAATTTGTACAGAATTCTACCCTACCGTTATGACTTTGACTTACTAAGCCTGTGGTAGACCGAGCTCAGCAGGGTGTATCACTACCTGTAGCTTAGGGTCGAACTGCAGAAAATTTAAATTCGTAAATCTCTGTATACATTTCGTATTTCAAATTTGATATTTGATGAATTCGGAAAATCAAATTACGTCTTTGACCATTGGTACAAATTGAGAAAAATAAGAAAACATTATTTGAAGAGAAAGAATTAGGCCGTATTAGAAAATTATTGTTTTCAATTGTATTTAATGAAATGCCTCTAATAAATATTTGAATTTTTAATCAACTAGGAAATTGATATTAGAATACATTTAAAATGCATTATTATTTGAATACTATAATACGGAATTAAAAATTTTAAATAAATTTAATTTACAAATTAATATCTGTTATAATATTTTGGTTATTTGTGTTTTAATGAAAAAATAAGTAGCAGTACAAAACTTTCTGATTAGTGGCCCACCTAAATAATATTTGGCCCGCTGCTAGCTCACCCTACAAAAATATCAAATCAAATTACGTCTTTGACCATTGGTACAAATTGAGAAAAATAAGAAAACGCAGTTAAATATTATTTTTTGAGATTTTATGTTATTCTAAATACGGAAGAACATTTGATTGTCTATACAGTTTGATTACTTATTTTCCTTCATATTCAATAGATATAGAGTTAAAGAATTTTAAAGAGGTTAACTTGCATAAATCAGCCAGCTGTGCTTTAACCATGGACACTGGTGATATATTCAAATATTCTAATTGACAGATGCCAGTGTTAAGTGCAATTTACATTATATAAGTTCATATTATAATTTTATTGGATATATGGAATCCTTTTCTACGAACTTTCGGTATGGAATTTTTTTGGAAATAGTTACGTTAGTAAATTTTACTATATATATATATATATATATATATATATATATATATATATATATATATATATGGAATCTTTTCCGAGAAACTTTCCGTAAGGGTTTTGTGCAAAAAACCTACATAGAATTGACGGAAGCTAATGTGCTGGCCGCTTTAGTTATTTTAGTATTTAATATCTCAAGCTTTGTTTTTTATATATTATTTGTTTCATTATCAGTAATGGAGTTTCTATTAAACTCTGTTTCATTATTATAAAATAAAGTAAAATAAATTAGAAAATATATAATACGTACCTGTTCTTTCCCCGCTATAAATCGAGCTTAAAGCCCAAACAGTAGACTTGCTGAGAGGGTCATAACAATAGATATCTGTACAAACTATACTTGTTATTTCTTATTTCAATAGATAATGACATGCGGCCTACAAGAAGCTAATTGAAATACACTACTTGTGGACAAAAAAAAAACCGGACATTTAAATTTTTATTACTGTTTGTCACAAATCAAACTAAAATTTGTTCCCAAATGTAGACTGTTATAAATACCAATGCAAGTACATAAATCTATCATTTTTTTGTTGAAATTTGTAATCGAATTTTCTTTTTTACAAACAAATTTAATTATAGTAATCAGAGTAGTTTTGTTGTCATCAGATTCATTTTGTTACAATCAAAATTTTTGTTGTAATCAGATTTATTTTGTTGTAATTTCGTTGTCTTTTTTCGAAGTCCTACACTGAAATATAGAATGTTTTGAATGTATTGCTATATTCTGTATACTCAAAAACTATTTAAATACACATTCTTATTATATCGAGTGTTGGCGGTTAGGGATGAACATAAGGATTTAACATGGGATTTTAGTTTTATTTAGATTTATTCGAATGAGGCACGTGTCTTTTTTTATAAAGAAATGTTGGTGCAAATAGTTATAGAAGAATACGGAATTTATTTTTCGTAAGTTTGATTGACAACTATATATGACAATTTATGAAAATTAGAAATTTGTGAGTACATATAATAATTAGTATTGTCATTAACTTATTTATATTCCTATATTATGTGAAACGACCCTCAGAGATTCAATATGTATGTGCAGAAATATTGTTCAGTAAAATTTATTTTCTCTGTGCAATTCAATACATACAGTTTATATTTTCTCTAATGCTATTACTGTGCTTTCCACATCAAAACTATACTTAAAATCATAATTTTACAAAGAGATTTTAATTGGAAAAATATGGTACACCTTTTCTGCCAAATGTCCAATAACAACAACCCCTCGAAACGATCGATAATATTGTTTGCTATTCAACACATAAATATAATTTCTATTAAATTTTGTTTAAATATAGAATTGACAAAATTAAAATATTATATAACATTACGCAATATTATTGAAACATTAACTTTATAACAACAAAAATGGAATTATTTATAATTATAATATATTTGAACTATCAACTTCGCTTTTTTTGCTCTAGATGTCGTCTCTGTAGTTCCACTGTTTGACAGAAAATAGCAAGTGATTCGTTACAATATATGAACAACACGAATTTCTTTCAAAATTTATTTAATTTTTGAAGTTTAAAATGAATTCTAACCAAGAGGTAATAAAAGTACAGTTTTTCAAGTAATATTGTTAATGTTTTCTTTGTTTAAATTTAGAATGGATGGCTGAGAACTACAGAAGAATTAGGGGACTTCGATGAATTCGATTTTGACAGAGTAAGTTAAAATAGTAATATGTGTTACAAATTTAGCAATAATATATAAGCATAGTTATAAATAAATCCTTATTTGGTTTAATTTGATGTTTATTTATTTCAAAATATAATTTTTATGTTCTAACCTTCTTGTGCATTTTGTTCTATTTTGTAAGAAAATCATTATTACCTAGGTTTTTTTTACTTTTTGCCAATAGATTTCTTATTAAATGCTCTCTGTAAATGTCATACCTAGTACAACATCAAAAAGTCTAAAATACGTGTAAAATGTACAAAGAAACAATATTTTTTATAACAAACAGAAAGAAATATATTGATATCGTTGACTGTACTATAAAAAAGACTAGAAAAGTCTAAACAATGTTTAAAATTGTCTAATTATTTAAAGAAACGATATCATGGAAACAATCGGGAAGAAATATGTTGATATCAGTCTTTATACTGTAAAAAAGAAAGAAAAATATCTAAAATTGTTTCAATCTTGACAGAAAATATATATTTGAAAGATCCATTACTGGGCATTGGTTTCGTTGTAAACAAATAGCTATTATAAATTCAATTCTTTAACAAATGACGATTATCATTAAATAAGTAAAGATAGAAAAACCTGTGGATATTTTATTGAAATTACTCTTAAAACGTGATATCAATTACAACATCAATAAACTTTGTCTCAATCTTAAAAGGAAAGATATTTTTGTAACACTCAGAAATAAATATGGTGAGACTGTATTTTGGACTTTAAAAATGATGTCCCAAAGTTGTACAAACAGATTGTTCTATGTTGTAACGAGATTTACTTTGGTACAATCATACTTTCATTGTTGTAATTAGAATTGCTTTGTTATAATCGGATTTCCTGGTTGAATTATCAGATTCACAGTGGTACAAGCAGATATTTCTTTGTTGCAACGAAATATGTTTTGTTACAATTAAACTTTCATTGTTATAATTAGAATTTTTTTCTTATAATAAAATTTTTTGGTTTTAAATCATATTCACTTTGGTATAATCAGATTATTCTTTGTTGTTGTAATTAGAAATTGTGTTTTTATAATCAGTTTTTCTTGATTGCATTTATAGATTCACTGTGGAATAATCAGATTTTCGTTTGTTATAATGTAATTTGCTTTTATAAGACAAGTTTTTCTTTATTATAATCAATTTTTCTTTTTTTTTTGTCGCGTTTGGCACCCCGGCAGCGATGAGCACCAAAGTTTTCCGAATATATTTGCTGGTGCAGCAAATGCATTGATGCAATCGCATTCTTTTGTCCTTTGTGTTTGGCAAACTTCGGTGCTCAGCGATGCCAGCGATGGGAGGTGATTACCGTGACTAATTTTTCACTTTTTTAAAACGCACTATTACGACTATCAAGTAATACCACTTTTGAGGATTCTTCAGAAATCCAACCTGAACTTCCTGCCTCCGCAAATAGTACAGTACAAACTTGGGAAGTCAATACCCAATGTGAATCTCCTACCTTCGGTCTTTCTGCCTTCACAAGTACTCCAGTGCAGACTTGGGAAGTCGCAACCCAATCTGAATCTCCTACCCATCCAAGTTCTACTATTTGTGAAGTAAGACAGTCTCCGGAACCCGAAATCCAATCCGAATCTCTTGTTTCTGCAAGTAGTACTTCTTTCGATGTAAGGCAGTCTGCGGAACTCTTTCCAGACTCTGGCAGCACCAGCAGTAGTACTTCCAATACAGAAGAACTATCTAGCCCCGGAATTATGCCATATACAGCACGCAGGCGCTTTAAAGACTACTTGCACTTGTGCTTTATGATAATTAATATTTTCATATAAATAAAAACTATTTTCATTTAGTAAATTATGTGTGTGTACTAATTTATTACTGTGCTGGGTTAAGTGTGTATAATAGAGTGCTAGTGCTTACTACAAAATGAGGTATTACTTGGTGTACGTGGGTAACAAGACGATATCGCGTGAGAATAATTTGGTGTATGAAGAATGTATGGTTATGAAGAATGTTGTTAAAAGAGTTGGAGTGAGTCACTTGAGATAGCTTGGTCATGTGGAGAGAATGGCGAATGAACGGCTTGTAAATCGTATATATGTTGGTAAATGGATGGATGTGGTTGGTATTACGCTAAAGAAGCGAAAGTTTCCGAGTGGAAAGAAAAAAAGCATGGGTGAAAGAAGTATGTTTGGACGGGAACGTGTGGCGAAAGGTGATTGTTGCATGAATAACTATTAGTGTGGTCCGGATGCGGTATTTTACTATCAAAAATCGCTCACTTTAATATGTTAAGAGAGGAATATTTGCAGAATGATGTATGGTTAGTAAAAATGTTGATTGTTTTCGGGTTTGTGCTAACCCACTAAGAGATATACGCGTGATTTTTAAGTAGCTACATATGTATGAATGGTACACTTATTTCTCTTACGGACGACGAAACGTATTATTTGCTTTTATTTTTTAAAATTTATACTGCAATAATTAATTCTACTACTTTTTTATTTATAAGCAGTATTGAAATTCTTTACTATGTGTAATTTTATTACATAACGCTGAGTATTTGACCATTGACAATGAAAATATGGATACTACTTTCAGGCAATAATATAACAATTCCAAACATTTAAGTTAGGTAAGCATATTAAAATCTATGAAATTAACATTTAATTTTTTATATGAAATATCATATATTCTATACCGGGTGTTTCAAGCAATCCTTGATATAGTCGTTAAACGAGGGGAAATAGTTTTTTGTAAATAAAAAGCGTCCGGTAAATTTATATTTATTCATTGCTTTATTATAATTGAATAAATTGAATAAAATATATCATCCGTGGTATATTGGTTAGCAATTAGCATAGTCAAGAGCATAGCTTTCTGTGAAATAAAATAATTTCGTTGATTGGGGTCAATTCTCTATTGAAATATTAATTTTTATTTTTTATAAAAAAAAGTTGAACTTTTTAAAATCTTTCGTTTTTTCCCTATTATAATAATTTAGAAATAATAATAACTTTGTAATAAGAACAGAGAAAATATATACATTATATTTTCTTTTGATAATAATAAACGAATAACTCTAATTTTTATAAATACAGTAGAAACACAATACATACACATGTTCATTGCATAAGTTATTTTTTATTAATATATATAATCATACTATTATCCGGGTGAACGTTTGCGCCGTCGACTTTTTGGTGGGGGTAATGTTTACACCCAGTGGGTCCAGGGGTTCGGGGTCAGAGGTCCGGATGTTGGGTTTGTTGACCGATGTCGAGTATGACGTCATATGTTTTTGTATTTTGCTGTGGAAATTTTTATTGTTAATTATTTATTAATGGTTTATTAATTATATTTGTTTAAAAATAGATGTTATAGTCTGAAGCATATGGGTTAACTTTAGAGCCGACGACATTTCTTGAGAGGGGATGGAGGTGTCATAGCCTGAAGCTTATGGGTTAATTTCAGAGCCGACGACTTTTTGTTCATAATATAATAAATAATGAATTTTCGGAAGTATTGATAGGAATCTGAGATAAATAAATATTAGTTTTAAAAATAGATCGGGAAATATGTCAATCATAATTTTTTAAAGTATTTTGTAAAAACAATTCTTGGAAATTTACGTAGTTTTTATTTCTCCGACATTGAGTATTTTTGGATGTTACATACTTTCTCTTTGTCATAATGTCATTTGTTTGAAAATATTTGGTCATTTATTTTTAGATGGTTTTTACAAAACAATTGCCAATACTTTCTATTATATTATCATTTTTACTTACCCTTGCAAATGTTACTTTCTCCATTCCAAAAATAAAAACAACTATTACAATATACGCATATATTTATTATTTAAAATAATATTGATAAAGATATAATATAAAACTATCATTACAAAACAATGTACATTTATTAAAAAGTTGTAAAAAATTCTTATGTGCATTTCCATTGATTCTAAATAATAAATAAAGTAAACAATAATGTCCACAAACCGAAGAAGAAGAATCTTGTAACTGCCTAGCGTTGACGGACCATGATTTTGTATTTGTTCTTAAGAAATCTATATGTTCTTTAACATACGGTAGTCGTCCAAAACTGTCGAAATAAATCCCATAACCGTAACGATTAATGAAAATAGCAATCCAGTGGGATCCATGTTTCGTATCGGGGTCGGTGTTTACTATGACCGCACATGAATAGTTGACGAAATGTGGTAATCTATTTGCCGCATAAACTCCATAATGGGAAACACTTTTGAAATAGTGCTGAAGTACTGCTTGTATTTGAATGGCATTCATTCTTAGAATTTACAATATACTATATGCGCAGAAGATGGACGTTGCTCACAGCACAAGTCATTCCTTCATGAAGTTTAGGTACAACACATCCGTTTACCACATGCTTTTCACATAACGTTTTTAATGGTGGACATCCTATTTCTGATAATTCAATTACATTATCTTCACTTTTTTGCAATAATTTAGCTATATATTTATTTTTTTCTACACCTTTAACGTATACTGTATCACAAAGATTTATAATATTATTTAATAAAATTATTAAATAACTGTAGTCAATATGACCATAATTCCAATAGAATCCGTGATGATTATATTTTAACCATCGAGCTTGAGACACAACTTGAAATGATAATTCTTTTTCTTGAAACGGAGATTTAAATACGTAATGTTGAAAGTACAACCCATCGACTGACAGTACAGCTAATTCTTTAGTAATAAATTTGCCCACATTTCCATAGAAACCCTGCACATCAATTATATAACTTCTCATGACAAAGGTTAGATATGAACTAAAACTCAAACATTTGTTTCATTATATTTATTTACATGTAAAAGAAAAATTACATAAAGTTACAATATTAACTACCATAACCTACAATAACATTTCTATTTTTATCTATTTCTATGATATTATCAAATTCAGCATAAATAACACAATTTACAGTACAAGTAAGAGCTTGTTCAAAACCATCTTCCTATCGTAAAGATCCATGACGTGTTAAGTTCCAGTGGTATATATCAAATGCTGTTAAACAATACCCCTGCGGATAACTTTCCCTATCAATCCCATTACCGTTATTTCCAAAATGTATACCTGTGCCCGAAAATAATGTATTAAACATTTGTATATAATTTTTGCTGACACTATTGAAATTTGGTTGCAAAGGTCTTGATGGTAATTGCTGTCACATAATGATAGGTAATTCATAGAAAAATTTTCAAAGTTGAAAGGATTTGATTGGCAATGTCCATTAAACGATTTGTTTGAGACAAAACCAATAACACATCTTTTCGGAAGTTGTCCAAGAAAGATATTATCCACGGATTTGCCTTGCACTCCAGCTGGAATGGTGATTGCTTTATATTCGGCTCTTGTGATTGGATATATTGCAGTTGACATTACTAAAGCTTTACTATGAGCTAGTAAAATACTAAGATTTAACTTCATACGACGAACAAACAATGCAGCTTCATTTATTCGCATTTTATATGCATTATCGGCTCCAGATGAAATTAAATAAAAGCTATCTCTTGAACGAACTAAACGAACTCTCATTTCTAAACTATTCACAAGAAATTTTTCTTGACTAAATATATCAGCGTGAAGATGTCCAATCATATCAACATTTTTGCTTAATTCAGTTAAGTTTTGCCTTTTTTTAAAACCCGAATTAGCACCTGCATAAGTATTATTCATGTTGCCTGCATCGTCTCGGTACCACATTGATGATGTAAGGTGTGATTCTTTTGCATCTTTTCCATAATTTAACAGCGTTTCGATGTATGCTCTCTACGGATATGTATTATTTGGAGGTGAAATTAATTTTTGATTTAAATATATATCCAATTGACTAAATATTGAGTGAAGCCAATTATTTATAGGTGCCACATTGTCTCTATCAATTAATGCATTATCCGAGTTAACAATTTTAGCGTTTACATATAACATAGTTTGAGATAAATCCAGATACTCGTCACCATTCCCGGGTATAATAAATTCTATCGGTCCATCGTCAGTAATTGAAGATAAAGGTTTATAATTTACCCACTGTCCGTGCTCAATATTTGTTTGTGTTGGGGGTAATGCAAATAAATCTAACTCGGTTTTAATACATGCACAAGATTGTGCATGTAAGAAAGCCATTTTAATTAAAAATATCTAAATGTCGAGTTTTGCTGCTCTTTTTTTGCTTCTTTCCACTAGCAGGTGACGAACGAGACTGAATGAATTTGGTGGTTAATTTTCTTTTTCTACTACCAGAACCACTCATCAAGGAGTCAATTTTATTTTCAGTTTTTCTTTATAAACTATTGCCTGCTTTGGAGATACGTTTTCGAAATGATTCTTTCACAGGCTGGTTTTCTTTTAAATCTCCCAAAAATTGTATTCCTGTATGTAAAGCTTCTTTCCCAATAGTTCCCACATCTTTTTTAATTAATGGTAATATGCTTCTAAATAAACCGCTGAAGAAGCTTCCAAGACCATGTCCCCTCTGTAGTTGATGTCCACAAAACCGTACCAATTCCTGTACCAGCCTGTTGGTTATAATAAGCCTGATATGGACAAGTTTTAATGGTTTATACCGTCTAAAATGTAGTTTCACTGCTAAAGGTCCGAACTGAAATGGTGCTGCATATCCATCGTCGCATCTTATATCAATTTCAATATTTGAAAATTCTCTTCTAAGTACACGTACATAGTGTGGTTGAGAGTAGGTACTTGTTCGGCTAGCACCAAAAACATATTTGTCGGTATTAACAGAAACGATTCTTAATAACTGTGCTTGTACATCTCCAACAAATTGCGGCTCAATTAAATCACAGTAAACGAATAATTGTGATGGAAATCCCAATGACAAGTTTGGTATATTAGCGGATATTTTCTGCTGTGTTATATCAGTAAATGGTGCAAATCCTAATTGCAACCTGAGTTTTGGAGACATTTTTACAAACTCAACCTCTGTTTTGCATTTTATTTCAACACGGTTATCAGTACGAGAAAAAGATATTTTATGCTCATCAAGAATGCATTATTATTTAATTCATGAAGTAATTGATCAATATTGTCATAATTTTTTATAGCTAATGATAGTTTTTTCAATTAAATCTCCTCACTCGTTTCTTCGTTTACATATTTCAACGATATTTTTATTTTGTTTTCTCTTTCATTTACATTATAAAATGAGCATGGATATATAATTTCTGATAATGCAACTTCCCATTCCCAGTCTTACACAGCCACTCGTGGCGAACGGACGTGTTACGTACCTATCAAGTGGCTAGTGAATAAGTGCTAAAGTGATTACGTGTACACATAAATCATCGAGTGAATTCGGCAAAACCGAATAAAACCATATTTGAATTTACAATTTAAATAAACTTTAAACAATATCAATAATATCAAACAGCACTACGGCCAAATGGCCGAAGTGCAGGCTATGAGCCAAAACTCATGGCAACAAATCAACACAAGAAAACACAAATTAAATACACCGGCACCCGAAAGCCAGAGAGACGTTCGAAGAAAAACCTCGGAATTTGCAATCCCTACTCAAAACACTTACAGCTTATTAAGTGAAGACAACAACGCTACAACGCAAACAGCGGAAGGTGAAAAAATTCCTAAACCACCACCCATATTCATTCCAGGAGTAGCTGATGTTAAACCGCTAGCAGATCTAATTAAAAAATCAATACAAGATAAGTATTTTCTTAAAGCCATTAACAACAATCAAGTGAAATTACAAATCAACGACATAGAGAATTTCAGGAAAATATTGAAAATATTTCAAGAAAACAATGTTATGTTTCATACATACCAACCTAAAACTCAACGTAGTTATCGTGTAGTTATAAGAAACCTTCACCATTCCACTGATTTAAGTGACTTGAAAGCCGAAATAGAAAATCTTGGTCACCAAGTAATTAATATATATAATATAAAACAGAGAATTACAAAAAAGTCACTTCCACTTTTCCAAGTTGAGTTAGCGCAAAACATTAATAATAAAAGCATTTTCGATATAGAGTTTTTACTTCACACGAAAGTAAACATAGAACAACCAAATCCGAAAAGAGAACTACCCCAATGTGCTCGTTGCCAGCGCTACGGTCACACCAAGACTTATTGTTCAAGACCACCTCGTTGTGTAAAATGTGCAGAAGATCATTTCACAAAAGATTGCACTAAAAATAACAATACACCTGCTACTTGCGTTCTATGTGAGAAATCTCACCCTGCAAATTATAAAGGCTGCTCGGTCTATAAGGAAATTCAAAAAAGAAAGTTTCCACCAATTCGACAAAGAAACTTTACTACAAGCGACACAGTTACAAGTACACAACCCAAAATAAATGAAATCAAGGAAGACGTGACATATGCTCAAGCAGCTTCAATTGGACCAAGTATTGCTACTAAGGAACAACATATTAACAACCAGACTACAAATATAAATAAATTGGAAGGCATGATAACAATGCTAATGAATAAAATAGATACTATGCTAAATCTTCTCACTGCTCTCATTTCAAAGCTACCGTAATGCCACAAAATTTAATTATCGCTCAATGGAATGCTAACGGCTTGGTTAATCATTACCAAGAGTTAAAAACGTTTTTAAACTTGAATAAAATAGACATAATGCTAATATCAGAAACTCACCTCACTAGCAGATCATATTTTAAAATGCCCCAATATAACACTTATATAACAAATCACCCAGACGACACAGCTCACGGCGGTACAGCTGTAATAGTAAGAAGTACAATCAATCATTTCGAAATTCCTGAACAATGTATGAATCATCTACAAGCCACAAACGTAATAGTAGAAGACTGGACAGGTCCAATCACATTCTCTGCAGTTTACTGTCCACCTAGATTTAACATAAAAGAAGAAGATTTCAAAACTTATTTCGATACCTTAGGTAACAGATATATAGCAGCAGGAGATTATAATGCCAAGCATACTGAGTGGGGATCACGCTTGATAACCCCTCGCGGTAGACAACTACTAAACTGTATAAAAAATAATAATCTTACGCATATCTCTACTGGTGAACCTACATACTGGCCAACAGATCCCAAAAAAATACCCGATCTACTAGATTTTGGCATAACTAAAAATATAGCACAGTGTTATATTCAAATTAAAAGTAGTTTAGATCTTTCATCCGATCATACCCCAATCATAATAACATTAAACACAAGAGTCACAACTATAACTGAATCACCAAAACTATGTAACAAAAACACGGACTGGGACTGCTTCAGAGACATTCTAGATGAAACTATCAATATCAAAGTACCACTCAAAAATACCAAGGAAATAGACGATTGCGTGGAACATCTAATCCAAACAATACAGAATGCATCTTGGAAATCAACTCCAAATAAAAATACTAAAAAGTGTTACACAACGACTTACCCGAACGACATCAAACAAAAAATAGCAGAGAAAAGAAAACTCCGCAGAATATGGCAAAATTCCAGAAACCAAGCAGATAAAACCCGATACAATCAGGTAATCAGAAACTTAAAAAACTTATTAAAAGAATGGAATAACAAGAATATAGAAAACTACTTATCAAATTTAAGTGCCACACAATCAACTGATTATTCCTTATGGAAATCAACAAAGTCCTTGAAACAACCAAAAACTAGGAATTCTCCAATACGCAAAAATGACAACACATGGGCAAAAGGCAACAGAGAAAAGGCAGAAACTTTTGCAGTGCATCTTGCGCAGGTATTTACAGAATTTCCACAAGAAATCTCAGATGATGAAGAACACATAATAACAGAAATCCTTAACTACCCAAATCAACTATCCCCCCCTCTCAAAAGCTTTTGCATTGGAGAAGTTACGGAAATGATCCAGAAGGAATTACACCCACGTAAGGCACCTGGCTACGATTTGATAAACGGAAAAGTACTGAAAGAACTACCCTATAAAGTAATTAAACTAATTACATTTGTATTCAACGCCTGCCTAAGATTACAGTATTTTCCCTCACAGTGGAAGATTGCTCAAGTGATATTGATACCAAAACCAGGAAAACCTACAGAAGAAGTTACCTCTTACAGGCCGATAAGCTTGCTGCCAGTTCTATCTAAACTGTTTGAGAAACTCCTATTGAAAAGAATTAAGCCATACATTAAAAATATCATCCCAGATCATCAATTCGGTTTCCGTGAAAAACATTCAACAATTGAACAGATCCACAGAGTAATAAATGTAATCGATAAAGCCTTCGAAGAAAAAGAATACTGCTCAGCAGCTTTTCTTGATGTAAGTCAAGCTTTCGATAAAGTGTGGCACTCAGGACTATTGTGTAAGTTGAAGCAAATTCTGCCAAGCAATATATATCTAATAATTAAATCTTACCTTAATGAAAGATACTTTCAAGTAAAATATAAAGACGAATACACAACACTAATGCCAATTAAAGCAGGCGTCCCTCAGGGGAGCGTCCTTGGACCTATATTATACACTCTCTACACTGCTGACATCCCAACTAAAGAACATACCACCATTGCAACATATGCAGATGATACAGCGATACTAGCAACAAGTCCAAATCCTGATACGGCATCGCACATACTCCAAGAACACCTCACTGAAGTGCAAGAGTGGTTAACAAAATGGAGAATAAAAGTAAATGAAAATAAGTCAGTACATTTAACATTCACAACAAGAAGAGAAACGTGTTCGACAGTACAAATAAACAACAATGTACTGCCACAAGTCGATCATGTCAAGTATCTAGGTATGACACTCGACAGAAGACGAACATGGAAAATCCACCTCAAAAACAAAAGAAATCAGCTAAATATTATGTCAAAAAAATACTATTGGTTACTAGGTCGCAATTCAAAAGTATCCACAGATAATAAAATACTGATATACAAAACAATACTGAAACCAATATGGACATACGGTATTGAATTGTGGGGAACAGCTAGTACATCGAACATTGAAATAATTCAGAGATTTCAATCTAAAATATTGAGATCAATTATAAATGCTCCGTGGTACATCTCAAATCATATAATACATAGGGATCTCAACATAAGAACAGTTAAAGAAGAAGTTTCTCTAAGAAGTGAAAAATACATCACGAGACTAGAAAATCATCCCAACAACAATGCAATAAACTTACTAGATAACAGCCAAAATTACAACAGATTAAAGAAATATAATCCTTTAGACTTAGTAAACAGATTTCAAAGTAATTAAATTAATTAAGTATTAGGGCAAATGTCAATGGACATAATCCCTCTCATGTCAATTGTATTACAACATTTACTTATTGTTCAAATGTAACAGATTGTAAATTTTCAAATGAAATAAAATAAAAAAAAACTTCCCATTCCCCATTTAGTTTAACTTGTTGTGACAGTTGTGTTGTAAATCGTGTCGTTTTGTTATTTGAAAAATACACCATTGAACTATTACTAGGTAAGGTTAAGAAAAATTCATTTTCGTACATTTTCTAGAATTTGAATACTACTTGCAGGTAACCACGTATTAAATTTATCTGAATATCCGTACCATTTGACGAGTACTTTTTTTCTGTGACCTGTTCCCTTTGTATCTAATATTTTATCTATTTTATATGACGTGTCAGGAGTTACAGATACACGTTGCAATTCGTGTTTGTAAAACGTACCTGTGAAATTAATTTTTGATTTAAATATATATCCACTTGACTAAATATTGAGTGAAGCCAATTATTTATAGGTGCCACATATTGTCTCCATCAATTAATGCATTATCCGAGTTAACAATTTTAGCGTTTACATATAACATAGTTTGAGATAAATCCAGATACTCGTCACCATTCCCGGGTATAATAAATTCTATCGGTCCATCGTCAGTAATTGAAGATAAAGGTTTATAATTTACCCACTGTCCGTGCTCAATACTTGTGTGTGTTGGCGGTAATGCAAATAAATCTAACTCCACAAGATTGTGCATGTAAGAAAGCCATTTTAATTAAAAATATCTAAATGTCGAGTTTTCCTGCTCTTTTTTTGCATCTTTCCACTAGCAGGTGACGAACGAGACTGAATGAATTTGCTGGTTAATTTTCTTTTTCTACTACCAGAACCACTCATCAAGGAGTCATGAAGTAATTGATCAATATTGTCATTATTTTTTTATAGCTAATGATAGTTTTTTCAATTAAATCTCCTCACTCGTGTCTTCGTTTACATATTTCAACGATATTTTTATTTTGTTTTCTCTTTCATTTACATTATAAAATGAGCATGGATATATAATTTCTGATAATGCAACTTCCCATTCCCCATTTAGTTTAACTTGTTGTGACAGTTGTGTTGTAAATCGTGTCGTTTTGTTATTTGAAAAATACACCATTGAACTATTACTAGGTAAGTTTAAGAAAAATTCATTTTCGTACATTTTCTAGAATTTGAATACTACTTGCAGGTAACCACGTATTAAATTTATCTGAATATCCGTACCATTTGACGAGTACTTTTTTTCTGTGACCTGTTCCCTTTGTATCTAATATTTTATCTATTTTATATGACGTGTCAGGAGTTACAGATACACGTTGCAATTCGTGTTTGTAAAACGTACCTTCGATATTTTCATTATTCAAATCTTGTAATTTATACACTATAGGTTTTCTTTTGACGATATCGCGTATTTTAAAAAATTCATCGCTCCAGTTCGATTCATAGACTTTTTCAAAAGTGGTTTTTGTTTTTGATATTCGAACTAAATCATTAATATTAAATTTATTAATATCTTTATTTACTTTTTCTTCTGATCCAAATTGATTTTTCCACACTTTTAAAATATTTGTTTCGTTTACTTCTGACGGAGCCATTTTTATTGACCTGTGTTTAGTGTTGTTATAACCCGTTAAAAGTTTATCTAAAACCTCAATATATCGATATGAATTTTTATAAGTAAAATATCGGTACATTCTAGCTTTAAGGGTACGATTAAAACGTTCTACAGAACAAGCTTTAACATCGGAATTATGAGTCACATAATATTTAATATTATTTTGTTTTAGAAATGTTCGAACTGACTTCGCAATAAACTCAGATCCTTTATCTGTTTGTAAATATATTGGTTTTCGTATTTTGAAAATAGTATCAAATGCTTTTATTACAGAAGATGGTTTCTTATTTTTTAACGGTATCCATCATTGAATTTACTTAATTTTCTCAAATCATTTAAATCTGCTTGATAAAGATCATGTGTATTTGAAACTCTATATATATTTCGAGCAAATCGTTTCCTAATGGGTTGATGTATCGTGTATGTCTCTTGTGAACTTAACCAATTTCGAACTTTTGCAGCATTATATTTTCCTTTCACAGAATTAATAAGATTACTTGCACTTGAAAATCCAGCCGAGTTTGATGGATTATAATAAATACTTATTAATTCTTTATTCATGATTATAATGTAAATCTTTTCCACTTATTTTTATCAGATTGTTTAGCTTCAATATCAGCCTCGTACGGATCGTCAAAAAAATTTCGTTTGTTAGGAATATTTACTTTGTGCAAATGTTTTCTTCTTTGTGGATTATTTATTAACTCGATAGGTATATTTATATTTCGTAGAGCTTCTAAGAATTCACGCCAACCATTTGGGTTGTTAAATTTCTTCGATCTTATTACGTCGCCAACTAAATCAGATATGTTCGAGTTTGGTATTTCTTTATTATTTATTGTTACAGTTCCTTTCTCATTCCAGGTGATGACATCGCCAGATTTTAATTTATCAAACAATAATCGTGCTCTTGACTGATAAGTTTTTGGTAAATATTTTATAAAATTCTCAATATTATAAACTTCAGAAACTTCCTCTTTATTTTCCTTTTTGATAGTATTTAATACCAATTGTGGATCTACAATCTCATTTAAATTATAAGTATTTTTATCGGTTTACGTGCTTGTTTTTGAAAATGTAAATACGTTTGTAATATTTCTTGATATGATAACCATTTATCATGTTCAGGTAGTTTGGAATTTAATATTTTTTGTAAACCTTCATCTAATTTATTAGTAATATTATTCGAAGTTTTACTTTCAGTATTATTTATATTTGATGTTTTTAAACGATTTAGAGTTTCAGGTGATATTATTATCATTTTTTTAGCATAGTCCATGATTAATTTTTAATTAAACTACTCAGTACACCAGTTATTATGGGTGCTAATAAAAATGGTAAAAATACTCCTCCCGACTGAACAAGAATTCTCTTTTTGTTTTTCCAGTTATCTCCACGTTGCACTAGTTTACGTAAAACTTTTTTATGACGAGACAAAACAGATTGTTCTTTACGACTGAGAGGAACCCTTCCATGTAATACGTTATATACACATTCACAAATGCAGCGAATAGAATTTGAATCTGAGCATTTTAGTAAAGCACGTCGATAATTTGGCTTGAGTTTGTGAAGAGCATGTAAGAAGTCGGTATTTTTTATTATATAACGAGACATTATGATATGATTGTCGGTAAACTCAAACTGATACTTTTATTTCTTTTGCGTGGTATATAAACTAATGTAAAACCATCACGTGATGTTCTATAACGTATCCAATCCGGCGTAGATTGTTTTAAATCAAATATTAAATACCCGTGCGGTTGTGATGTTGCATCTTAATACGCTTCTTAAACAAACTTTACGTTTTCAGGACATACTTGTCGTGACAGATGGTTTATTTGGGCTTTATCACGAGGATTTTTAAAACAAATAATATAATTAGCATTCAACGATATGTCTCTTTGACCTTTCCCTTGATGAAATAAATTCTGTGTTAAAAAGAAAACCGGTAAATTTTTATGATGGGACCATTTTCTAAATATGTCAATAATACGTTCGTCAGCTTCGCGCATTAAATCATCAATAATCAATAACTTTGGATTTCCCGCTTTAATATTTTATATTTCAGGTAAACCTTTTATAAATTCAACATTTACAATATTTTCAAATAATTTTTGCCAACTTCCATAATGCCAGAATACTTTTTCAAATTTAGTGTCACTCATTTCATCAATACTTGATAAAAAATTGTTAACGAAACACGATTTTCCACTACCAGAGGGACCAGCAATTATAGCCGTAAACGGATGTTTAAAAGGTGTAATAATAATAATAATAATAATAATAATAATAATAATCTTTATTGCCCAACAGAATCCAGTTACAGGGCTAACATATAATATATAAATAGATTTAATATAACATACAAACAAATAATAATAATAATAAGTAAATCTAAATATGGGGTACAAAGCAAAACAAGAAATAAAATATATATATATAAACTGTGTAGAAGTTCACAGACAAATAAAATGAATAATCAAGCAACATTACATGAATATATCCTCATACTTGGTCTCCGCAATGTTACACATGATGTGGATCGGCGACCGCGACAATACATCAGTGCGCGCTGATGGTAAGTGGAAAGTCCGGGAATACCTGGATTCTAACCTAGGAACATGAATAGGCACACATGATAATAAGAAAGAGTTATCAATTTTATTATGCAACAGCATCCATAAAAATTTAGCACAAATAATATCTCTTCTTGTAGATAGTGGTGTTATTTTATGACGTTGAATCAGAGAATCCTGGTCAACACCTCTGACCGGATAGATTCCATCCTGCTTATAGGATAGAAATTTCAAGAATCTGCGTTGAATCATATTGATCAGGCAAAAGTTAATATAATACTAACATTTATTAAGTAAAGTAAACAAATATAACAGTAATAAGAATACAATGTTACAAACACACAAAACAAATAATTTTTTACTATTTACATATATACAATACTATTTTTACTAACTTAATTAATTTTTTGTCTTTTAAAACCATAGGGTAGGGAATCAAACTTTCCAATAATTTTTCTTTTCATAAAATTTATTTTATAATGCTTATTTACATTTTTGGTTATTACTTTATTATTACTACAAAATTTAAATTTTTCCCTATATCTATTGACCTAGGTATTTCTTTTTTTTTTAAATAACAAAACAATATTTAAATGGTCTCTTAATGGGACAACTTCTGTCTAATTTAATAGACTTCGTATCTCATAGTTCTCGAGATCCCCATGTTGAACAATTTATCTTGTTTTCGTGGAGTTGCATTTGCGGTTTAATACCAGTTTAGTTTAATAAGATAAATGAAACCAAATAAGTCAAATATCCTACCGATTTTAGTATTTTATCATGTTGAGCAATAAGCCGTGATGATACATTTATGTATTTATTTTTAATGAGTAATTTTCTGACAAAAATACATTTACGTTTTTACAAATAAATTTTCCCGAATTACCGTCAAGAAGTGACGTACACGCCACTCGCCTTTATGACGAGAAACCGAAAGTAATGAACGGAAAAGGAAATTTGAGGGCCAAGGGACATACAAACCAAAAGGTGAAAAACAAAAGTAAAATAAGAAATTCAACCCTTATATGGCCAAACCTTATGTATCGTAAGTGTTCGTGTCGGGCCCGACTTTCTTTTTTCGAAATACTAATGCGGTATACAGTACGCATACTCAGTAGATACTTCGAACCAGATATGCCAACTGACATTTCTGGTGCCTGAGCTTTGTTTTTAATCTGTTTTAAAACTAGTTAATTTTTTGAATTTGAGGTAATCAAAAAAAAGCTTTCTAGCTTTCTTACTGTTAAAGATTTCTGTAACTTAATGTAACTCAGGATTATGTTCAAATATTCGAAAATTATTTTACAGTACTGCCATTTAGTATGATTCTTGAATATTATGTAACCAACACTTTTCCTAGTGTCAAAATGTTGAACCATTTACCTCATTCTAAATTATTGCTAATGGATATGAGCGCATACCGTATAATTCAGTTCTGTCTAAAAATACACACTTAAAAAAATTATTATTATTTAGAATAAATTTTTATCATTTGAATTTGCTATATTTTTTTTATTGTTTTGTACAATCTAATTATGACTTTTGAACATATCCTGATAGTTAATAAAAAAGCATACTGCAATTAAATCCGTATAAATTTAGGTACTGCTAATTCTCTTAATTTTTTAAAAACATTATTCTTGATTATAATAAAAACATTGGGGCAGTTAATTGCCCACATTAGTGAAAAAAAATACGGCCAGTATTACAAGCGTACTTTTATAATAAAAGTGCTTTTATGGAGCATACTGTTCAATAATATTTTTTTACTATAAAAGTACGGTCGTAATTCGGGCCATTAATTATTTTAGTAAGAATAAGTATATTTATTTTAAAGAAACGTGTCCGATTTCTGGACCAAGAAACCGAGAACAAATCACCTGCAAACCCACATTAATTTGTTAATGTTGACGTTGTTTTATATATTACTGTCTTAATTTAAAATTTTCATATTTTTAATAACAATTGTTACAAAAAAAAAAAATATTTTTCTTTTCTGCCCTCTTCTTATATTAGACACATTACTCGGCAAATGTAAAGATTTACTTAACTTTGTTTCTGCTTGCAATTCAACTAAATATAATAACAATAATTTTACCTAACGCACAAAACTCATTCCGAGTTTACCAAGAGTGCTAAACCATTACACCATGGAAGACATTTGAAAATCTTATCATACTATATAGTAAAGTATTGAAACAATTACTAAATCAGGGCTATTAAAAAACAACAAATACGTAATATACCATTAACTTTATGAAACGGGGGTATCCACTACTACAAATAGATTTCCGTTCTTACAAATAAAATATCCTGAATTACCGTCGAGAAGTGCAGTACTCGCCTTTTTACGAGAAACCGAAAGGCAATGAAAGAAAAAGGTGATGGTAAATCCAAGCCTAAAGTGAGAAACTCATAAGTAAAATAATAAATTCAACCCTTATAGGGCCAAAACCTTAAGTGTCGTAGGTATTCGTTTCGGCCGTGACTTTCTTTTTTCGAAATACTAATGCAGTATACAATACGCATACTCAGTAGATACTTTGAACGAGATATGTCAACGTATATGATGTCAGCTGTCAAGCTGTAACAATATATACGTGCCTCATTTTAAGGTGGTACCAAATGAAATGAGAGCATACAGCATATTACGTTTTTATTTTAAAATTCATATTTTTACATAATTAATTATTATTCGACTTAATATTTTAATAAATTGAATTTGACATAACGGTTTTTAATGGTACGTATTCTGTTATTATCACTTTAGAATAGAACGTATCCTTTTAGTTAGAAAATAGAGTACCTAAAATACAACTGAATTCATATAAATTTATAGCAAATTCTCTTAATTGTTAAAAAAGTATGCTTAGTTATAATAAAAATCTTGAGAGAGCTAATTCCTCAAATTGTTAGTAAATGAAATATGAATAATAAAAGCGCTTTTATGGAGCACGCGCCTCATAAGAATGTAATGTGAAAGTGCACTCCATAAAAGCGCTTTTATTATCTACAACCCTTTGTGGGTTTTGGCCTCCTCAATTATTTTGCTCCATCTTTCCCTATCTGTAGCAACGTTCTTCCATCCTCGTATCCCCAAGACTCTCAGATCTGCTTCCACATCTGTAATCCATCTCTTTCTCGATCTTCCTCTGGGTCTCGTTTCGACTGATTTCCATTCTGTTATCATCTTTGTTGTTCTATTAGGCTCCATTCGATGTATATGACCTAGCCACTTTAATCTTTGTGATTTTATAAAACGCACTATATCTGCTTAATTTATTAAAGCGTTTAATTCATAATCCATTCGTATTCTCCAATAGCCGCTTGGTTCCTGAACTGGTTCATATATTTTTCTTAAGATTTTCCTTTCAAAACGTCTAAGTTCCTTTTCTTCTTTTTTGAGAAGCGTCCACGTTTCGGCAGCATATGTAACGACTGATCTAATGAGACTTTTATACAATTTTAATTTTGTATGTCTGCTCAGTATTTTAGAGCATAATAGTGATTTGTTTACGTAATAACATCGATTACCTTTAACAATTCTCGCTCTAATTTCTTAGCTCAGATCATTAGTGCTATTTAATTGTGAGCCTAAATAGGTAAAATTGTTTACTGCTTCAAAATTATATTCTTCCATTTCAATGGAATTTCGGTTCAAAATTCTATTTCTTGAAACTTTCATAAATTTGGTTTTGTTCTGGTTAATTACAAGTCCAACTTGTTTCGTTTCTCTCTATAGCTCTTAAGAAAATCTTCCCGTACCGCATTTTTGTTTCTATCCAGTATTACTATGTCATCTGCGTAGGCTGCGATTTGTCTACTTTTGATACCCAGATTTTCGTTCGTGTGAATTTTCTCTATTGCGGATTGCAATATTAAGTTGAATAGTACTGCGGACAACGCATCTCCTTGTCTGACTCCGCTATTAATATCAAACATCTCTCTTTTTTTATTTTGTATCACGACTGCCGCCTTCGTATTATTCAGGGTTTGTTGAACAAGTGCTACTAGTTTATTCGGAATACCTAATAGGATTAACTTCTGGTATAATATTTTCTTGGTTATAGTATCAAATGCTTGGCTAAAGTCTATAAATAGACTATTTATATCGATTTTGTGTTCAAACCCCTTTTCTAAAATTTGTCTCATTACATGAATTTGGTAGATTGTGGATCGATTTGGGCGAAATCCACATTGGTAGTCATCAATTATTTCTTCTGCGTATATGCTTATTCTTTTATACAGGTTAGTTAAAAGTATGGAGACGGCAATTTATTGTCGTTAATATTCATTTTAGGAAATTATGTTCTATACAAAAGTTTTTTAAGAAATTTTTATCTACATTTGAGAATACTTGAATTTTTTTTCTTCAATTGTTTTCGAGTTACGCTTGTCCGCGTAATTTTTTTAAATGGGAACCTATTGATTTTCCTCTACCATTCGATAGAGTGTTTTTTCTTTTCAATTTATTTTAATAACATTTTTACAAGGAAAAACACCGGTTCTTTATTCTGGCTTCAGTATCTTTATTAAGTAGCACCCGGAAATATTCTTTCCAGCGTTCTGAGATGTTCCTTTCATCTGTAATAATATTTCCTTCCTTATCCTTGCATGCGTTTTCTCGTGGTCTATATGCAGTAGTTTGGAGCTTAACATCTTTGAAGAACTTTCTGAAGTGTTTGTTATTATTACTTTCTTCTATGGCTTGAATCTTTGTGTTGAGATATTCTCTTTTCTTTTTCCTGCACATTTTTGTCACAATTTTTCTTTTGTCCCGATACTCTACAAGATTACTTCTACTTCCTCTTTATAAGCATTTCTTTCTCGCCTCGGCTTTATCTTTCTTGGCTTGCTTGCATTCGTTGTCAAACCATTTGACCCTACATGTATTCTCTACCTCGCTTTATTGAACTGCTGCAGATATAATACTGTCTTTAATATTTTTCCACTCTTTTTCGATGTCATTTGTAGGTTCTTTTGTATTCAAATTAATATTTATATTCTCTTCATACTTCAGTCTTTCAGATTCATTTTGTAATTTGCTTGTGTTCCATTTTTTTTGGCATATATCTCGTTAGCTTTTGTGTATTACTTATTCGTTGCCTTATCACCGCAATGACTAAGTAATGATCAGAGTCACAGTTTGCGCCTCTAAAAGAGCGTACATCCTTGACAGAGGATGCACATCTCTTAGAAATGAGAACATGGTCGATTTGATTGACAATATTTCTACCTGACATTTTACAGGTACCCAGGTGAATATTTTTGTGTTCGAAGTATGTGCTACTAATAGTAAAGTTTTGCATACCAGCTAACTGACAGAGTCTTTTACCATTTTCATTGGTATTTAGATGTAGTGTATGTTGCCCAGCAACATTACTATAATGAACTTCTTTGCCGATTTTGGCATTAAAATCACCGAGAAGTACTACCATATCGTGATTTGGAACGTTATCACAATCTCTTCGCAGGGTATCGTAAAAAGTATCAGCTACTTCCTCTTTTGCCTCCTCTGTAGGGGCATATGCGTTTATAATGGTCAGGTTTGTGAATTTCCCTTTAATTCGTAATTTTGATATTCTATTATTAACTGGTTCGAAACCTAATACTGCTTTGTTTACTTTCTTGTTCAGAATAAATCCGGTTCCGTATATACCTTGCGTCTCTCCTCCGCTGTAATAGAATGAATAGGATCGTTTATGTATCTCTCCATTTCCTCTCCATCTTACTTCTTGTAGTGCTGAGATATCTAAGTTATACGTTTGAAGTACGTTTGAAATTTCTAGCATTTTTCTTGCTCTCAGCATTGTTTGCACATTCCATGTACCAATTCGCAATTCCAGTAGCTTATCCTTTAACCGTTGCTTATTTCGTTTCCTTGGAATCTGTCCGGCTCTATTTAGTTGAGTACTCGCAACAAGATTTGTTTAACAGGGATGGGTTATCAGCCCATCGCCCAACCCCCAACCTGGATGACCAGGGGTTTTCTGTTAGGGTCGTCCTCCCTTAGCCGAGAAATCCAGTTTAGAGGCGCTGGTTCCTCGCCTTTCACAATTCCCAGTCTGCTGCTTAGCATTGTCCAGGGGTCACGCGACAAAACTTGTCTTCTTGGACGTTGGGATAGGATTTGTTGCGCTGACTTCTCGAGAGAAGCTTCCATCCCATTCGATGGATATCAGAGGGCGTTAACTGGAATTTATGTACTCCCTTACCCAACACACACAAGATTTTTTCTACAGTCGCCACAATGGGGTCCTCCACCATAACAAAAAATAATAAAATGTACACTTTATACTTACTGTACTGCTCAATAAATAACGATTGGCTAATACAAAAGATACGGTTTAAACTTAAAAAGGCTTTTAAATGATTATATCGTTACATTAGCCATCTATTCCATAAAAAAAATAAAATTAAATCGTGGAAGCAAGGATTTGTGATGATTTGATGAGTTTTTGTAGCGAAATGTGTGGTTAGTTGTCACGCCTGTCACACTGAAAAAATTAAAAAATATTTCAAGGAATTTGTGATTATATAGACATGTATGTACATTGACTAACTTCTAACAATTATTTAAGTAACGAAATAACTGATAACTATATTGTAATCAAAATAAATAGTTAACTCGAGATCAGATGTCAGAGTACGACTCGCAACTATCTTACCGCCATCTGTGTACAATCAATCCTATTACTAAACTTAACTGTTCACACAATTTATTATTATATTTAATTTTATTTTATCGTTATTTTACATTCTTCTTGAGTTTTTATTTAATCTAATCTAAGCATTTTATACTTTCGTTTTTGTAAATGAATGCCCTATTTCATTTTCACAGCAGTGTGGCATTTTGTTAGGTTATGTTAAATACCGACAGAACATATGTCAAATTGACTTGTGAACGTGATAAATGTGTAATTACAGTGCCATTAGTTCCTAACTAAACATTTTCATTAAGAATGTAGACAAGTGACATATCTCAACATTGTATACTTAGAAATTTGTACAGCGAGCGTTTATTCTACTTTTTCGCGCATGAGCGGCAAAGTGACATTTTGCGTTGACAAAAGAGAGCGCAAATGGCTACTTTCTATAGTGACTGTAGAAAAAAATATTAAAGAAATTCTAGAAAATAAACTTAAAAATTAACAAAAGATAAAAACTGGGTGATGAATTCATTTATTTCGTTGTTAAAATCATCATCAAGATTTTATACATCGTTAGAATGTTAAAAATGTACACTTTTTAATGCTGTAATTTTCCAATATGGCGCCCATTTAAAAGTTAATACTTGCACATCATAACTCGAAAGCCAAAAATGATAAAAAAAATTAGCATCGCTATTTAAAAGAACATAAACAAGTGTCCTGAAAATGTGCAAAGCAAAATCCAGTATTATTTCATACTTGGAAGATATTCGCAAAATTTAAAAACTGCAAAATTTTCCCCTATATCTAGTGACCTATGCATTTTTTTTTTTTTTAAATAACAAAACAATATTTAAATGGCCTCCTAATGGGACAACTTTTCTCAAATTTAACAGACTTTGTATCTCATAGTTCTCGAGATCCCCATGTTGAACAGGTTATCTTGAACACAGTAGCCAAGTCCAAATTGTAAAGTGGGCAACTCAAATCAGTAGCGTAGCGTAGGAAGGGGGGGCAAAGGGGGCACCAGCCCCGGGCGGCACTTTGCTAGGGGCGGCAAATTCCCTGTCGTTGACTTAATATTAAAAAGACTACTATCAAATTCAAATTCAAATTCATTTTATTCGGCATACTACAAATACATGAGTAGATATGCTGGGGGGATTCTAAATCAAACTCGATGGCATGTGTCCATCCGCAGCTACCATGAGGGTGAATTTTTGACCTTGGCCTTGGTTTTAGGGGTAGTTCTTGTGCAACCCTTGTTAGTTCTTCAGCAGCCTCTGGGGGGTAGATTTTTTAGTGTTTTTTGTGTGGGGGGTTTGTTGGCAACCCTGTGGGTATGGGTTGGCAGTTATGTGGGTTGGGGTGTGACTTTAGTGCCATCTGTGTAATAATGGTGGTTTTATTTGGAGTTAGGCTGTGGCTATGGCCGCGGCCGTGGCTGTGGTTTGGCAGCAGCAGCAGCAGCAGCAGCAGTATTAGAGATGTATAATTTTGAGTGTGTATTTGGCGAGCAAACTTGCAATAGCTGAGCTGATAAAATTTAATTTTAGCCTGATATTAGATATAATTTGACCTTATACCGTGAACTTATTTTGATTGACTTTTTATTTTTGTATGTGAAAGACTAGAAATAAGGAATATTTTGTACTTTAACATTAATAATAATAATAATAATAAAACATTTTTTCTATAAATATTGTTTTATTTAATTACACAATATTACATAATCCGTACAATATTTGTTAAAGGTGTATATTTAATAATTGGACATTTTGCTTTAAAGTCTAAATAACTCAATAATTATTATCAAAATTTAAATTTACATTATTTTACCCTGAATGGGAAATGAGGGGTATGGAATATATTCATTCAAAATGCGAATTTTTGTAAAACATTTATTTTGCATTCAAAAAACAAAGTACATTTACATATTACTAACAATATTTGTTAATGGATTATAATTAATTATTTTATCATGTATAATTAAACAATAGGCAGCTGTATTTTCTGGTACATTTTCATTTGTTTCAAATTCCAATCTTATATCAACATTACCCGATTTCAATGTCTCACTCTGATGCGAACAATCTATGACCACCAGCGGTGCTGTATTGATAAATTCATGAGGTGTGAATATAGGCTCACATGGTCGTTCATAGTAAGACAACTGAAATTGAATATACATTTCATATAACATGGCCCAATGGTTATTTTTAATATTCAAATTAAGGTTATCGTAGGGGTACATATCAGAATTTAAATGCAGCTTAATATTACTCAAATTACAGTGATCAAATTTACTCATGTCCTTATTATGCTTATTTTTGCGATCTGTCTGAAATCCAACAATAATGAAACGAGGTGTTTCCAATTGTGTTGTACCTTTGATTGACCAGGAGTGACGTTGTGTTTTTTGCAGGAGTGGATATTCATGAAGTTCCCAGCTACGAAAAGCTATCTCCAAATTAATGCTCTCCTCTATATACTTCATAAGCATTAGTCGTTCAGCATCGGCTACCGATATATGTGGAATTTTCCAGTAAACTTTACTTAATTCAATTTTCATATTTTCACTGGCGACGCTGTTTTCAATTGCATTCACATCAGTGCTGCTTCCTATGAGAACTACTTCTTGTTGTAAATTTAGGATAATTTTTTTTAAATCTTCACAAAATCCTAAGAGCATATTGAGAGGGATACATACATTAAAATTGCCGTTACTATCAACTATTTATTTTGTATCAACCAAAGGTGACCAACCAGCATTTTGTAAACGTTTACTCTCATTTATATTGTAAGAGACGTAACCCTTCATCGTTGAAGTTATTCCTGGATTTCGAACTCTATCTATTACTATTCCTCCAATTTCATATCGAATTTCACTAAATAGGAATGCAAATGCATTGTTAATTAATTTAGCAGTGTTTGATACTTTATTATCATGCGTGAGGAGTTTACCCTCAATATAAAGTAAACTATTCCACGGTAGGGTGTACAAGTCTTGTTGCTGTACTGGAATGCGGATTTCATCATTATTGTTTAAAGTTGTGGAAGCATACGGTTGATGTGTGTGCTTTTCAGCATGACTGATTGAATCATCAAACAAGGCCTTGTCTGACACGTTCAATACATTACCGTTCATTTTAATGAATTTTTTTTTTTGACTTTATAACAAACTCCAATTTAAATAATAATAATTATTTCTTTTATCCGCTTTTTCTTTTATTGTTATCCAGATTGAACTTTAAACCCAAGTGATATCAGAAACTGATAATTAATAGGTGTTAATCCTTCAACACTCTTTTTCTGAATGATGAAATATAGTTTCTAGCGGTATTTATATGCTTGCGAACAGTATGATTAAAATTGATTCCCATCTTGTTTTTTAAGATGTAGTCTTACCGTAATGACTTCGCCTCTGAAAATAATCAACTTTCCGTCTTGATCAACTATTTGAAGGGTTAAAGTATCTATTATTCGCGTGTTAATTGGTAAATAGATTATTTGATTTGGGGCCTCTATAATTTTGAATCCTGGCGGGACGCGCGGGAAAAATTCATGAATTATATGTACATTTTTACTATTTGAATAAGAATTTGTAGTTACATTACATTCAATACACACCGCATTCACTTTAATTATAGAAACTGGATTGTCAGATTCATGTGATTTATTAGCCTCTAATTGACGAGGTTTAAACCCTAGAATATTACCGATTGAGTCCTTTGGTACAAAATTTATCTCCTTATTGCTTTCAATTTCACACTTAAGAGTATTATTATTTGCTACTATGTTTAATTTAGTACCCTCATTTAACTTTTTGTTTAAAAAATTATTTATATCTTCAATTTCGTAGGAACCTTCTGGAATAGTAATTGTATGATTACCAATATAAAATTTATTATTTTCAATATTTGGTACAGCATTATAACCTTCAAAACTTATTAAACCAAGAACATATTCCGAATTATCGTCGAGTACAATCGGTGGATAAAAGGTTTTAGTTATAAGTGATTTATTACCGAAAAGCGTAAATGTGTATGACATGATGGTTCAATCAATACTGAAGGGTAATTATATTTTTTCATATAGAAATGCTAAACATAAATGACCACATTTAACACTATTATCAGGTTGATATCTACTGTAATTGTAGTGTATTGAACACCTGTTTCCAAAATAACTAGCTAGTTCTTTTGGTGGCGCTAGGTTTCCATAACTGTCAAAATATATAACTAAATTATTACGTTTTTTATATGCAACCCAGTGCGACCCCGGTCCGTTACTGTTATCCAAATTAACAATGGCGCATTCGTTACGATTTATTTTTATGGGCAAATTGTTTCTCATAAATACCCCTCTTAAAAATGGAATTTTCAGTTCTTTTGCATATTTAAGAAGATCAATATTACTTAATGCCCGCGATGGTAATTCTATGAGGAGTTTTTTTTTAAATACAGCCCAAGTCCTTTTCTATATGGTTTTAAGTAGAGACCTTTACCCATGGCGATGGCTTCGATCATTTTATTATGGCGTTGAGCTTCTTTTAATTGTTCTCTGGCAGCTTGTGCGTCGTGAACAGCTTTTGCAATAACCGCAGCTCCACCTCCAAGTGCACCTAGAGCACTCAAGCCGGCAAATATTGGAATTAACGGAAGGAACCCTCCGGTTTTCGGTACAGATACAACTCTTGGATTTTTTATTTTTTGATTTATTTTTTTAACCGTATGGAAAGCGATTTTTGCAGATTTATTTATGTCTAAGTTAGGTTTTGTATTGATAGCTTTTCGCGCTCGATTAACTACATGTTGGAATGACAAACTTCCGTTAGATTTCTTTTTTTGCACCCTCATCATGATCATTTAAGTAGCACACGTCTTACCTCTTCCGCAGTCAGTGACGAACAGTGTTGGAGTAACGTTTGTACATTTATTTATACGAAAATGCAGACCGTAAAGCAAAGTAATAACTTTGAGGTTAAAAATTATGATTTTACTAGTGCTAGTAGTGTCCCGCGTCATAGTACGTTGTTACCGAGTATAGTTAGATGTATTATAGCAGGTCCTTCTGGATGCGGTAAAACAAATGTTATGATTGCACTTTTGGAGCATAAAAATGGTCTATGTTTTTCGAATGTCTATATATATTCAAAATCATTATTTCAGCCTAAATATAAGTATTTAGAAATGTTACTAGAACCTATTGAAGAAATAGGTTACTTTGCATATAATGAAAACGTAGATATTGAAAAGCCGTGTAATGCGCAATGCAACTCTGTGTTTATATTCGATGATATAGCTTGCGATAAACAGGATGTAATTAGAGAATACTTTTCTATGGGTCGCCATAAGGCTATAGATTGTTTTTATTTATGTCAGACGTACACCAGAATTCCTAAACATCTTATACGAGATAACGTTAACCTATTAATATTATTTAAACAAGATGATATGAATTTAAAACATATATATACTGATCACGTAAATACAGATATGTCATATGAAAAGTTTAAGGACTTCTGTTCTTTTTGCTGGTGTGATAAGTATGGGTTTATAGTTATTGACAAAGAAAGCGAGATAAACAGCGGGCGTTATCGTTTAGGATTTGATCAGCATATTGTAACAAATAACAGTGCATGAGCTAAGCGGCTTCAGTTGCTGGGTAGCTATAACACAGTAAACATCTGGAACAGGGACTGATTGAAATTAAGTCCTATCTGTTTTTGAGTTGTTTCCACCAGTAACAGCTCTGTAAATTTAAACACCTGACCTGGTTATTAGCTGGTTATTTGCTATCCGATCTGTTTTTTAGCTGTTTCCACTAGTAACAGCTCTGTAAATTTAAACACCTGACCTGGTTATTAGCTGGTTATTTGCTATCCGATCTGTTTTTTAGCTGTTTTTACTAGTAACAGCTCTGAAAATTTAAACACCTGACCTGGTTATCAGCTGGTTATCTGCTATCCGATCTGTTTTTTTAGCTGTTTTTACTAGTAACAGCTCTGAAAATTTAAACACCTGACCTTGTTATCAGCTGGTTACCTGCTATCCGATCTGTTTTTTAGCTGTTTTTACTAGTAACAGCTCTGAAAATTTAAACATCTGACCTGGTAATTAGCTGGTTATCTGCTATCCGATCTGTTCTTTAGCTGTTTTTACTAGTAACAGCTCTGTAAATTTCGTAAACATCTGGAACAGGAACTTATTGAATTCAACTAATTATTAGTTTGACATTATTGTGTCCAAATTAAAAATGAATGAAAAATTAACAAAAGATATAATTAACACCCGAAATATTATTAAACATAAGCTTAAAAACCTTAGACTTGGTGCATTACATAGAAAAATTGAGTTAGAATCGCAGTATAAACCAATAATCAAATCTTTAAAAGATATTGCAGTTCATTTACCAATGGCTAATGTAAAACAAGAAGTTAAAAGTGAACCGAAAGAAGAAGTAAAGAAGGAAGAAGAAATATCTGACAAAAATGAAACTTTATTGGGTCCTAAATTTTTAGAAACTAGTGTAGTGGCAGAATCATTAGATGAGGATGGCGGTGGTGATGATGAAGTATTTATTGAAAATCAATCATCCATGACTGAAGATCGTCCATCATTAACAAGGGAGGATATTTTGAATTTAACACAGGAGCCCTCATTCAGAGAATATTTAGACCAATACGATCCATTACCTCGACAATACGTTGAAGAGATGGTAACAGATGATAAAGATTCATTTGATTTCAAATATGACGTACGTCATGATATAAGTACAGATAAATTTTTTATAGGTGATTCGGAGGTAAAAATTGTGGGTAAGGATATAGTTATAAAAGATCTAAAATATATCGGAACACCAGGTTTATATGAGCTCTTAAAAAACAACCAATAGGGTATACACAGATCGATCATAAAAATTATGTTGATATTGTAAAAAGAACGAACGCTGCCCGCAGAAATTATAGTAACAGCGAGCAAGTTGCGGGAAGTAGATCTCAGAAGTATACTTCCATTATTGCCCCAATGTTAGACCCTCGGAAAAAAGTTGTTCCAGATTCAAAAAAAATAGGTTCAATTTCTAAAAGACCAAGTTCTACGTCAGGTGGAAGTCCGGCTTTAAGATATATAAGTTCAAAATCTAAAAAACCAAGTTCCATATCAGGTGGAAGTTATTTAAAAAAATTAACCAAAAAAAGAGTGGAGTATGTATACTGGGACAATGTGAATGAATTGGTTGATAGACTGCGTCTTTTAATTGCTTCACGTGATGCCGGTCATACAGGTCATGATAATGAAATTATATCCATAATTGAGGAATTGAAAGAAGCGGGTGTTATAAAATAGCAACATTTTAATAATGACTCTTGACAAGTTCGGACGTCATATCGAGCTACATAAAACTAAAAAATATACTAAAAATTTATTACCTTTTGTACAACAAATTAAAGAATTAGAATTAGGTTATATAAACAAAATAAATATAGTAAAAAGTAATTTCCAAGTAGAATTGTCTAAAGTAAAAAATAATTTAAAATCCACCATTGTTATTAATTTAAAATTAAAACTACAAGGTGATAATTATAATATAATAAATAGTTCAAATTTGTCTTTTTACAGTTTACCGTGTACAGGTAAAATAATTAAAATTAATTTAAATATTTCCAAGGAGCGGCTAAACTATCGAATTAATAACAATCCCCGTATTTCAATAATAGTTGATAAACATATTGTAAAAGGGGATAAATTGACAATATATCCCAGTCCTATGGGCCTAAAAACTAGTGAATTATATATGGAAATTGTTTTGGAAACACCTGTTAATTATGTCGAAAATTAAACGTGAAATTGTAGAAGAATTACATAGACCAGCGCGAGTGCATTTTCACAGAAGACGTGTAATCACAAAAGGAATAGATGACTTATTTCAAGCTGATTTGGTTGAAATGATTCCTTATGCTAGAATAAATAAAGGCTATCGCTACATTTTAGTTGTTATTGATGTATTTTCCAAATTTTTTTGGACCAAGCCCGTAAAAAACAAAACAGGTTCTGAAATTTCAGCTGCTATGAAAAGTATTTTGCTTAGTAGTGATAGAATTCCTCAAAATTTACAAACTGATCTTGGAAAAGAATTTTATAATCAAAATTTTCAAAATTTAATGAGTAAATACAATATTAATCATTATTCAAGTTATAGTACGAAAAAGGCATCTGTTGTTGAGCGAGTTAATCGTACCATAAAATCAATGATGTGGAAAGAGTTTAGTTTACAAGGTACATTTAAGTGGTTGAGTTTATTACCTAAACTTACAAAAAAGTATAATAATACAAAACACAGAACTATTAATATGAAACCTATTGATGTTTGTAAAAAGAATGAAAAATTACTTCTCAACACTGTTTACAGTAATATTAAAATGGTTGGAAAAGCAAAATTTGAAGTAGGTGATTTAGTGCGTATAAGCAAATATAGAGGGGCTTTTATAAAAGGTTATACTCCTAATTGGTCTAATGAAATTTTTAATATACATTCGATTCAAATAACAAATCCTACTACATATATTCTTAAAGATCAGTCGGGACAAATTATAAAAGGCGGATTTTATGAATATGAATTACAAAGAGTAAAGTATCCTAATGTATATCTTGTTGAAAAAGTTTTAAAGAGAAAGGGGGATATGGTATTTGTTAAATGGCTTGGATTCGATAATAAACACAATAGCTGGATAAGCAAAACTAATGTTGAGTGAGAATTCAGAACATTTAATAGACACTCTATGTATGCATCTCTCTCAATATGCTCTTAGGATTTTGTGAAGATTTAAAAAAATTATCCTAAATTTACAACAAGAATTAGTTCTCATGCGAAGCAGCACTGATGTATATACATAAAGGCGAGCATTAATTTGGAGATAGCTTTTCGTAGCTGGGAACTTCATGAATATCCACTCCTGCAAAAAACACAACGTCACTCCTGGTCAATCAAAGGTACAACACAATTGGAAACACCTCGTTTCATTATTGTTGGATTTCAGACAGATCGCAAAAATAAGCATAATAAGGACATGAGTAAATTTGATCACTGTAATTTGAGTAATATTAAGCTGCATTTAAATTCTGATATGTACCCCTACGATAACCTTAATTTGAATATTAAAAATAACCATTGGGCCATGTTATATGAAATGTATATTCAATTTCAGTTGTCTTACTATGAACGACCATGTGAGCCTATATTCACACCTCATGAATTTATCAATACAGCACCGCTGGTGGTCATAGATTGTTCGCATCAGAGTGAGACTTTGAAATCGGGTAATGTTGATATAAGATTGGAATTTGAAACAAATGAAAATGTACCAGAAAATACAGCTGCCTATTGTTTAATTATACATGATAAAATAATTAATTATAATCCATTAACAAATATTGTTAGTAATATGTAAATGTACTTTGTTTTTTGAATGCAAAATAAATGTTTTACAATAATTCGCATTTTGAATGAATATATTCCATACCCCTCATTTCCCATTCAGGGTAAAATAATGTAAATTTAAATTTTGATAATAATTATTGAGTTATTTAGACTTTAAAGCAAAATGTCCAATTATTAAATATACACCTTTAACAAATATTGTACGGATTATGTAATATTGTGCAATTAATTACAAAAATTTTTATACAAAAAAATATTTTATTTTTATTACTGTTACAAGTACAAAATATTCCTTATTTCTAGTCTTTCATATCGCTTTGAGGGATTTAACCCACCAACCCTTGAGATAAGAGAAAGGTATTACGTCACTGTGCCTAATTTGTAATTCAAGTAATGTTCATATAACATTTAAAAATTTAGATACAAACAAATTGGGTTGTGTAGTTAAACAATAAAAACGGTAATAATGAATTCTTGGTATATTGTTAAGTATAAGTGCTCTTGTCCGTCCCCAACCAAGACAATGTAAGTATATAAACATTTATATATTTGTACTTTATTTTACAGAATAATCTGTAGCTAATGGTCCATAAAAAATGCAACAATATTTTAACAATGTAATATAATTTTATTAATAATAAAAATAATTATAATAATTTGTTATCTATTTAATATTAAAATATAGTATATATACAGTTGTGTATTACATGTAGTATATAGTATTACGTATTTATATTCATATACAATTGTATATAACGTTTTGCATATTGCATTATATACAGTTGTATATAATGTATTGCATATTACATATAGTTGTGTAATATGTGTTGTATATATTTAATATATGTTTAAAAACTCTATTATGCTAAATACCTTTATTTACTAGCTTTTAGTAGCTGAGAAGTTCATGAGTATCCACTCCTACAAAAAAACATAATATCATTCCTAAACAATCAAAGCTATACCACAATTGGAAACACTTTGTTTCATCTTTGTTTAATATTACCTACACTATTTACTAGCTTTTAGTAGCTGGGAACTTCATAAATACCACTCCTGCAAAAAACATAACGTCATTCCTAGTCAATCAAAGCTATAAGACAATTGGAAACACTTTGTTTCATGATAAAATTGTATAATATTGTACGATTATGTAATATGTATTATAAAATAAATAAAACAACATTTATATAGTTTATTATTACCACTATAAGTACAAAATATTCCTTATTTCTAGTCTTTCTTGCAGGTGATGAAAATAATCCGAAATTGTCAGCTTTTTTTCCAAAATTATGTATATTTTAATTATTACACACCTTGTCGCTGTATAAGTTTTATAGATTTATTTGCATTCAAAACACTTTCCAATTAGTGGAGGTGGACTATCAATATGAGTTTCATCTATTAGTAAATTGTAGTGATCCACGCAAGGTAATTTTGATATAACATCTGGCTCCAATTTAAATTGTAGAGGAAGTCACTCGAAGTTGTTGCACATGAACGATATTGGAGATGCACCTGTACGGACTGCAGTAATCCAAGATGCAAAAATTCTATAATAATTTGTTTATATAAACAAAAATTCAATTCTGCTAATATTAACAGCAAACTCACATAAATACTCGGTCTCTCAAAGTTGTTGTTCAACATGAACGATGTTGAAGATGCACCTGAACGGCTGTAGTAATCCAAGATGCAAAGCTTATGGCACTTAGCACTATTTTATAAAGCGTACTTTACTAGCTATGAGGACCGACTCTCACACTGTCATTCTATCAACTGTTAAAATTTTCACACACATAGAAAAACATGACGTCACTCAAAATAAGTTCACGGGCTGAGGTCAAATTATATCTCATATCAGCTTAAAATTAAATTTTATCAGCAAGTTTGCTCAACCAAATGCACACAATTCTCATTTCATTGCAACGAATCCGAAATACATAAAATTGCCAAAAATCCTCAAAGAAATATGTTGTGGCCAGCCATATTAGGCTATATAAGTATTGTATTGCAATTCGCTATCGAACCATCGTTTTATAACAAAAAATTACAGAACTTTACCCAAATATTGGTTTTTATTGTATTTAACATATCTTCTGCACACATATAATTCGAATTATATGTATTTTTCATTGTATGAGGAAGTTCCTAAATGTCAGAGATTCTTCTAATTCAATTCAACCAGATTGGCGGTATTTCCGATGGATATATGCATTTTACCTATAATTTCAAATATTTAATTAATAAAACAATAAGAAAGATTAAATGTACTTCTTAAATTGTGATTATTCAGTAAAATCTGGATATGCGAATTTTAGCATAAATCAGAGTTCTAACACATGTTTGTTAAAATTTTCACACACAAAAATAAAAAGTCAATCAAAATAAGTTCACGGTATAAGGTCAAATTATATCTAATATCAGGCTAAAATTAAATTTTATCAGCTCAGCTATTGCAAGTTTGCTCGCCAAATACACACTCAAAATTATACATCTCTAATACTGCTGCTGCTGCTGCTGCCAGACCACAGCCACGGCCGCGGCCATAGCCATAGCCTAACTCCAAATAAAACCACCATTATCACACAGATGGCACTAAAGTCACACCCCAACCCACATAACTGCCAACCCAAACTCACAGGGTTGCCAACAAACCCCCCACACAAAAAACACTTAAAAATCTACCCCCTAAAGGCTGCTGAAGAACTAACAAGGGTTGCACAAGAACTACCCCTAAAACCAAGGCCAAGGTCAAAAATTCACCCTCATGGTAGCTGCGGATGGACACATGCCATCGAGTTTGATTTAGAATCCCCCCAGCATATCTACTTACATGAAATGTTTAGCCTTGTTATTACAATAAAATATGATTATCTAAAATATATCACAAATACACGTGCAAGTTACAATTACAAACATTAAAACATTAAAAATATATTTAAAAATATTTCATAAAGACGAGTTAAAAACATGACAAATTAACAAATACAACACAACAAATTAAAATGTGGTTAACTCGAGTCCAATAAAGTATAACACTATTATTAAGTCCATTTTATGCTTGCTTTTATAAAATCGTCTATGTTATAATAACTATGTTTAATTAGTTCTTTTTTAAATAACCTTCTAGAACTTAGCTAGTGGCAGTTGTTTAATATGATCAGGTAGTTCGTTATAAAATTTTACACAGTTATGGAATGGTCCATTTCTAGTCTTTTTTGATCTGTTATGAGGAATAATTAAGTTTTTATTATTTCGGGTATTGTATGAGTGGGTATCCTCAAATATTTGGATGTGGCTGGGATTCTTTTTTGTATAGACCAGGCACTCTAGAATATATAAACCAGATAAGGTTAAGATTTCGAGATCTTGAAATAGCGGTTTGCAATGTTCCCTTGCGGGTACCTCTGCTATAATGCGTATTATCTTCTTTTGGATAATAAATATCTTGGTGTTGAAGGAACTCCAAAACCACAGAATAATCCCATAGGAAAGCAACGACTGAACTAAGGCAAAGTTATGCAATCCTTAATGTATTTCTTGATACTTGTCCTGACAATTTTCGGAATAGGTAGGTTAATTTTGTTAGTTTCTGGTGCACTTCATGACCGTGTTTATGCCACTTCAAGTCTGGGTCAATAAATATTCCTAATAGTTTGGCATGATTGTTGTAATTATTTTTCCCACTTTGGAAAGTTATAATGTCAGTTTTCTCTTCATTTAGCAATAGGTTATTATCGGTAAACCAACGTTCTATTCCTCAAGAACTCGGTCACATTGTTCGTTTAGAATGTCAATATTGCTATTTTTTATGAAAAATGTTGTGTCATCTGCGAACATTGAGATGTTACTTATAGTGACATGGTTTGGTAGGTTACTTATGTATATAATGAACAGTAGAGGTCCCAGTATGGATCCTTGAGGAATTCCATGTTGCATAATTTTAACTTCGGATATGCTTTCATTAACGTTAACAGATTGTTGTCGGTTTAGCAAGTAGCTACGTATTAAATTGTTGGCGGATCCTCGGATTCCGTATCTATCTAATTTTTCTAACAATTTGTCGTGGGTTATGCAATCGAACGCTTTCGTTAAGTCGCAAAAAATGATGCGAGATGGTATGTTATTTTCCACAGCTATATAAATGTCTGCTAATAAATTGGTTATAGCGTCGCAAGTTGATTTTTGTTGACGAAATCCATATTGTTTGGGGAAAAAAAGATTTTTTGTGTTGAAATAGTCTGTTATTCTCTTAGATAATAAGGATTCTATAATTTTTGAGAACCAAGGAACCATGGATATTGGTCTATAATTTTTTATATTTTCGCTATTTCCCTTTTTAAATATTGGGACGACCCTGGCAATCTTAAGCGCTACAGGAAATTCGCCTTTTTCAAAAATTGTATTTATAATTACTTGTAAAGGCTCCACAATTGTTTCTGAAACCTCTTTAATTAGCATGGTGTTGATCCCATATATATCTGTGCTATTTGAATTTTTTAAATTCCTGATAGTTGTTCTTATTTCTTCTATATCCGTCGGTTGTAAGAAAAATGAGTCAGGTTGGAGTGGTATTTTAGTTGGACTTGTTTTACCATTACTGGATGAAGCTATTTTGGTATGTATGTCTTGTGCTATGTTGACGAAATAGTCGTTAAACATGTCAGGAGTAATATTCATAGCAGTATTCTCCTTCTTCTTACGCTCTACGTTGATTATTTTCCATGCAGTTTTACTTACGTTGCCTGATTGAGATATTAATTTGTCGTTGGCATTGATTTTTGCCTGTTTAATATGATACCTGTATGATTTTCTTGCTTATTTAATTTTTTCATTAAGTTGTGTGGAATTTAAACAGTTCTGCAGGTCTGTAAGCTTTTTTAATTCATCTCTTTCCATTTTTAATTCCTTAGTGAACCAGCGAACTGTTGAATTATTGTTGGTTATCTTATAAATGAAACTTGCAGCCTCCTTGCACTCAATAAAGTTCTTTAAAAAAGTATTGAATATCTCATTGATATTACCGGAACAATTTTCTTGACTCCAATCGACGTTCCTTACCAAGGATTTGAAGTTATTTATGTTTATTTTTTGTTTCTTGCTTGGTACACTACCTTCTTGCCCTGATTTGTTCTCACGGAAGATGAGTGCATGGTGGTCACCTAAACCACTTACAGATTCAGCATCGAATTCTTCTGCATCAATATTTGTGAAAATATTATCAATACCCGTAGCTGAGTTTTTAGTAATACGCGTGTAATCATGTATCGATTTATGAAGTCCATAGCTCGAAAATACGTTTATAATATCGTTTACTTGTGAGTCTGGTTTATGAAATGGAACATTGAAATCTCCACAGAAAATTATTTTATGTTTTAACTTCATTAGATGACTAAGTACAATTTCTAATTTATTAAGCAAGATATGAAAGTCTCCAGTTGGTGCTCTATATAAACAAACTATTATTCTTTTTCTAGTCTGATTGCACACACTTTAAAATGTTTTTCTTCTGAGATTTTACATAAATCTGGTAGGTCGCGATATATGTGATTATTTTTTACCATTATGGCGACTCCTCCATGTGTCATATGCGTTCTACAATAGCTGCTGGCGATGTGGTAGTCTGGTAGTTATTTAAATTAGCGAATGACATCTCTTTTTCATTCAACCAGTGTTCTGCTATGCACATAACGTTTATTTTGTTCTCGAGAAATATTTCGAGTTCAGAATATTTATTTCTCAAGCATTGTATATTCATAAATGCGTATGTATGTTCAATAAAATTTGATTCAGCTACGTACTTTTTCGAGTTTCCTTGTTTTTCTGAAAAAAAACGAAAACGACGAACAGTTATCCTTGCAGGCCAAAAATTTTTATTGTTAATTAAAATATTCTATAACATCAGACAATATTATTGGCTACTTATTAAACATTTGGACAATTAACAATACAATACTTCTTTCCTTCCATATCATGCCAGTACCTCGAAATAGTAATAAATAAACTCTTC
This sequence comes from Ophonus ardosiacus, assembly GCA_943142095.1. Taxonomy (NCBI): domain Eukaryota; kingdom Metazoa; phylum Arthropoda; class Insecta; order Coleoptera; family Carabidae; genus Ophonus; species Ophonus ardosiacus. The sequence goes on along the minus strand of OW964833.1, from coordinate 23,944,829 downwards.
TTTGTTTTAATTTGATATTTATGTTCATAATATAATTTTATGACTTAACCATCTTTTGTATGTTGTTCTGGATGGGCTGGCGAGTGAGCACCACAGAAGATTTGGTAGGAAAATCATTACATGTCAAAACGTCTAAAATACGTCTAAATTTGTCTCAATCTTAAAAGAAAAGATATGTTTTGTAACAAACAGTAAGAAATGTATTGGGATCATGTTTCGTATTATAAACCAGAAAAGAAAAATTTTAAATTGTTTCAGTTTTAAAACCATGTTTCAGCTATAAAATGGATGTCCCAGAATGTCTAAACTTTGTACATAACATAGCAAACATAGGAAACAATTATTATCATTATTGTTAACAGATATGCTTTGTTAAAAACAATTTTTTCTTTGTTGCAACCAGATTTGCATTGTTACAACTAAACCTTCATTGTTGTAAATAGAAGTTTTTCTTTGTTGTAAACAAAATTACTTCGCTAAATTCATTTTTTTTTCTTTGTTGTAATCAGAAAGATAATCTTCTGGCATTATTAACAACAGTACTACTTTTCGTTGAGGAACACCACCATGTACACCTAACAACTTGTCGCCCAATACTCCGTTAATTACCCCGGTAAGGAAGAATGTGCTCTTATTTTACACTCTTCACGCCAGCTATGAGTGCCCGTGAGGTGACGCCCGGTAAACGCTTGCACGGTGCAAGCAGGGCTGACGAGAGTCGGGTGCAGGGGATGTAAATTACCCGGGGCCCGGCCTCTACCAAGGGGCCCGTGGCAAAAAAATATTATTTTTAATAATAAAATAAAATATTTTACTAATATTTTTTAAATAAATACTCTCTCCATATAATATTTACCTCATAGTTTTTGTCATTATTGACAGATTAAATACTTCGTAAACGTTGTTGTTTACTTCACAGCGTTATAAAATAAACCATTCTTATTTCAATCTGAAATACTCGTACTTGTTCCATCTTTACTATTACCCAGTCGTGCCATAATCGTGTTGAAAGTGATATCATATTTTATAAATTGGATATAATTTATTATTATTATTATTATTATTATAATTACTATGTGAGTTAAAGTATGCACGATCGTAGATAAAACGTAAGATAAAGGTACAGAAAGTTTTCACCTCTCGCTAAGAGAGGTATTGGAATCATGCTAAAAATTACATATCCAGATTTTAATGAATAAGCACGTTTCAAGGTCATTAGAATCCGATTTTAACATTTTTACAATTATGTCTGTGTGTGTGTGTGTGTATGTGTGTATGGATATGTGCATGTGTGTGTGTGTGTATGGCTGGATGTTGGAGGGACGATTCCTCAAAAGCTATATGACATAAGACCTGTTTAACTATGAATTTCTTAATCTGACATTCCTCGGGATAGCGGAAAAGGTTTTGGTAACAAACCGGAAGTAGTAGTTTTTTAAAAAAAAATCTTCTAAATATTATTTTTGAAAAGTTTTGATATTACTAATTTTGAAGAACAAAATTCTATATCTAATACAATTAATGTTTTTATTATATCTTCTATAAATTTAGAGATAAAGACGCTATAATATATAGAATATCGGGATATAATAAGTCGAGTAGGAATTACACTAAGGAAACCAGTTGACAAATTCAAATGTCTATAACATAGTTTGTAAATGACAGATATAAATGTCAATGTCAAAAATTAATAGTTTTAGAGACATTCTGATAGCTTTTTCTGGGAAGTACGTTTAGTCTTTCTTATTGTCTTATTAATTAAATATTTGCAATTATAGGTAAAATGCATATATCCATCAGAAATACCGCCAATCTGGTTAATGAATTAGAAGAATCTCTGACATTTAGGAACTTCCTCATACAAGGAAAATTAGATATATTTAAAATTATATGGGTGCAGAAGACATGTTAAATACAATAAAAAACAATATTTGGGTAAAGTTCTGTAATATTTTGTTATAAAACGACGGTTCGATAGCAAAGTGCAATACCATACTTATATAGCCTAATATGGAAATGGCGAGAGGTCTTGTGCTGACCACAACAATTTTGTAGTGAGACAGAAGTTAATCCGGTAAAAGAAAACGTATCTGAAATTATTAATGAAGAAATTGCCACAAAAATTTGAGTTCGGTAGTAGGAGCCCCTAAAAGTCAGAGTACCGGGGCCCGAGATTTCTCCCGGCGGCCCTGGGTGCAAGTATGTCATCATCATTACCGATATCTGTATAAAAAGCAGATTAGTACACTGAACACTGGGTAATATGCAGTGATAATATATTTATTTTAGGAAAAGTCAAAAATTGAAGATACCAAAATTGAACTTGATATTGTATAAACCAATTTAATTTATATAATTTTTCTATAAAATCGTTCCTTCATTTTATGTCCAAAGTCCACCTTTTAACAATCATTTTAATACTGTCTTGGAAGAAAATATTTTTATTTGTTTTCGTGGGGTTGTATTATTTCAGGTTATTTAATACCACTTAAGTTAAATGGGTGAATGTAAACATTATAATGGTCAAACATTCTACCGATTTTAGTATTTTATCATAATAATAATAATAATAATAATAATAATAATAATAACAATAATAATAATAGCCTTTATTTTATAAATCCCATTTTAGTACATAAAAATTAATAAATAAAATAAATTTATAATACATTACAAACTAATATATCTTATTTGTTGCATGTATGGAATTTATCCAACCTCTTTTTAAGCGTAGGTCTCCTCCATCTCTTTCCATTCTTTCTTATTCTCTGTAAGTCTTGTCCGTCTTGTCCATGTTGGTCCACCATATTTCTTTATATCATCCTGCCAGCGTTTACTTGGTCTACCTCTTCCTCTGTTTTTATCTAATGGTATCCATAACATAGTTTTTCTCGTCCATCTTTCATCTTTGGTTCTTATTACATGTCCAACCCAATTTCACTTCAATTGATTTATTCTTTGTGTTACAGTCATGATGTTTGTTCTTCTTCTTATTTCTGTATTTCTTACTCTATCTTTTAAACTGATTCCTAGTAAACTTCTTTCCATTCTTCGTATGGTGATATTTAATTTGTTGTAGTGATTTTGGGTTAGACTCTAAGTTTGACAGCCATATATTAAAGTGGGTAGTACACATAATTCAAATACTCTCGTTTTTATGGATATTGAAAATTCTCCCTTAAACATTTCTTTAAGAGACCAATATTTTTTCCATGCTAGTACTATTCTTCGATCTATTTCTTCCGTGATTCTATTAATAAACGATACTGTTTGTCCCAGATTATGTACTTATCAACGTATTCTAATCTAAGTAAGATTCAACTAATTACTAGTGATATCTTAAAACAACTACCCAGAAAAGGCATTGTCATGCTGACGTACCAAATAAACGCAGCATTTAGACTAAGACATGTACCAAGTAGCTGGAAGATCGCAGTAGTAATCATGTTACAAAAACCAGGAAAAGGTCCCAACGAAGTGAAATCCTATAGGCCCATTTCTCTCTTACCAATAATTTCCAAATTGTTTGAAAAAGTGCTACTCAAAAGACTAAAACCAATTATCGAAAATAAAAATATTATACCTAATCATCAATTTGGTTTCCGGCAAAAGCACTCAACGATAGATCAGATACATCGTATTACGGACATAATAGAAAAAGCTTTAGAGGAAAAACAAGTGTGCTTAGCTATATTCCTAGACGTGGTGCAGGCCTTTGATAAGGTGTGGCACATAGGGCTCATATATAAATTAAACAAATTATTACTCAAAAAATATGCAACTCTCCTAAAATCTTATCTAAACAATAGGCTATTTAGGATAAAACAAGAAGACGCGTATTCTGACCTAAAAGAAATAGAAGCAGGAGTGCCGCAAGGCTGTGTCCTCGGACCTATTCTATACCTATTCTATACATATGACCTACCTCAACTAGAAAACGTTACCACTGCTACGTTTGCTGATGACACAGCAATCTTAGCAGTGGATACAGAAATAGAAAACTCATCCGAAAAACTACAAGAAGCCTGCAACCAAGTCAACAATTGGACAAAAAAATGGAAAATAAAATTTAACGAGACGAAATCCATAAATATAAACTTTACAAACAAAAGAGTAAGAGAGCAACCGTCAATCAAAATCAACAATAAAAACATCCCCCATGGTAACACTGCCAAATACCTAGGCATGACGTTAGATGTTAAATTGCTTTGGAAAGAACAAGTGAAGAATAAAAGGGACGAACTAAGCATAAAATACAGGAAACTATACTGGCTGATAGGACGAAACTCACAGCTGTGGATACAAGATAAAACCATAATCTATAACCAGATCTTAAAGCCAGTATGGCTATTCGGCACACAACTCTGGGGGTGTGCCAGCCAATGTCATATAAACAGAATACAAACATTCCAAAACGAAGTGCTACGTAACATACTGAATGCCCCGTGGTACCTACGTAATAAAGATATTTACCGCGATCTAGGTGTAAGGGACGTGCAAAGTGAAATAAAAAGATTTACTGAAAAGCATGAAATTCGGCTGCTCAGTCATACCAACCCCGAAGCCAGCCAACTAGTGGACAACGAGGAAACTATTAAGAAGACTAAAAAGAAAAAAAAAAACATTCGAACTAGTGCAGTGATATGCAAGTGAAGTGGCAAAGTGATTAGTGCACCAACAGTGTAAACTACTGGTCATCATTGGATGATCAATAGGCATATTGCTCTTAGTTTTAAATTAGTAAAAAATTAATGGTTAGTCATCTGACTAGTTTTAATTCTTATATAAATTTAATGTAATTTATTAATAAAAAAAATAACTCTAATAGGAAATATAAAACAGATTTTTAAAAGTTAAAAAATTTTTGTATAAAAAAAAATACAATAATAACTCTCATGAGAAATTGAACCCAATCTGAAATTTCAGAGGCAGCTGTGCTAAGCAATGCTCTTCGCCGACATTAGAAAATATCTTCATATTGCATCATAAAAAAGGGAAACAATTATTTATTTGAAATTTTTTATAGTTTATTGCAGTTTATGCAATAATGTTAAAGTAATTAATATTAAATAATAGAGAAGATATAATGCACTATTATCATGTTCAATTTCAAGGCTTAAATTTCTTCGGGACACTTTTTATTTTGCCCATGTTAAACTCCAATATCAAAGTGTGCTTAGGACACACTGTATATAAACTTTTACTGTCATTGTTGTATTTATATTCCAATATTATGTGAAACGGCCCTTAGACGTTCAATATATGTCTGCAGAAATATTGTTCAGTAACATTTATTTTCTCTGTACAATTCAATACATACAGTTCATATTTTTCTTAATCTTAACCATGCATTCAACATCGAAACTATACTTAAATATAATAATTTTACCCAATAAAATGAGATTTTAATTGGAAAAATATTCTGCACCGAGTGCACCTTCTCTGTCAAATTTCCAATAACAACAACCCCTCTAAACGATCGATAATAAGCATTAGATATTGTTTGCTACTCAACACATAAATATAATTTCTATTAAAATTTGTTTAAACACGGGATTGACATAATTAAAATATTCAATAATATTAAACAATTTTATTGAAACATACTTTATTACAACAAAAATAGTATTATTTATAATTATATTTGAACTATTAACTATACTCTATTTCGCTTTTCTTTCTCTAGATTCGACTGAAAATAGCAAGTGATTCGATATAAGTATATGAACAACGCGAACTTCTTTCAAAATTCGTCTAGTTTTTGACGTTTGAAATTAATTCTAACCAACAACCTTTAGACGACTTCGACGTGGTAAGTTGAAATAGTAATATGTATAACACATTTAGCAATAATACATAAGCTATTACAAATTCAATTCTTTAACAAATGGCGATAATCATTCAATAAGTAAAGAAAAGAAAACCAGTAAACGTCTTGTTGAATGTTCTCTTTATGTCATACCGATTACAACTTCAAAGAGTCTAAAATACTTCCATAATTGTATGAATCTTAAAAGGAACGATATTTTTTTGTAACAAACAGAATGAAATATATTGGAATTGTTGACTGCACTGTATAAAAAAGAATAGAGAAGTCTAAAAAATATTTCAAATTGTATTATTCTTTAAAGGAAGATATCATGGCAACAACCAACAACCAGGAAGAAATATGTTGAGATTAGGCTATAGACTATAAATAAAAAAGGAAAAAGTCTAAAAATGTCTAAGTTCAATCTTAAGGAAAATATATACTTTTGAAAGATCCATTTGTTTTAAACAAATAGCTATTACAAATTTAATTCTTTAACACATGGCGATTACCATTCAATAAGTAAAGAGAAAAACAAGTGGATTTCTTATTGAATGTATCCTTAAAATGTAATATCAATTACGATATCAAAAAACTTTATACACATCAAAAATTGTATTAATCTTAAAAGAAAATATATTTAATCCATTTTATGTACCGTATTTGTCTCTCCTCTATTTGTTTATATTCTCCCCATCCATATATTTTCGTCCCGTAGAGTAATATACTTTTGACTATGGTTTCAAACATCATCCATCTTATTCTAAGATTTCTTTGAAATCTTCTATCCCCTAAACTCCATATTTGTTTCATAGCAGCCATTGCTTTATTTTTTTGATATTCTAAATGCTTTGTATGTTGATTGTTTCTTTGAAATGTATATTCTGAATATCTGAATTCTTTCACGTCCTCAATATCTTCATCAGCCCACTACACACTTCTTTTTTGTCTCCCTCCCCCTTTTTTATATTTCATTTATTTTTGATATTTGAACGCACAAAACAACCATCACAATTTTTTCCTTCCAATGGCAACGCCGCCCGTTTGTTATTTACTAAGAAATTCTTCCAAGTCTGCTATGTATAGCGAAAATAAAGTTGGGCTTAAAGAGCATCCTTGTTTTAATCCTTCCTCTGTCCAAAATTATTCTGTGTATTTGTTATCTGGTCTTATTACTAACTTTTCTCTCTGTAAATTTTCTCTAAAGCTGCCAGTAAATGTTTGTCTACATTCATTTTTTCATGAGTTCTGAAAAGAAGATTTCTGTTAACATTATCAAATGATGCTTTCAGATCTATAAAGAATGCGTATAATTTTCCCTTTTCTTTGCATAATTCGTTGTCTATCATTTGATTTAGTATATAGATATTGTCTGTTGTTCTTCTTCCTTTTCTATATCCTGCCTGATTTTCTGAGATTAAGTTTTTTTGTCATTATCTATTCCTCTAGTTTTTCATGTAAAATCATTCCGTATATTTTGAAAGTTGTATTCAACAACGTTACTCCTCTGTAATTTTGTACATTATCGGTATCTCTCTTTTTACGGATTGGTTGTATTATTCCTTTTCTCTATCTTTTGGGTATTTCGGCCGTGCACCAAATCTTATTTATGATATTTGTTAGCGTCTTGATTACCCTTTCGTCTGCATTTATCCATGCCTCTTTTGTAACTTCATCCTCTTCTGCCGCTTTTTGTTTTTGCAATTTATTAATATGTATTTTTACGTCGTTTACATTTTCATTTTTGACTGTGTCTACTTGAAGTTTATATTCTTCTTTTCTTGTAATTTTTCTCTCATTTCCGTTCTGCAGTTTACAAAAGTGTTGTTTCCATTCTTCTTGTGATATTAGTTTGGATATATCTCTTCTGCCTTTTCTTTCTTTACTTATAAACTTCCATGCATCTGTTTCTGTTTTTATAGCTTTCAAATCTTCGTCTAACTCTCTTTTCTTATGTTCTGCCTGTTTTTCACATACCTCTTTATATTTTTTTAGTTCTTGTTTGTACTCTTCTGCTGGAATTCTGTCATCTTTCCACAGCCGCCGTTTCATTCTCATTTGCCGTTTCTTTCTCAAACAGTTTTTGTTCCACCAGTTGTTACGAATTGGCATTCCAGTTTTTACTAATATTTGTTTCTTGTTTGTGGCCTCATTTACTTTTCCTACGAGTTCGTCTAGTGCCTCGTCTATGTTTCCATTTGTAAAAATTAAGATTTTCGTTTCATTTTTACAATCCTCCACGTCGTCTTTTCCCCCACAATGCCATTCTTATTACTATTGGTTCTTCTTTTTCTTTCGTTATGTGATTTTTAAGTTCCACATTTAGAAGCTCGTGATCGGATTCGACAGCATTTAAGATTTTCTTATTCTTTATCTTCCCCTAGCTTTCCTGATTTACATAGTCTGTTTTTATTTTCTATTTTATCCTTTGTGTTTCTTGATTCTTTTTTTCTTGTTTCCAGATTCCATAAATCACCCCTTTTCAATATTCTGGCATTAAAATCTCCGCCAATTACCGGATTACTTTCTTCCGTATCTTTTACCTTGTCTCTAATTTCCGCAAGTATTTCGTTCGTCTTATTTTTAACATACACTGTCAAAATTCTCCAATTTTCCTTATTAATTTTTATTTTTCTCTCCATGATATTTTCCTTGAAAACTTCCGTTTGTATTTCCTGTTTGCTTATCCATTTAAAATCCTTTGGCATTTTATTCTTCCATTTTTCTCAATCTTTTTCATCTAACCATGTTTCTGTTAATCTTATTATATCATATTTATTAATTAATTCCCAAAAATCCTTATCTTTTCCCTTTATACTCACTACGTACCAGAATCCTATTTTTACCGCTACGCTATGAGTTGTTTTATCTTTATTTATTCGTTCCTTGCCTTAGTACTTTTAGTTAATTTCTCTTCTTTGTCATTCCATTCTTACCAGTCTCTATCTATTTTTATTTTTCTGTATTCTATTTTAACTATCTTTCTGGTCATTTTTCATCCCTTGCTCTTTCTAATACTATGCTTTGAATCTTTCTCTCAGTTCTGGTCATATCATTTTATATATATATTTTTGATTCTCTCAGCTTATTTTTATTTTTCATTATTGCGCTCTTGTCTTCACTTCTGTCACTATCGCTTTCCTTTCTTTAATTTTTCCTATTGTGTATATTATTTTAAACGGCTCTCAGACATTCAATAAGATGGTACAATAATATTATTCAGTATATTTATTAAAACAGCATAATTCAATGAATTGCATTTAAACTATACTATACTTAAATATCATAATTTTACCCAATAGTCTAAACAAAGAAATTTTAATTAGAAAAATGTAATTCCCCTCAAATGTCTAATAAGAGCAACCCACAACCCTTCTAGACAATTAATAATAAGCATTAGATATTGTTTGCTTTTAGTCAAATTGATTTGATATGAAATTGATAAAATTAAAACATTCTATAAATCAGACGGTATTATTGAAACATAAACTTTATATAACAAAATTTGGCTATTTATTAAACATTTGGACGATTAACAATATCCTTCGACAAGCAAGTAATCCGACTTAATTAACGTTCTTCTAAATCTATATAATTTTTGTTATTTAAAATGAATTCGAACAAGTAACAGGTAATAGAAATACTGTTCGTCATTTTGAAGTAGTATTCTTAAAGTTTTCTTTGTTTAAATTAAGAGTTCATATTTTACTATAATAATGGAAGACTTGGGGGTGCTACCTCTTACCGACAACAACGAATTTGACGGGGCAAGTTAAATTGTAATATAACCAATTTAGCAATATTACACAAGCATCAGTCAAAGACCAATAACAGGTTCCTATGAAAAATTAACACGCACATTATTGGAACTACATTTCTCATTCTGAAACAATAATGACATTTATGGTAGAGAAACAGCAATATTATAAGCAGGTAGAACATCTATTCAATGCATTTCATCATTTAAACAGAACGGACAAATTGGCATTAATTTTATATATGTGTATAGTATTATATACAATAAGATACTTGGAACTGAATTATGCCTGTATTATAACCTTAAATTGTGGGTTGGGTAGATGAGCATCTTAAATTATTTGAATCTGCGGACATTATTTGAAGAGAAAGAATTAGGCCGTATTAGAAAATTATTGTTTTCATTTGTATTTAATGAAATGCCTCTAATAAATATTTGAATTTTTAATCAACTAGGAAATTGATATTAGAATACATTTAAAATGCATCATTATTTGAATACTATAATACGGAATTAAAAATTTTAAATAAATTTAATTTACAAATTAATATCTGTTATAATATTTTGGTTATTTGTGTTTTAATGAAAAAGATAAGTAGCAGTACAAAACTTTCAGATTAGTGGCCCACCTAAATAATTTTTGGCCCGCTGCTAGCTCACCCTACAAAAATATCCTGGCTACGTCCCTGCATATCCAGATGCGAAGATCTTGAGTCATAAGTAAGTACTCATAATTCTGTTTACCGGTGAATTCTTATTGTTATTTGTGTTGTCTAGTTGAATAAGAAATAAGTAATTAAAGCTAGTTTGCTTACTATACAGTGTGTCCCATTTAGAACTGCCACCATTGGGATCTAGAGATCTGTAAGAGATACGATGTCGTTTAAATGGAACTTTTTGTGCGCCTTTGGGAGGCCATCTCAGATTTGCTTTCGTTTTTCCAAAAGTTCTCATATGACACTAGATAATGATGAAAAAATGAATTGATTTTTTCTTTTTCAAATAACTTCTAAACTATTAGTAATTGAGAAAAACGTTTCAAATATAAAAGATAGATATTTTTATTAACTAATCAGTGGCGTACAAAACAAATTTTTATATCCTTAAATTTTCGAGATATAACACAAATTTATATTTTTTTTATTGGAACATATCTGATTTTAGACTCAAAAAAATAATTATTTTTTTCTCCTTTTGATGACGTAAGGGTTATGTTTTATATTTGTTTTGCCTCAAAATTATTATTTTTTCCTTATTTTGTATTAAATTTACAATTAAATTGAAAATATTGGTAGATTTCTATTTAGAAATACTCCTTATATTTAAATAACTTATTGCTTAAAACTCGTATCATATTAATTTTTATAATATTTTGGCATATTATAGTGTAATTTGTAATTATGAGTCTAGAAAAAAAATATTAAGTAATAAAGGCATAAAATAAATTATATCGATCAAATACAATTTTTGGGAAATAAAAAGAAAATTCAGGAAAGAGAAAAATTAAATTTTAGGAATAAATCAAATATAAAACATAATAACCCTTACATCATTGAAAAGAGAAAAAAATAATTATTATTTTTTTGAGACTAAAAGCAGATATGAGTTCCATTTAAAAAAATGTAAGTTTACAAATATAAAAATTTATTTCGTCCGCCTCTAATTAGTTAATAAAAATATCTATCTTTTATATTTAAAAGGTTTTTCTCAATTACTAATTGTTTAGAAGTTATTTGAAAAAGAAAAAATCAACAATATTCAGTGTTTTGTCATTATCTAGTGCCCTATGAGAATTTTTGGAAAAACAAAAGCACATCTGAGATGGTCTCCCAAAGGCGCACAAAAAGTTCCATCCCGACATTGTATCTCTTATAGTTCTCGAGATCCCAATGGTGGCAGTTCTAAATGGGACACACTGTATACATAAAAGTTAAAAGATTTTTTAAATTAATAGTATAGATGAAATTATTGAAAATTGTAATAATAATTTTCAATGTTAACAGGAGTTATGTTATAATTTGTACAGAATTCTACCTTACCGTTATGACTTTGACTTACTAAGCCTGTGGTAGACCGAGCTCAGCAGGGTGTATCACTACCTGTAGCTTAGGGTCGAACTGCAGAAAATTTAAATTCGCAAATCTGTGTATACATTTCGTATTTCAAATTTGATATTTGATGAATTCGGAAAATCAAATTACGTCTTTGACCATTGGTACAAATTGAGAAAAATAAGAAAACGCAGTTAAATATTATTTTTTGAGATTTTATGTTATTCTAAATACGGAAGAACATTTGATTGTCTATACAGTTTGATTACTTATTTTCCTTCATATTCAATAGATATAGAGTTAAAGAATTTTAAAGAGGTTAACTTGCATAAATCAGCCAGCTGTGCTTTAACCATGGACACTGGTGATATATTCAAATATTCTAATTGACAGATGCTAGTGTTTAGTGCAATTTACATTATATAAGTTCGTATTATAATTTTATTGGATATATGGAATCCTTTTCTACGAACTTTCGGTATGGAATTAGTTGGAAATAGTTACGTTAGTGAATTTTGTTACAATCAAATTTTTTGTTGTAATCAGATTTATTTTGTTGTAATTTCGTTGTCTTTTTTCGAAGTCCTACACTGAAATATAGAATGTTTTGAATGTATTGCTATATTCTGTGTACTCAAAAACTATTTAAATACACATTCTTATTATATCGAGTGTTGGCGGTTAGGGATGAACATAAGGATTTAACATGGGATTTTAGTTTTATTTAGATTTATTCGAATGAGGCACGTGTCTTTTTTATAAAGAAATGTTGGTGCAAATAGTTATAGAAGAATACGGGATTTATTTTTCATAAGTTTGATTGACACTATATACTATAATTTATGAAAATTAGAAATTTGTGAGTACATATAATAATTAGTATTGTCATGAACTTATTTATATTCCTATATTATGTGAAACGGCCCTCAGAGATTCAATATGTATGTGCAGAAATATTGTTCAGTAAAATTTATTTTCTCTGTGCAATTCAATACATACAGTTCATATTTTCCCTAATGCTATTACTGTGCTTTCCACATCAAAACTATACTTAAAATCATAATTTTACAAAGAGATTTTAATTGGAAAAATATGGTACACCTTTTCTGCCAAATGTCCAATAACAACAACCCCTCTAAACGATCGATAATATTGTTTGCTATTCAACACATAAATATAATTTCTATTAAATTTTGTTTAAATATAGAATTGACAAAATTAAAATATTCTATAACATTACGCAATATTATTGAAACATTAACTTTATAACAACAAAAATGGAATTATTTATAATTATAATATATTTGAACTATCAACTTCGCTTTTTTTGCTCTAGATGTCGTCTCTGTAGTTCCACTGTTTGACAGAAAATAGCAAGTGATTCGTTATAATATATGAACAACACGAATTTCTTTCAAAATTTATTTAATTTTTGAAGTTTAAAATGAATTCTAACCAAGAGGTAATAAAAGTACAGTTTTTCAAGTAATATTGTTAATGTTTTCTTTGTTTAAATTTAGAATGGATGGCTGAGAACTACAGAAGAATTAGGGGACTTCGATGAATTCGATTTTGACAGAGTAAGTTAAAATAGTAATATGTGTTACAAATTTAGCAATAATATATAAGCATAGTTATAAATAAATCCTTATTTGGTTTAATTTGATGTTTATTTATTTCAAAATATAATTTTTATGTTCTAACCTTCTTATGCATTTTGTTCTATTTGTAAGAAAATCATTATTACCTAGGTTTTTTTTTACTTTTTGCCAATAGATTTCTTATTAAATGCTCTCTGTAAATGTCATACCTAGTACAACATCAAAAAGTCTAAAATACGTGTAAAATGTACAAAGAAACAATATTTTTTATAACAAACAGAAAGAAATATATTGATATCGTTGACTGTACTATAAAAAAGACTAGAAAAGTCTAAACAATGTTTAAAATTGTCTAATTATTTAAAGAAACGATATCATGGAAACAATCGGGAAGAAATATGTTGATATCAGTCTTTATACTGTAAAAAAGAAAGAAAAATATCTAAAATTGTTTCAGTCTTGACAGAAAATATATATTTGAAAGATCCATTACTGGGCATTGGTTTCGTTGTAAACAAATAGCTATTATAAATTCAATTCTTTAACAAATGACGATTATCATTAAATAAGTAAAGATAGAAAAACCAGTGGATATTTTATTGAAATTCCTCTTAAAACGTGATATCAATTACAACATCAATAAACTTTGTCTCAATCTTAAAAGGAAAGATATTTTTGTAACACTCAGAAATAAATATGGTGTGACTGTATTTTGGACTTTAAAAATGATGTCCCAAAGTTGTACAAACAGATTGTTCTTTGTTGTAACGAGATTTACTTTGGTACAATCATACTTTCATTGTTGTAATTAGAATTGCTTTGTTATAATCGGATTTCCTGGTTGAATTATCAGATTCACAGTGGTACTAGCAGATATTTCTTTGTTGCAACGAAATATGTTTTGTTACAATTAAACTTTCATTGTTATAATTAGAATTTTTTTCTTATAATAAAATTTTTTGGTTTTAAATCATATTCACTTTGGTATAATCAGATTATTCTTTGTTGTTGTAATTAGAAATTGTGTTTTTATAATCAGTTTTTCTTGATTGCATTTATAGATTCACTGTGGAATAATCAGATTTTCGTTTGTTATAATGTAATTTGCTTTTATAAGACAAGTTTTTCTTTATTATAATCAATTTTTCTTTTTTTCTTTTGTCGCGTTTGGCACCCCGGCAGCGATGAGCACCAAAGTTTTCCAAATATATTTGCTGGTGCAGCAAATGCATTGATGCAATCGCATTCTTTTGTCCTTTGTGTTCGGCAAACTTCGGTGCTCAGCGATGCCAGCGATGGGAGGTGATTACCGTGACTAATTTTTCACTTTTTTAGGACGCACTATTACGACTATCAAGTAATACCACTTTTGAGGATTCTTCAGTAATCCAACTCGAACTTCCTGCCTCCGCAAATAGTACAGTACAAACTTGGGAAGTCAATACCCAATGTGAATCTCCTACCTTCGGTCTTTCTGCCTTCACAAGTACTCCAGTGCAGACTTGGGAAGTCGCAACCCAATCTGAATCTCCTACCCATCCAAGTTCTACTATTTGTGAAGTAAGACAGTCTCCGGAACCCGAAATCCAATCCGAATCTCTTGTTTCTGCAAGTAGTACTTCTTTCGATGTAAGGCAGTCTGCGGAACTCTTTCCAGACTCTGGCAGCACCAGCAGTAGTACTTCCAATACAGAAGAACTATCTAGCCCCGGAATTATGCCATATACAGCACGCAGGCGCTTTAAAGACTACTTGCACTTGTGCTTTATGATAATTAATATTTTCATATAAATAAAAACTATTTTCATTTAGTAAATTATGTGTGTGTACTAATTTATTACTGTGCTGGGTTAAGTGTGTATAATAGAGTGCTAGTGCTTACTACAAAATGAGGTATTACTTGGTGTACGTGGGTAACAAGACGATATCGCGTGAGAATAATTTGGTGTATGAAGAATGTATGGTTATGAAGAATGTTGTTAAAAGAGTTGGAGTGAGTCAGTTGAGATAGCTTGGTCATGTGGAGAGAATGGCGAATGAACGGCTTGTAAATCGTATATATGTTGGTAAATGGATGGATGTGGTTGGTATTACGCTAAAGAAGCGAAAGTTTCCGAGTGGAAAGAAAAAAAGCATGGGTGAAAGAAGTATGTTTGGACGGGAACGTGTGGCGAAAGGTGATTGTTGCATGAATAACTATTAGTGTGGTCCGGATGCGGTATTTTACTATCAAAAATCGCTCACTTTAATATGTTAAGAGAGGAATATTTGCAGAATGATGTATGGTTAGTAAAAATATTGATTGTTTTCGGGTTTGTGCTAACCCACTAAGAGATATACGCGTGATTTTTAAGTAGCTACATATGTATGAATGGTACACTTATTTCTCTTACGGACGACGAAACGTATTATTTGCTTTTATTTTTTAAAATTTATACTGCAATAATTAATTCTACTACTTTTTTATTTATAAGCAGTATTGAAATTCTTTACTATGTGTAATTTTATTACATAACGCTGAGTATTTGACCATTGACAATGAAAATATGGATACTACTTTCAGGCAATAATATAACAATTCCAAACATTTAAGTTAGGTAAGCATATTAAAATCTATGAAATTAACATTTAATTTTTTATATGAAATATCATATATTCTATACCGGGTGTTTCAAGCAATCCTTGATATAGTCGTTAAACGAGGGGAAATAGTTTTTTGTAAATAAAAAGCGTCCGGTAAATTTATATTTATTCATTGCTTTATTATAATTGAATAAATTGAATAAAATATATCATCCGTGGTATATTGGTTAGCAATTAGCATAGTCAAGAGCATAGCTTTCTGTGAAATAAAATAATTTCGTTGATTGGGGTCAATTCTCTATTGAAATATTTATTTTTATTTTTTATAAAAAAAAGTTGAACTTTTTAAAATCTTTCGTTTTTTCCCTATTATAATAATTTAGAAATAATAATAACTTTGTAATAAGAACAGAGAAAATATATACATTATATTTTCTTTTGATAATAATAAACGAATAACTCTAATTTTTATAAATACAGTAGAAACACAATACATACACATGTTCATTGCATAAGTTATTTTTTATTAATATATATAATCATACTATTATCCGGGTGAACGTTTGCGCCGTCGACTTTTTGGTGGGGGTAATGTTTACACCCAGTGGGTCCAGGGGTTCGGGGTCAGAGGTCCGGATGTTGGGTTTGTTGACCGATGTCGAGTATGACGTCATATGTTTTTGTATTTTGCTGTGGAAATTTTTATTGTTAATTATTTATTAATGGTTTATTAATTATATTTGTTTAAAAATAGATGTTATAGTCTGAAGCATATGGGTTAACTTTAGAGCCGACGACATTTCTTGAGAGGGGATGGAGGTGTCATAGCCTGAAGCTTATGGGTTAATTTCAGAGCCGACGACTTTTTGTTCATAATATAATAAATAATGAATTTTCGGAAGTATTGATAGGAATCTGAGATAAATAAATATTAGTTTTAAAAATAGATCGGGAAATATGTCAATCATAATTTTTTAAAGTATTTTGTAAAAACAATTCTTGGAAATTTACGTAGTTTTTATTTCTCCGACATTGAGTATTTTTGGATGTTACATACTTTCTCTTTGTCATAATGTCATTTGTTTGAAAATATTTGGTCATTTATTTTTAGATGGTTTTTACAAAACAATTGCCAATACTTTCTATTATATTATCATTTTTACTTACCCTTGCAAATGTTACTTTCTCCATTCCAAAAATAAAAACAACTATTACAATATACGCATATATTTATTATTTAAAATAATATTGATAAAGATATAATATAAAACTATCATTACAAAACAATGTACATTTATTAAAAAGTTGTAAAAAATTCTTATGTGCATTTCCATTGATTCTAAATAATAAATAAAGTAAACAATAATGTCCACAAACCGAAGAAGAAGAATCTTGTAACTGCCTAGCGTTGACGGACCATGATTTTGTATTTCTTCTTAAGAAATCTATATGTTCTTTAACATACGGTAGTCGTCCAAAACTGTCGAAATAAATCCCATAACCGTAACGATTAATGAAAATAGCAATCCAGTGGGATCCATGTTTCGTATCGGGGTCGGTGTTTACTATGACCGCACATGAATAGTTGACGAAATGTGGTAATCTATTTGCCGCATAAACTCCATAATGGGAAACACTTTTGAAATAGTGCTGAAGTACTGCTTGTATTTGAATGGCATTCATTCTTAGAATTTACAATATACCATATGCGCAGAAGATGGACGTTGCTCACAGCACAAGTCATTCCTTCATGAAGTTTAGGTACAACACATCCGTTTACCACATGCTTTTCACATAACGTTTTTAATGGTGGACATCCTATTTCTGATAATTCAATTACATTATCTTCACTTTTTTGCAATAATTTAGCTATATATTTATTTTTTTCTACACCTTTAACGTATACTGTATCACAAAGATTTATAATATTATTTAATAAAATTATTAAATAACTGTAGTCAATATGACCATAATTCCAATAGAATCCGTGATGATTATATTTTAACCATCGAGCTTGAGACACAACTTGAAATGATAATTCTTTTTCTTGAAACGGAGATTTAAATACGTAATGTTGAAAGTACAACCCATCGACTGACAGTACAGCTAATTCTTTAGTAATAAATTTGCCCACATTTCCATAGAAACCCTGCACATCAATTATATAACTTCTCATGACAAAGGTTAGATATGAACTAAAACTCAAACATTTGTTTCATTATATTTATTTACATGTAAAAGAAAAATTACATAAAGTTACAATATTAACTACCATAACCTACAATACCATTTCTATTTTTATCTATTTCTATGATATTATCAAATTCAGCATAAATAACACAATTTACAGTACAAGTAAGAGCTTGTTCAAAACCATCTTCCTATCGTAAAGATCCATGACGTGTTAAGTTCCAGTGGTATATATCAAATGCTGTTAAACAATACCCCTGCGGATAACTTTCCCTATCAATCCCATTACCGTTATTTCCAAAATGTATACCTGTGCCCGAAAATAATGTATTAAACATTTGTATATAATTTTTGCTGACACTATTGAAATTTGGTTGCAAAGGTCTTGATGGTAATTGCTGTCACATAATGATAGGTAATTCATAGAAAAATTTTCAAAGTTGAAAGGATTTGATTGGCAATGTCCATTAAACGATTTGTTTGAGACAAAACCAATAACACATCTTTTCGGAAGTTGTCCAAGAAAGATATTATCCACGGATTTGCCTTGCACTCCAGCTGGAATGGTGATTGCTTTATATTCGGCTCTTGTGATTGGATATATTGCAGTTGACATTACTAAAGCTTTACTATGAGCTAGTAAAATACTAAGATTTAACTTCATACGACGAACAAACAATGCAGCTTCATTTATTCGCATTTTATATGCATTATCGGCTCCAGATGAAATTAAATAAAAGCTATCTCTTGAACGAACTAAACGAACTCTCATTTCTAAACTATTCACAAGAAATTTTTCTTGACTAAATATATCAGCGTGAAGATGTCCAATCATATCAACATTTTTGCTTAATTCAGTTAAGTTTTGCCTTTTTTTAAAACCCGAATTAGCACCTGCATAAGTATTATTCATGTTGCCTGCATCGTCTCGGTACCACATTGATGATGTAAGGTGTGATTCTTTTGCATCTTTTCCATAATTTAACAGCGTTTCGATGTATGCTCTCTACGGATATGTATTATTTGGACGTGAAATTAATTTTTGATTTAAATATATATCCAATTGACTAAATATTGAGTGAAGCCAATTATTTATAGGTGCCACATTGTCTCTATCAATTAATGCATTATCCGAGTTAACAATTTTAGCGTTTACATATAACATAGTTTGAGATAAATCCAGATACTCGTCACCATTCCCGGGTATAATAAATTCTATCGGTCCATCGTCAGTAATTGAAGATAAAGGTTTATAATTTACCCACTGTCCGTGCTCAATATTTGTTTGTGTTGGGGGTAATGCAAATAAATCTAACTCGGTTTTAATACATGCACAAGATTGTGCATGTAAGAAAGCCATTTTAATTAAAAATATCTAAATGTCGAGTTTTGCTGCTCTTTTTTTGCTTCTTTCCACTAGCAGGTGACGAACGAGACTGAATGAATTTGGTGGTTAATTTTCTTTTTCTACTACCAGAACCACTCATCAAGGAGTCAATTTTATTTTCAGTTTTTCTTTATAAACTATTGCCGGCTTTGGAGATACGTTTTCGAAATGATTCTTTCACAGGCTGGTTTTCTTTTAAATCTCCCAAAAATTGTATTCCTGTATGTAAAGCTTCTTTCCCAATAGTTCCCACATCTTTTTTAATTAATGGTAATATGCTTCTAAATAAACCGCTGAAGAAGCTTCCAAGACCATGTCCCCTCTGTAGTTGATGTCCACAAAACCGTACCAATTCCTGTACCAGCCTGTTGGTTATAATAAGCCTGATATGGACAAGTTTTAATGGTTTACACCGTCTAAAATGTAGTTTCACTGTTAAAGGTCCGAACTGAAATGGTGCTGCATATCCATCGTCGCATCTTATATCAATTTCAATATTTGAAAATTCTCTTGTAAGTAAGTACACGTACATAGTGTGGTTGAGAGTAGGTACTTGTTCGGCTAGCACCAAAAACATATTTGTCGGTATTAACAGAAACGATTCTTAATAACTGTGCTTGTACATCTCCAACAAATTGCGGCTCAATTAAATCACAGTAAAGGAATAATTGTGATGGAAATCCCAATGACAAGTTTGGTATATTAGCGGATATTTTCTGCTGTGTTATATCAGTAAATGGTGCAAATCCTAATTGCAACCTGAGTTTTGGAGACATTTTTACAAACTCAACCTCTGTTTTGCATTTTATTTCAACACGGTTATCAGTACGAGAAAAAGATATTTTATGCTCATCAAGAATGCATTATTATTTAATTCATGAAGTAATTGATCAATATTGTCATAATTTTTTTATAGCTAATGATAGTTTTTTCAATTAAATCTCCTCACTCGTTTCTTCGTTTACATATTTCCACGATATTTTTATTTTGTTTTCTCTTTCATTTACATTATAAAATGAGCATGGATATATAATTTCTGATAATGCAACTTCCCATTCCCCATTTAGTTTAACTTGTTGTGACAGTTGTGTTGTAAATCGTGTCGTTTTGTTATTTGAAAAATACACCATTGAACTATTACTAGGTAAGGTTAAGAAAAATTCATTTTCGTACATTTTCTAGAATTTGAATACTACTTGCAGGTAACCACGAATTAAATTTATCTGAATATCCGTACCATTTGACGAGTACTTTTTTCTGTGACCTGTTCCCTTTGTATCTAATATTTTATCTATTTTATATGTCGTGTCAGGAGTTACAGATACACGTTGCAATTCGTGTTTGTAAAACGTACCTTCGATATTTTCATTATTCAAATCTTGTAATTTATACACTATAGGTTTTCTTTTGACGATATCGCGTATTTTAAAGAATTCATCGCTCCAGTTCGATTCATAGACTTTTTCAAAAGTAGTTTTTGTTTTTGATATTCGAACTAAATCATTAATATTAAATTTATTAATATCTTTATTTA
Source organism: Ophonus ardosiacus (assembly GCA_943142095.1). Classification (NCBI taxonomy): domain Eukaryota; kingdom Metazoa; phylum Arthropoda; class Insecta; order Coleoptera; family Carabidae; genus Ophonus; species Ophonus ardosiacus. The sequence continues at coordinate 23,923,917 of OW964833.1, read as the reverse complement.
CTTTTTCTTCTGATCCAAATTGATTTTCCCACACTTTTAAAATATTTGTTTCGTTTACTTCTGACGGAGCCATTTTTATTGACCTGTGTTTAGTGTTGTTATAACCCGTTAAAAGTTTATCTAAAACCTCAATATATCGATATGAATTTTTATAAGTAAAATATCGGTACATTCTAGCTTTAAGGGTACGATTAAAACGTTCTACAGAACAAGCTTTAACATCGGAATTATGAGTCACATAATATTTAATATTATTTTGTTTTAGAAATGTTCGAACTGACTTCGCAATAAACTCAGATCCTTTATCTGTTTGTAAATATATTGGTTTTCGTATTTTGAAAATAGTATCAAATGCTTTTATTACAGAAGATGGTTTCTTATTTTTTAACGGTATCCATCATTGAATTTACTTAATTTTCTCAAATCATTTAAATCTGCTTGATAAAGATCATGTGTATTTGAAACTCTATATATATTTCGAGCAAATCGTTTCCTAATGGGTTGATGTATCGTGTATGTCTCTTGTGAACTTAACCAATTTCGAACTTTTGCAGCATTATATTTTCCTTTCACAGAATTAATAAGATTACTTGCACTTGAAAATCCAGCCGAGTTTGATGGATTATAATAAATACTTATTAATTCTTTATTCATGATTATAATGTAAATCTTTTCCACTTATTTTTTATCAGATTGTTTAGCTTCAATATCAGCCTCGTACGGATCGTCAAAAAAATTTCGTTTGTTAGGAATATTTACTTTGTGCAAATGTTTTCTTCTTTGTGGATTATTTATTAACTCGATAGGTATATTTATATTTCGTAGAGCTTCTAAGAATTCACGCCAACCATTTGGGTTGTTAAATTTCTTCGATCTTATTACGTCGCCAACTAAATCAGATATGTTCGAGTTTGGTATTTCTTTATTATTTATTGTTACAGTTCCTTTCTCATTCCAGGTGATGACATCGCCAGATTTTAATTTATCAAACAATAATCGTGCTCTTGACTGATAAGTTTTTGGTAAATATTTTATAAAATTCTCAATATTATAAACTTCAGAAACTTCCTCTTTATTTTCCTTTTTGATAGTATTTAATACCAATTGTGGATCTACAATCTCATTTAAATTATAAGTATTTTTATCGGTTCACGTGCTTGTTTTTGAAAATGTAAATACGTTTGTAATATTTCTTGATATGATAACCATTTATCATGTTCAGGTAGTTTGGAATTTAATATTTTTTGTAAACCTTCATCTAATTTATTAGTAATATTATTCGAAGTTTTACTTTCAGTATTATTTATATTTGATGTTTTTAAACGATTTAGAGTTTCAGGTGATATTATTATCATTTTTTTAGCATAGTCCATGATTAATTTTTAATTAAACTACTCAGTACACCAGTTATTATGGGTGCTAATAAAAATGGTAAAAATACTCCTCCCGACTGAACAAGAATTCTCTTTTTGTTTTTCCAGTTATCTCCACGTTGCACTAGTTTACGTAAAACTTTTTTATGACGAGACAAAACAGATTGTTCTTTACGACTGAGAGGAACCCTTCCATGTAATACGTTATATACACATTCACAAATGCAGCGAATAGAATTTGAATCTGAGCATTTTAGTAAAGCACGTCGATAATTTGGCTTGAGTTTGTGAAGAGCATGTAAGAAGTCGGTATTTTTTATTATATAACGAGACATTATGATATGATTGTCGGTAAACTCAAACTGATACTTTTATTTCTTTTGCGTGGTATATAAACTAATGTAAAACCATCACGTGATGTTCTATAACGTATCCAATCCGGCGTAGATTGTTTTAAATCAAATATTAAATACCCGTGCGGTTGTGATGTTGCATCTTAATACGCTTCTTAAACAAACTTTACGTTTTCAGGACATACTTGTCGTGACAGATGGTTTATTTGGGCTTTATCACGAGGATTTTTAAAACAAATAATATAATTAGCATTCAACGATATGTCTCTTTGACCTTTCCCTTGATGAAATAAATTCTGTGTTAAAAAGAAAACCGGTAAATTTTTATGATGGGACCATTTTCTAAATATGTCAATAATACGTTCGTCAGCTTCGCGCATTAAATCATCAATAATCAATAACTTTGGATTTCCCGCTTTAATATTTTATATTTCAGGTAAACCTTCTATAAATTCAACATTTACAATATTTTCAAATAATTTTTGCCAACTTCCATAATGCCAGAATACTTTTTCAAAGTTAGTGTCACTCATTTCATCAATACTTGATAAAAAATTGTTAACAAAACACGATTTTCCACTACCAGAAGGACCAGCAATTATAGCCGTAAACGGATGTTTAAAAGGTGTAATCATATTGATCAGGCAAAAGTTAATATAATACTAACATTTATTAAGTAAAGTAAACAAATATAACAGTAATAAGAATACAACGTTACAAACACACAAAACAAATAATTTTTTACTATTTACATATATACAATACTATTTTTACTAACTTAATTAATTTTTTGTCTTTTAAAACCATAGGGTAGGGAATCAAACTTTCCAATAATTTTTCTTTTCATAAAATTTATTTTATAATGCTTATTTACATTTTTGGTTATTACTTTATTATTACTACAAAATTTACATTTTTCCCTATATCTATTGACCTAGGTATTTCTTTTTTTTTTAAATAACAAAACAATATTTAAATGGTCTCTTAATGGGACAACTTCTGTCTAATTTAATAGACTTCGTATCTCATAGTTCTCGAGATCCCCATGTTGAACAATTTATCTTGTTTTCGTGGAGTTGCATTTGCGGTTTAATACCAGTTTAGTTTAATAAGATAAATGAAACCAAATAAGTCAAATATCCTACCGATTTTAGTATTTTATCATGTTGAGCAATAAGCCGTGATGATACATTTATGTATTTATTTTTAATAAGTAATTTTCTGACAAAAATACATTTACGTTTTTACAAATAAATTTTCCCGAATTACCGTCAAGAAGTGACGTACATGCCACTCGCCTTTATGACGAGGAACCGAAAGTAATGAACGGAAAAGGAAATTTGAGGGCCAAGGGACATACAAACCAAAAACCAAAATGTGAAAAACAAAAGTAAAATAAGAAATTCAACCCTTATATGGTCAAACCTTATGTATCGTAAGTGTTCGTGTTGGGCCCGACTTTCTTTTTTCGAAATACTAATGCGGTATACAGTACGCATACTCAGTAGATACTTCGAACCAGATATGCCAACTGACATTTCTGGTGCCTGAGCTTTGTTTTTAATCTGTTTTAAAACTAGTTAATTTTTTGAATTTGAGGTAATCAAAAAAAAAAGCTTTCTAGCTTTCTTACTGTTAAAGATTTCTGTAACTTAATGTAACTCAGGATTATGTTCAAATATTAGAAAATTATTTTACAGTACTGCCATTTAGTATGATTCTTGAATATTATGTAACCAACACTTTTCCTAGTGTCAAAATGTTGAACCATTTACCTCATTCTAAATTATTGCTAATGGATATGAGCGCATACCGTATAATTCAGTTCTGTCTAAAAATACACACTTAAAAAAATTATTATTGTTTAGAAAAAATTTTTATCATTTGAATTTGCTATATTTTTTTTATTGTTTTGTACAATCTAATTATGACTTTTGAACATATCCTGATAGTTAATAAAAAAGCATACTGCAATTAAATCCGTATAAATTTAGGTACTGCTAATTCTCTTAATTTTTTAAAAACATTATTCTTGATTATAATAAAAACATTGGGGTAGTTAATTGCCCACATTAGTAAAAAAAAAAAATACGGCCAGTATTACAAGCGTACTTTTATAATAAAAGTGCTTTTATGGAGCATACTGTTCAATAATATTTTTTTACTATAAAAGTGCGGTCGTAATTCGGGTCATTAATTATTTTAGTAACAATAAGTATATTTATTTTAAAGAAACGTGTCCGATTTCTGGACCAAGAAACCGAGAACAAATCACCTGCAAACCCACATTAATTTGTTAATGTTGACGTTGTTTTATATATTACTGTCTTAATTTAAAATTTTCATATTTTGAATAACAATTGTTACAAAAAAAAATATTTTTCTTTTCTGCCCTCTCCTTATATTAGACACATTACTCGGCAAATGTAAAGATTTACTTAACTTTGTTTCTGCTTGCAATTCAACTAAATATAATAACAATAATTTTACCTAACGCACAAAACTCATTCCGAGTTTACCAAGATTGCTAAACCATTACACCATGGAAGACATTTGAAAATCTTATCATACTATATAGTAAAGTATTGAAACAATTACTAAATCAGGGCTATTAAAAAACAACAAATACGTAATATACCATTAACTTTGTGAAACGGGGGCATCCACTACTACAAATAGATTTCCGTTCTTACAAATAAAATATCCTGAATTACCGTCGAGAAGTGCAGTACTCGCCTTTTTACGAGAAACCGAAAGGCAATGAAAGAAAAAGGTGATGGTAAATCCAAGCCTAAAGTGAGAAACTCATAAGTAAAATAATAAATTCAACCCTTATAGGGCCAAAACCTTAAGTGTCGTAGGTATTCGTTTCGGCCGTGACTTTCTTTTTTCGAAATACTAATACAGTATACAATACGCATACTCAGTAGATACTTTGAACGAGATATGTCAACGTATATGATGTCAGCTGACAAGCTGTAACACTATATACGTGCCTCATTTTAAGGTGGTACCAAATGAAATGAGAGCATACAGCATATTACGTTTTTATTTTAAAATTCATATTTTTACATAATTAATTATTATTCGACTTAATATTTTAATAAATTGAATTTGACATAACGGTTTTTAATGTTACGTATTCTGTTATTATCACTTTAGAATAGAACGTATCCTTTTAGTTAGAAAATAGAGTACCTAAAATACAACTGAATTCATATAAATTTATAGCAAATTCTCTTAATTGTTAAAAAAGTATGCTTAGTTATAATAAAAATCTTGAGAGAACTAATTCCTCAAATTGTTAGTAAATGAAATATGAATAATAAAAGCGCTTTTATGGAGCACGCGCCTCATAAGAATGTAATGTGAAAGTGCACTCCATAAAAGCGCTTTTATTATCTACAACCCTTTGTGGGTTTTGGCCTCCTCAATTATTTTGCTCCATCTTTCCCTATCTGTAGCAACGTTCTTCCATCCTCGTATCCCCAAGACTCTCAGATCTGCTTCCACATCTGTAATCCATCTCTTTCTCGATCTTCCTCTGGGTCTCGTTTCGACTGATTTCCATTCTGTTATCATCTTTGTTGTTCTATTAGGCTCCATTCGATGTATATGACCTAGCCACTTTAATCTTTGTGATTTTATAAAACGCACTATATCTGCTTAATTTATTAAAGCGTTTAATTCATAATCCATTCGTATTCTCCAATAGCCGCTTGGTTCCTGAACTGGTTCATATATTTTTCTTAAGATTTTCCTTTCAAAACGTCTAAGTTCCTTTTCTTCTTTTTTGAGAAGCGTCCACGTTTCGGCAGCATATGTAACGACTGATCTAATGAGACTTTTATACAATTTTAATTTTGTATGTCTGCTCAGTATTTTAGAGCATAATAGTGATTTGTTTACGTAATAACATCGATTACCTTTAACAATTCTCGCTCTAATTTCTTAGCTCAGATCATTAGTGCTATTTAATTGTGAGCCTAAATAGGTAAAATTGTTTACTGCTTCAAAATTATATTCTTCCATTTCAATGGAATTTCGGTTCAAAATTCTATTTCTTGAAACTTTCATAAATTTGGTTTTGTTCTGGTTAATTACAAGTCCAACTTGTTTCGTTTCTCTCTATAGCTCTTAAGAAAATCTTCCCGTACCGCATTTTTGTTTCTATCCAGTATTACTATGTCATCTGCGTAGGCTGCGATTTGTCTACTTTTGATACCCAGATTTTCGTTCGTGTGAATTTTCTCTATTGCGGATTGCAATATTAAGTTGAATAGTACTGCGGACAACGCATCTCCTTGTCTGACTCCGCTATTAATATCAAACATCTCTCTTTTTTTATTTTGTATCACGACTGCCGCCTTCGTATTATTCAGGGTTTGTTGAACAAGTGCTACTAGTTTATTCGGAATACCTAATAGGATTAACTTCTGGTATAATATTTTCTTGGTTATAGTATCAAATGCTTGGCTAAAGTCTATAAATAGACTATTTATATCGATTTTGTGTTCAAACCCCTTTTCTAAAATTTGTCTCATTACATGAATTTGGTAGATTGTGGATCGATTTGGGCGAAATCCACATTGGTAGTCATCAATTATTTCTTCTGCGTATATGCTTATTCTTTTATACAGGTTAGTTAAAAGTATGGAGACGGCAATTTATTGTCGTTAATATTCATTTTAGGAAATTATGTTCTATACAAAAGTTTTTTAAGAAATTTTTATCTACATTTGAGAATACTTGAATTTTTTTTCTTCAATTGTTTTCGAGTTACGCTTGTCCGCGTAATTTTTTTAAATGGGAACCTATTGATTTTCCTCTACCATTCGATAGAGTGTTTTTTCTTTTCAATTTATTTTAATAACATTTTTACAAGGAAAAACACCGGTTCTTTATTCTGGCTTCAGTATCTTTATTAAGTAGCACCCGGAAATATTCTTTCCAGCGTTCTGAGATGTTCCTTTCATCTGTAATAATATTTCCTTCCTTATCCTTGCATGCGTTTTCTCGTGGTCTATATGCAGTAGTTTGGAGCTTAACATCTTTGAAGAACTTTCTGAAGTGTTTGTTATTATTACTTTCTTCTATGGCTTGAATCTTTGTGTTGAGATATTCTCTTTTCTTTTTCCTGCACATTTTTGTCACAATTTTTCTTTTGTCCCGATACTCTACAAGATTACTTCTACTTCCTCTTTATAAGCATTTCTTTCTCGCCTCGGCTTTATCTTTCTTGGCTTGCTTGCATTCGTTGTCAAACCATTTGACCCTACATGTATTCTCTACCTCGCTTTATTGAACTGCTGCAGATATAATACTGTCTTTAATATTTTTCCACTCTTTTTCGATGTCATTTGTAGGTTCTTTTGTATTCAAATTAATATTTATATTCTCTTCATACTTCAGTCTTTCAGATTCATTTTGTAATTTGCTTGTGTTCCATTTTTTTTGGCATATATCTCGTTAGCTTTTGTGTATTACTTATTCGTTGCCTTATCACCGCAATGACTAAGTAATGATCAGAGTCACAGTTTGCGCCTCTAAAAGAGCGTACATCCTTGACAGAGGATGCACATCTCTTAGAAATGAGAACATGGTCGATTTGATTGACAATATTTCTACCTGACATTTTACAGGTACCCAGGTGAATATTTTTGTGTTCGAAGTATGTGCTACTAATAGTAAAGTTTTGCATACCAGCTAACTGACAGAGTCTTTTACCATTTTCATTGGTATTTAGATGTAGTGTATGTTGCCCAGCAACATTACTATAATGAACTTCTTTGCCGATTTTGGCATTAAAATCACCGAGAAGTACTACCATATCGTGATTTGGAACGTTATCACAATCTTTTCGCAGGGTATCGTAAAAAGTATCAGCTACTTCCTCTTTTGCCTCCTCTGTAGGGGCATATGCGTTTATAATGGTCAGGTTTGTGAATTTCCCTTTAATTCGTAATTTTGATATTCTATTATTAACTGGTTCGAAACCTAATACTGCTTTGTTTACTTTCTTGTTCAGAATAAATCCGGTTCCGTATATACCTTGCGTCTCTCCTCCGCTGTAATAGAATGAATAGGATCGTTTATGTATCTCTCCATTTCCTCTCCATCTTACTTCTTGTAGTGCTGAGATATCTAAGTTATACGTTTGAAGTACGTTTGAAATTTCTAGCATTTTTCTTGCTCTCAGCATTGTTTGCACATTCCATGTACCAATTCGCAATTCCAGTAGCTTATCCTTTAACCGTTGCTTATTTCGTTTCCTTGGAATCTGTCCGGCTCTATTTAGTTGAGTACTCGCAACAAGATTTGTTTAACAGGGATGGGTTGTCAGCCCATCGCCCAACCCCCAACCTGGATGACCAGGGGTTTTCTGTTAGGGTCGTCCTCCCTTAGCCGAGAAATCCAGTTTAGAGGCGCTGGTTCCTCGCCTTTCACAATTCCCAGTCTGCTGCTTAGCATTGTCCAGGGGTCACGCGACAAAACTTGTCTTCTTGGACGTTGGGATAGGATTTGTTGCGCTGACTTCTCGAGAGAAGCTTCCATCCCATTCGATGGATATCAGAGGGCGTTAACTGGAATTTATGTACTCCCTTACCCAACACACACAAGATTTTTTCTACAGTCGCCACAATGGGGTCCTCCACCATAACAAAAAATAATAAAATGTACACTTTATACTTACTGTACTGCTCAATAAATAACGATTGGCTAATACAAAAGATACGGTTTAAACTTAAAAAGGCTTTTAAATGATTATATCGTTACATTAGCCATCTATTCCATAAAAAAAATAAAATTAAATCGTGGAAGCAAGGATTTGTGATGATTTGATGAGTTTTTGTAGCGAAATGTGTGGTTAGTTGTCACGCCTGTCACACTGAAAAAATTAAAAAATATTTCAAGGAATTTGTGATTATATAGACATGTATGTACATTGACTAACTTCTAACAATTATTTAAGTAACGAAATAACTGATAACTATATTGTAATCAAAATAAATAGTTAACTCGAGATCAGATGTCAGAGTACGACTCGCAACTATCTTACCGCCATCTGTGTACAATCAATCCTATTACTAAACTTAACTGTTCACACAATTTATTATTATATTTAATTTTATTTTATCGTTATTTTACATTCTTCTTGAGTTTTTATTTAATCTAATCTAAGCATTTTATACTTTCGTTTTTGTAAATGAATGCCCTATTTCATTTTCACAGCAGTGTGGCATTTTGTTAGGTTATGTTAAATACCGACAGAACATATGTCAAATTGACTTGTGAACGTGATAAATGTGTAATTACAGTGCCATTAGTTCCTAACTAAACATTTTCATTAAGAATGTAGACAAGTGACATATCTCAACATTGTATACTTAGAAATTTGTACAGCGAGCGTTTATTCTACTTTTTCGCGCATGAGCGGCAAAGTGACATTTTGCGTTGACAAAAGAGAGCGCAAATGGCTACTTTCTATAGTGACTGTAGAAAAAAATATTAATGAAATTCTAGAAAATAAACTTAAAAATTAACAAAAGATAAAAACTGGGTGATGAATTCATTTATTTCGTTGTTAAAATCATCATCAAGATTTTATACATCGTTAGAATGCTAAAAATGTACACTTTTTAATGCTGTAATTTTCCAATATGGCGCCCATTTAAAAGTTAATACTTGCACATCATAACTCGAAAGCCAAAAATGATAAAAAAAAATTAGCATCGCTATTTAAAAGAACATAAACAAGTGTCCTGAAGATGTGCAAAGCAAAATCCAGTATTATTTCATACTTGGAAGATATTCGCAAAATTTAAAAACTGCAAAATTTTCCTCTATATCTAGTGACCTATGTATTTTTTTTTTTTTTTAAATAGCAAAACAATATTTAAATGGCCTCCTAATGGGACAACTTTTCTCAAATTTAACAGACTTTGTATCTCATAGTTCTCGAGATCCCCATGTTGAACAGGTTATCTTGAACACAGTAGCCAAGTCCAAATTGTAAAGTGGGCAACTCAAATCAGTAGCGTAGCGTAGGAAGGGGGGGCAAAGGGGGCACCAGCCCCGGGCGGCACTTTGCTAGGGGCGGCAAATTCCCTGTCGTTGACTTAATATTAAAAAGACTACTATCAAATTCAAATTCAAATTCATTTTATTCGGCATACTACAAATACATGAAATGTTTAGCCTTGTCATTACAATAAAATATGATTATCTAAAATATATCACAAATACACGTGCAAGTTACAATTACAAACATTAAAACATTAAAAATATATTTAAAAATATTTCATAAAGACGAGTTAAAAACATGACAAATTAACAAATACAACACAACAAATTAAAATGTGGTTAACTCGAGTCCAATAAAGTATAACACTATTATTAAGTCCATTTTATGCTTGCTTTTATAAAATCGTCTATGTTATAATAACTATGTTTAATTAGTTCTTTTTTAAATAACTTTCTAGAACTTAGCTAGTGGCAGTTGTTTAATATGATCAGGTAGTTCGTTATAAAATTTTACACAGTTATGGAATGGTCCATTTCTAGTCTTTTTTGATCTGTTATGAGGAATAATTAAGTTTTTATTATTTCGGGTATTGTATGAGTGGGTATCCTCAAATATTTGGATGTGGCTGGGATTCTTTTTTGTATAGACCAGGCACTCTAGAATATTTCGAGATCTTGAAATAGCGGTTTGCAATGTTCCTTTGCGGGTACCTCTGCTATAATACGTATTATCTTCTTTTGGATAATAAATATCTTGGTGTTGAAGGAACTCCAAAACCACAGAATAATCCCATAGGAAAGCAACGACTGAACTAAGGCAAAGTTATGCAGTCCTTAATGTATTTCTTGATACTTGTCCTGACAATTTTCGGAATAGGTAGGTTAATTTTGTTAGTTTCTGGTGCACTTCATGACCGTGTTTATGCCACTTCAAGTCTGGGTCAATAAATATTCCTAATAGTTTGGCATGATTGTTGTAATTATTTTTCCCACTTTGGAAAGTTATAATGTCAGTTTTCTCTTCATTTAGCAATAGGTTATTATCGGTAAACCAACGTTTTGCTTCCTCAAGAACTCGGTCACATTGTTCGTTTAGAATGTCAATATTGCTATTTTTTATGAAGAATGTTGTGTCATCTGCGAACATTGAGATGTTACTTACAGTGACATGGTTTGGTAGGTCACTTATGTATATAATGAACAGTAGAGGTCCCAGTATGAATCCTTGAGGAATTCCATGTTGCATAACTTTAACTTCGGATATGCTTTCATTAACGTTAACAGATTGTTGTCGGTTTAGCAAGTAGCTACGTATTAAATTGTTGGCGGATCCTCGGATTCCGTATCTATCTAATTTTTCTAACAATTTGTCGTGGGTTATGCAATCGAACGTTTTCGTTAAGTCGCAAAAAATGATGCGAGATGGTATGTTATTTTCCACAGCTATATAAATGTCTGCTAATAAATTGGTTATAGCGTCGCAAGTTGATTTTTGTTGACGAAATCCATATTGTTTGGGGAAAAAAAGATTTTTTGTGTTGAAATAGTCTGTTATTCTCTTAGATAATAAGGATTCTATAATTTTTGAGAACCAAGGAACCATGGATATTGGTCTATAATTTTCTATATTTTCGCTATTTCCCTTTTTAAATATTGGGACGACCCTGGCAATCTTAAGCGCTACAGGAAATTCGCCTTTTTCAAAAATTGTATTTATAATTACTTGTAAAGGCTCCACAATTGTTTCTGAAACCTCTTTAATTAGCATGGTGTTGATCCCATATATATCTGCGCTATTTGAATTTTTTAAATTCCTGATAGTTGTTCTTATTTCTTTTATATCCGTCGGTTGTAAGAAAAATGAGTCAGGTTGGAGTGGTATTTTAGTTGGACTTGTTTTACCATTACTGGATGAAGCTATTTTGGTATGTATGTCTTGTGCTATGTTGACGAAATAGTCGTTAAACATGTCAGGAGTAATATTAATAGCAGTATTCTCCTTCTTCTTACGCTCTACGTTGATTATTTTCCATGCAGTTTTACTTACGTTGCCTGATTGAGATATTAATTTGTCGTTGGCATTGATTTTTGCCTGTTTAATATGATACCTGTATGATTTTCTTGCTTATTTAATTTTTTCATTAAGTTGTGTGGAATTTAAACAGTTATGCAGGTCTGTAAGCTTTTTTAATTCATCTCTTTCCATTTTTAATTCCATAGTGAACCAGCGAACTGTTGAATTATTGTTGGTTATCTTATAAATGAAACTTGCAGCCTCCTTGCACTCAATAAAGTTCTTTAAAAAAGTATTGAATATCTCATTGATATTACCGGAACAATTTTCTTGACTCCAATCGACGTTCCTTACCAAGGATTTGAAGTTATTTATGTTTATTTTTTGTTTCTTGCTTGGTACACTACCTTCTTGCTGATTTGTTCTCACGGAAGATGAGTGCATGGTGGTCACCTAAACCACTTACAGATTCAGCATCGAATTCTTCTGCATCAATATTTGTGAAAATATTATCAATACCCGTAGCTGAGTTTTTAGTAATACGCGTGTAATCATGTATCGATTTATGAAGTCCATAGCTCGAAAATACGTTTATAATATCGTTTACTTGTGAGTCTGGTTTATGAAATGGAACATTGAAATCTCCACAGAAAATTATTTTATGTTTTAACTTCATTAGATGACTAAGTACAATTTCTAATTTATTAAGCAAGATATGAAAGTCTCCAGTTGGTGCTCTATATAAACAAACTATTATTCTTTTTCTAGTCTGATTGCACACACTTCAAAATGTTTTTTTTCTGAGATTTTACATAAATCTGGTAGGTCGCGATATATGTGATTATTTTTTACCATTATGGCGACTCCTCCATGTGTCATATGCGTTCTACAATAGCTGCTGGCGATGTGGTAGTCTGGTAGTTATTTAAATTAGCGAATGACATCTCTTTTTCATTCAACCAGTGTTCTGCTATGCACATAACGTTTATTTTGTTCTCGAGAAATATTTCGAGTTCAGAATATTTATTTCTCAAGCATTGTATATTCATAAATGCGTATGTATGTTCAATAAAATTTGATTCAGCTACGTACTTTTTCGAGTTTCCTTGTTTTTCAGAAAAAAACGAAAACGACGAACAGTTATCCTTGCAGGCCAAAAATTTTTATTGTTAATTAAAATATTCTATAACATCAGACAATATTATTGGCTACTTATTAAACATTTGGACAATTAACAATACAATACTTCTTTCCTTCCATATCATGCCAGTACCTCGAAATAGTAATAAATAAACTCTTCTTTGTTTTAATTTGATATTTATGTTCATAATATAATTTTATGTCTTAACCATCTTTTGTATATTGTTCTGGATGGGCTGGCGAGTGAGCACCACAGAAGATTTGGTAGGAAAATCATTACATGTCAAAACGTCTAAAATACGTATAAATTTGTCTCAATCTTAAAAGAAAAGATATGTTTTGTAACAAACAGTAAGAAATGTATTGGGATCATGTTTCGTATTATAAACCAGAAAAGAAAAATTTTAAATTGTTTCAGTTTTAAAACCATGTTTCAGCTATAAAATGGATGTCCCAGAATGTCTAAACTTTGTACATAACATAGCAAACATAGGAAACAATTATTATCATTATTGTTAACAGATATGCTTTGTTAAAAACAATTTTTTCTTTGTTGCAACCAGATTTGCATTGTTACAACTAAACCTTCATTGTTGTAAATAGAAGTTTTTCTTTGTTGTAAACAAAATTACTTCGTTAAATTCATTTTTTTTTCTTTGTTGTAATCAGAAAGATAATCTTCTGGCATTATGAACAACAGTACTACTTTTCGTTGAGGAACACCACCATGTACACCTAACAACTTGTCGCCCAATACTCCGTTAATTACCCCGGTAAGGAAGAATGTGCTCTTATTTTACACTCTTCACGCCAGCTATGAGTGCCCGTGAGGTGACGCCCGGTAAACGCTTGCACGGTGCAAGCAGGGCTGACGAGAGTCGGGTGCAGGGGATGTAAATTACCCGGGGCCCGGCCTCTACCAAGGGGCCCGTGGCAAAAAAATATTATTTTTAATAATAAAATAAAATATTTTACTAATATTTTTTAAATAAATACTCTCTCCATATAATATTTACCTCATAGTTTTTGTCATTATTGACAGATTAAATACTTCGTAAACGTTGTTGTTTACTTCACAGCGTTATAAAATAAATCATTCTTATTTCAATCTGAAATACTCGTACTTGTTCCATCTTTACTATTATTTTACCTGTTATTTTTGCCATTGCCCAGTCGTGCCATAATCGTGTTGAAAGTGATATCACATTTTATAAATTGGATATAATTATTATTATTATTATTATTATTATTATTATTATTATTATTATTATTATTATTATTATTATTATAATTACTATGTGAGTTAAAGTATGCACGATCGTAGATAAAACGTAAGATAAAGGTACAGAAAGTTTTCACCTCTCGCTAAAAGAGGTATTGGAATCATGCTAAAAATTACATATCCAGATTTTAATAAATAAGCATGTTTCAAGGTCATTAGAATCCGATTTTAACATTTTTACAATTATGTCTGTGTGTGTGAGTGTGTGTGTGTATGTGTGTATGGATGTGTGTATGTGTATGTGTGTGTGTGTATGGCTGGATGTTGGAGGGACGATTCCTCAAAAGCTATATGACATAAGACCTGTTTAACTATGAATTTCTTAATCTGACATTCCTCGAGATTGCGGAAAAGGTTTTGGTAACAATTGAACAACCGGAAGTAGTAGTTTTTTTAAAAAAAATCTTCTAAATATTATTTTTGAAAAGTTTTGATATTACTAATTTTGAAGAACAAAATTCTATATCTAATACAATTAATGTTTTTATTATATCTTCTATAAATTTAGAGATAAAGACGCTATAATATATAGAATATCGGGATATAATAAGTCGAGTAGGAATTACACTAAGGAAACCAGTTGACAAATTCAAATGTCTATAACATAGTTTGTAAATGACAGATATAAATGTCAATGTCAAAAATTAATAGTTTTAGAGACATTCTGATAGCTTTTTCTGGGAAGTACGTTTAGTCTTTCTTATTGTCTTATTAATTAAATATTTGCAATTATAGGTAAAATGCATATATCCATCAGAAATACCGCCAATCTGGTTAATGAATTAGAAGAATCTCTGACATTTAGGAACTTCCCCATACAAGGAAAATTAGATATATTTAAAATTATATGGGTGCAGAAGACATGTTAAATACAATAAAAAACAATATTTGGGTAAAATTCTGTAATATTTTGTTATAAAACGACGGTTCGATAGCAAAGTGCAATACCATACTTATATAGCCTAATATGGAAATGGCGAGAGGTCTTGTGCTGACCACAACAATTTTGTAGTGAGACAGAAGTTAATCCGGTAAAAGAAAACGTATCTGAAATTATTAATGAAGAAATTGCCACAAAAATTTGAGTTCGGTAGTAGGAGCCCCTAAAAGTCAGAGTACCGGGGCCCGAGATTTCTCCCGGCGGCCCTGGGTGCAAGTATGTCATCATCATTACCGATATCTGTATAAAAAGCAGATTAGTACACTAAACAGTGGGTAATATGCAGTGATAATATATTTATTTTAGGAAAAGTCAAAAATTGAAGATACGAAAATTGAACTTGATATTGTATAAACCAATTAAATTTATATAATTTTTCTATAAAATCGTTCCTTCGTTTTATGTCCAAAGTCCACCTTTTAACAATCATTTTAATACTGTCTTGGAAGAAAATATTTTTATTTGTTTTCGTGGGGTTGTATTATTTCAGGTTATTTAATACCACTTAAGTTAAATGGGTGAATGTAAACATTATAATGGTCAAACATTCTACCGATTTTAGTATTTTATCATAATAATAATAATAATAATAATAATAATAATAATAATAACAATAATAATAATAGCCTTTATTTTATAAATCCCATTTTAGTACATAAAAATTAATAAATAAAATAAATTTATAATACATTACAAACTAATATATCTTATTTGTTGCATGTATGGAATTTATCCAACCTCTTTTTAAGCGTAGGTCTTCTCCATCTCTTTCCATTCTTTCTTATTCTCTGT
>OW964833.1:23692654-23907798 GCA_943142095.1 Ophonus ardosiacus | reverse complement strand
TTAGCAATTTTTTCGGTCATCGCAGCAGCTGAATACGACACTCCTAGAGTAGGAGTTCGTACGACAACCTTATTTCTCGCCTCAAAGTAGGTTATATTTTCTCTGGTTTTCAATTCCTGAATTGCTGCTTCCTGTTTAAACACCGGGCAGTTGCGGGATCGAGCTGAATGTGGTCCTTTACAGTTGACGCACTGTAATGGTTCCACACAGCTGCTGCCTTCGTGCATTTCTTTTCCGCAGATGCAAATCTGAAGGTTTTTGCATCTACTGGAAGTATGACCAAAACGTTGGCATTTAAAACACCTCATTGGTGCAGGAATATATAACCTTACTTTGAGGGAGTAGAACGCTACTTTAATTTTGTCTTTCATATTTGGCGTATTGAAGGTGAGAATGTGATTAGGTGTGTCCACCAGTACACCATTTTCACGTTTCTTGATACGACGGACTTCGATGACGCCTTGATCGCGTAATTCTTCGCAAATCTCCTCAACTGTACAGTTCAGGAGATCGCGGCAAAAGACTACTCCTTTCGAGTAGTTCATAGTTCTATGACCAGTTACCTCAATATCATAACTGCCTAGCTTTCTAGCTTGTAATAGCCGTTCAGCTTGAGCAGCTGATACCGTTTCGATGAACAGGCCATCTTTCGTCTTTCGCGCTGTTTTGACGTTACCGATCAAGCCAAATAAAAGTTTTTGTAAAACAAAAGGATTCTCCTTATCAAATGATCCACTTAAATTTTTAACGACCAGGAACCGGGGTACTACCACCTTTTCCTGGTTCGCGTTCACAGCTGTCTCTTTTTCCGTTTGTATCATCGTTTTATTGATGTTAACGTTTCTCGGGGTATTAGTACCAGTCTTTGAAGCGCTGGCACCGGAGCCAATTTTGTTCCCAGATTGGAAACCTTTGTTTGGTATCGGGGTTTTCTCCCCGGGAGTTTTTACCGTCCCTCCTGACGTGCCGTTTTTACCGGCCGGCTTGCCGGTGTTAAATTCCCCCTCTTTAACCATACTTTATGTTGGTTGTCCAGCGCATCGTGTGAGAAGGAGCGGGTCGGAGAAAAATTGGGAACGGGTATACCCTCAGACAACATGTCTTACCCCAGTTCCCTGAGGCCCAACTTATGTCCGTTTAACCGGCCCCGGAATACACGGACGGGCCGGACTCGCTCGGCGCGGAAGGGGTTCCGACACCCCAACTCAACTCACACTTCCCGATCAGGGCCCGAAGTGGCTGGCTCCTGACTCCTGCAGCATCCACGTTTCGGCAGTGCTAGGCACACATCAACCCTTCCACTCTGAAGCCGCAGGGGGACTAACCCACTCCAACCCAACCTTTCGGCGACAGAGTTTCCGGGTACTCCCCACGCTTCCGCTACAGTGCCGATCGTCATGTCCAGTATCATAGCAATAGTCGAAAAACAAGAAGACAGGTTTTGGGGCCCGTTAGTTTCACCCTCTGCTGGCGACAGGGGGTTACTCAGCCCCCCCACCACGACAAGGTGGGCCCACGGGGGGGAATAATAATAATAATAATAATAATAATAATAATAATAATAATAATAATAATAATAATAATAATAATAATAATAATAATAATAATAATAATAATAATAATAATAATAATAATAATAATAATAATAATAATAATAATAATAATAATAATAATAATAATAATAATAATAATAATAATAATAATAATAATAATAATAATAATAATAATAATAATAATAATAATAATAATAATAATAATAATAATAATAATAATAATAATAATAATAATAATAATAATAATAATAATAATAATAATAATAATAATAATAATAATAATAATAATAATAATAATAATAATAATAATAATAATAATAATAATAATAATAATAATAATAATAATAATAATAATAATAATAATAATAATAATAATAATAATAATAATAATAATAATAATAATAATAATAATAATAATAATAATAATAATAATAATAATAATAATAATAATAATAATAATAATAAAAATAATAATAATAATAATAATAATAATAATAATAATAATAATAATAATAATAATAATAATAATAATAATAATAATAATAATAATAATAATAATAATAATAATAATAATAATAATAATAATAATAATAATAATAATAATAATAATAATAATAATAATAATAATAATAATAATAATAATAATAATAATAATAATAATAATAATAATAATAATAATAATAATAATAATAATAATAATAATAATAATAATAATAATAATAATAATAATAATAATAATAATAATAATAATAATAATAATAATAATAATAATAATAATAATAATAATAATAATAATAATAATAATAATAATAATAATAATAATAATAATAATAATAATAATAATAATAATAATAATAATAATAATAATAATAATAATAATAATAATAATAATAATAATAATAATAATAATAATAATAATAATAATAATAATAATAATAATAATAATAATAATAATAATAATAATAATAATAATAATAATAATAATAATAATAATAATAATAATAATAATAATAATAATAATAATAATAATAATAATAATAATAATAATAATAATAATAATAATAATAATAATAATAATAATAATAATAATAATAATAATAATAATAATAATAATAATAATAATAATAATAATAATAATAATAATAATAATAATAATAATAATAATAATAATAATAATAATAATAATAATAATAATAATAATAATAATAATAATAATAATAATAATAATAATAATAATAATAATAATAATAATAATAATAATAATAATAATAATAATAATAATAATAATAATAATAATAATAATAATAATAATAATAATAATAATAATAATAATAATAATAATAATAATAATAATAATAATAATAATAATAATAATAATAATAATAATAATAATAATAATAATAATAATAATAATAATAATAATAATAATAATAATAATAATAATAATAATAATAATAATAATAATAATAATAATAATAATAATAATAATGATAATAATATTAATAATAATAATAATAATAATAATTTTTTTTTAACTCGAACAGGGCATCAACTGCTAAGGTTATTAGCCCGTTTGATTTTTATTCAATCTGAAAATAACATCCTTTTAAATAAATATATATGAATGCAAATACGAAATATAACATGAAGTATCATGTATAAAATATATTAATAAAACTGTAATGAATAAAAGTATAAAAAAACAAGAAAAGTCATATACATACGGTAAACTTTTAAAGAAGAAATCAAGTGCAGAATTTTTTAAAATTTGAAGGTCTATAATTTGTCGTAAATATTCACCGCACGCAAAAACTTCAGAACATTGCGAATCTTACCAGAGTCTGATAGATTCAAAGAAAGGTCTTGATCCATTTGATATAGCCGCCTGAGTGGATCATACTTTGTACACGCAACAAGAATGTGTTGAACTGTCAGAGCAGTATCACATGTGTTGCACATAGGGGCATCATCCCGACTTAAATGGTACCCATGTGTCAGACTTGTATGACCCAGTCTCAGGCGGTGAATTTTGACTTGATCTCTTCTGGTAAGATCACTTGGCATGAAAAATGGTGCAACCGACGGCTTAATGGTTTTAAGATGGTTCTGTACCCCATCCCATGTGCGCTGCCAAATAGCCAATACCTCTTTCTTCAGATGAAGACCTAAGTCTGAAGATTTGAACATTAACACATCAACAGAGTCACTATCAGCGGCAGAACGTGCTGCCTCATCAGCCATCTCGTTACCCCTAATCCCTACGTGACTGGGCACCCAAAGAAAAGAAATATCCTTCCCTATTTCATGAAGATGTTTCATGAGGGATAGAATATTCTGTATAATTGGGTCAGTGGTAAAAGGGTTTGAGATGGCTTGGAGGACGCTCAATGAATCGCTAACTACGAGGAACTTCCTAGAAGTTCGGACGAACTCGCAGTAGCGTAGAGCTTGCCAGATAGCATAGGACTCTGCTGTGTAAATGGAAGTTATTAGAGGCATTGACCATGAGTGCTGTGTGTTTTCGACAGCAATTGCGCAACCAGTACCATGGTGGGTCTTAGAACCATCTGTGTAAATCACCATAGTGTTTTTGTATCCGTGCAGAACCTCTAGAAACTTTGACTGAATCATTATCGCAGGACTGTTGGATTTATCGTACCTAGATAATTCGTAGTTAGTCCTAGTTAATGGAACTAACCACGGTGGTACTTCAGATTCCCCTACAGGAATCGATAATGGCAGGTCAAAGTTTATTTGTTCTAGAAGCTCTTTCGCACGGATACCTGCTGGTCCGGTTTGAATTTGTCGTTGACTGCACCAATTTTCACTCCGAAAATGTATACTGAAGTTCTTGTGTTGCGGTAAGGATTTGATTTTGAAAATGTAAAGCAGCAGAAACTTTTTCCGTCTTACGTCAAGCGGCGTCAGTCCTGACTCTGAATATAAATTTAATGTGGGGGTACTGGGAAAAGCACCAAGAGCGTAACGTAGAGCCTGGTTGTGGATTGGCTCCAGTCTATTTAGGGTTGTTCGTTTTGCTGAGGCATACCCGACACACCCGTAGTCAATCTTGGATAAAACCAGAGATTGATACACCCGTGTTAGTGTTTTTGGCTCCGCTCCCCATTTAGTACCCGCCAACATTTTTACAATATTGAAAGCTCTAAGACAAACCGTCCTTAGCTCTTCAACATGTAATTTCCAAGTTAGTCTTGGATCAAAGATTAGTCCTAGGAATCTGACGCTGCTGACGATTTTAATTATGTTATCCCTCAAAAAAAGGAGTGATCCATAGTGTGGTCGGTTTAGGCGGCAGAAGTGCATGCACTGGGTTTTCTCGCGGGAAAACTTAAAACCAATTTTGTCAGCCCGTCGTGTGATGTTGTTGATTGCTGATTGCAATGTTCTGTTGATGTCTCCCATCTTCTTGCCAGAACAGAAAATAGTAAGATCATCAACGTACAGACACATGCCTACAGAGCTGACAAAGGACACAATCTCATTTACCGCAATGGCAAAAAGAGTGACGCTTAAAACAGAGCCTTGGGGTACTCCATTCTCTAATATCCTAGAGGATGATAGATATGTACCGACCCGAACCCTAAATTTGCGTTCTGCCAAAAAAGAAGAAATAAGTTGCGGTAAATTACCACGAAAACCCCAGACATGCAGCTTCTTAAGAATGTGATACCGCCACGTCATATCATAGGCCTTCTCCAGATCAAAGAACACTGCAACCAAGTGTTCTTTTTTATTGAAAGCGGTAAGAATTGCATCTTCTAGATATGCCAAATGATCAACAGTGGATCTGAATTTGCGAAACCCGGCCTGGTGGTCTGACAAAAGATGATTGGATTCCAGAAACCACATGAGACGATTGTTAATCATTCTCTCAAAAATCTTTCCGATGCAAGACGTTAAACTGATCGGCCTATGATTTGACGGTATCAATAGATCTTTTCCGACTTTAGGAACAGGAACAACAATGGCTTCTTTCCACTTCTTAGGATATGAACCTTCTTGCCAGAGCATATTGTATACGGAAAGTAAGTGTAGTTTGAATTCAAGGGTTAAATTTTTTAGCATGTCGTTAGTAATTCTATCTAAACCTGGAGATGACGACTTTGATTGACTGAGAGCGTATTCCAGTTCCATAAATACAAATGCAGCATTGTAATGAAAGGTTTCAGCAGTGCTGAAATCTAGCGGAACTTCTTTATCCGCCTTTGAGTTTTGAAACTCAGGCTCATAATTAGAAGAGCTGCTAGTACTTTGGAACTGGTCAGCCATCATTTCTGCTATGGTAGATGGATCATGTGTAAATGTCCCATCATCCAGCTTTAAGCACGTTATGCCTATAGAATTACCATGCCCAGCGATACGTTTAACCCTTGACCAACACTCTTGTGATGTGGTACTGGACGAAATGCCAGAAACATATTCGTCCCAAGATTTTCGCTTACTATCCAATATACAGCGACGTGCCAATGCTCTGGCTTTTTTTAAAAGAATAAGGTTCTCCTGAGTGGGAATCCGTTTGAAGCGATTGAAAGCCATTTTTTTATCCCGGACCAAAACCTGGATATCTCGGTTCCACCAGGGAACCGATCTTTTTCGAGCTTTTGACTTGCTCTGAGGGATTGCAGTTTCTGCTGCTAAGAAAATGTTTTCTGTCAGTTCTTCTACATTGACATTGTTGTTATTAGTCATGGCTGGAACATTAAGAGATGCCTTAAAACATGCCCAGTCGGCTTTACTCAAAATCCAACTTGGAGCAAACACTTGTTCATACACGGGAGTGTCTGTAGAAATCACTATAGGAAAGTGATCACTCCCATGCAAATCATCAAGTGCCCGCCAAGAGAAGCGAGTGGATAACGATGAAGACAGTATAGTTAGGTCGATACAAGAAAAGGACCCTGAGCGAGCATTGAAATATGTTGGAGAACCATCATTCATAAGAACAAGATTTGGATCATCCAGCAGGTTCTCCACAATTTTTCCCCTTGGATATATATATGCCCAGATCCCCATATAAAATGGTGGGCATTGAAGTCTCCCAGAAGAACAAAGGGAGTAGGAAGTTGCCGAATAATGCCTTGAATGTCAGCTAAATCCCAGTTGACGTCGGGTAAGTATATGTTACAAATAGTAACATTAAATGGAGCTGACATTCGAACAGCAACGGCTTGAAAGTTAGTGTTGAGGTTTACCTGCTTGAAACTTGCATCTTGTCTTATGATGATCGCCACACCTCCGTTAACCCGGATATGGGGCGGAGAATCGAACCTAACTATACTGTAATTTTTCAACGAGTAAGCCTGGCCTGGTGTAAAGTGCGTTTCTTGAAGACACGTACATATCGGATTAAATTCCGATAGCAGCATCTTCAAGTCACAATAATGAAAAATGCATCCCCTAATATTCCACTGAATAATATTATTCATGACTTATAATGTAATATAGAAAAACTAGACTGGTTTCCTTGGTTTCCCAAGAAGCCAACCCTTCTTTTTCTTTTGCTGCTGCGAAGATCCAGAGCAAAGAGAAATATCTTCATCAGAAGAAGAAACAACAGTAGGAATGATAGAAGAAGGGCCTGCGGGAATAGACACAAGAGAAGATGAAGTAGTATTTACTTTTATCTTCTCTTGAGTGGGAATTTTAGATAGAGATTGAGAAGGACTACAGGAGATAAAAGGTGATCTTTGTTTAGCATTGAAAGATTCTTTTGTAATGAAGATACTTTGTAAGGCCTTAACTAGATAAGGAATTATTTGTTTAGCAAAGGCACTAGGGTCCGGTGTTAATGAAGTTGATGCTTTGTTAGCATACGAAATACCGGTCCTCATAGGAATAATGCACTTTCTAGCCTCAAAATAAGTAAGGTTCTCCTTTACTTTGATCTGTTGGATGGCAACCTCTTGCTTAAAAGCAGGACAATTTTTGGAACGAGGAGAGTGGTCTCCCTCACAGTTAATACACTTAATAGGCTCTATGCATTGGGTACCTTCATGCAGGGCCTTTCCACATATACATATCTGTGGACTATTGCACCGTGCAGCTGTGTGTCCGAACTTATGACATTGGAAGCAACGCATAGGTGCAGGCACGTACATACGAACCGGGAGGGACATATATGCAACTTTTATTTTTGCCGGAAGTTTCGGGGTATTGAAGGTTATGACGTGATTCGGCGTGTCTTTGAATTCACCATTGAATCTAGACTTAATGCGCCGTACTTCAATAACACCCTGCTCCCGAAGCTCGCAGCATATCTCCTCCACTGTGCAATTCAACAAATCTTTACAATAAATGACACCCCTGCATACATTAAGTGTTCTGTGAAAGATCACTTCTATTGCCATATCTCCCATCTTTGTTAAACTTAACAATTTTTTAGCTTGAGTAGCCGAAACTGTCTCTACAAGCAGACCGTCTTTAATTTTTTTAATATTTTTTAATTCGCCTATTAATCCAAATAGTATTTTTTGTATTAGAAATGAGCTTACTTTCTCAAAATTATCACCAATCCTTTGAATGACCAAGAACCGGGGTACTACCTCCTTTTCTTGGTTCATCTCAGCAGTGGGGTTACCAGACGTACCCGCACAAGAAGATTTGTTTTTTGACGAGGTTTTCTCCCCGGGAGCTTTTAACGCGGTTCCAAGCGCACCGTTTTTGGAGGTCGGTGAACCAGATAGCTGCTTAGTAAATTTCATGCTCATTGATAATGAACTTTCGGTCTTTAGTATCCCCACCCTCCATGGAGTCTCAAATGGGACACTAATACCGCAAACCGGTAAAGTGCCAAGGCTTCCTAAAAACTATAGCAGTCCCGGAGGGCAGCAGGGCCAGTCCACGGGAGAGATCACGATGGGGCCGCTAAGTCCTCGTGCACGCCCGCTTTCCGGTGATCCCGCCACATCCCTAAGACTACTCACCCCCCAGCCTCGCAATGGGATGGGAACCGATTGGCCGCAGGTGGGTTAGCCTGCAACCTCCCGTTTAGTTGAATTTGGGGCCAAAGTAGTGTGTTGGGGCTTCCTCAACTACCAGGATCCCCTCCTCCACCGACACGGGTCACCGCACACGGTCAACATGCAGGTAGGAATGAAGAAACCTGTGCACAGACGAGTTCCTACTAATCGCCCGGTTCGAAGAATGAGTGACACGAAGGTAAGGACCCGTTAGTTTCACCGTTGCTGGCAGCAAAGGCTACTTAGCCCCCCCACCACGACAAGGTGGGTCCGCGGGGAGGAATAATAATAATAATAATAATAATAATAATAATAACCCCCCGTGGTACTTACCTCGACGTGGTGGTGGGGCCCAGTACCCTAGTTCGCAAGCCAGCGGATAGGGGAAGCTAAAAGTACCAACCGTCTGAGGGCCAGCAACCCAAAAGGCGTGTTTTCCAAAAATAGCTCCTGTCACAAGAAGTGCGAGCCGAGGCGGGCCGGGGCAGCAGGACCCGGGTCGGACCCGTCGTGAGGACTTACCTGCTACCGACAAACGCGACGTCCAAGGACAACGAGCAAACCAAGGCATAAACAACCCCATCACGGCCTCACAAACTTGTGCAAATGTTGCAGAGGTTACTCCTCTGCCCACTGTACAAAATAACATAAAGCAACGAACAAAATGGACTGCTGAAATGAACCAGTATATTTATCGTTGCTACTTAGAAATTACCCAAATGGAATCTATTAAAACTCCATACAGCATCGAACTGCCCAGAAGGGTTACACAAAAATTTCCGGAATTAAGTCAAAAAACCATCCAAAATATCCTCGACCAAAGAAGGGTAATTTTCAAAACAAACATGATTCCTGCCCATATCATAGAACGAATACGCCAAGAAGTAAGCGAAAAACTTGGCCTGGTACCCCATCAAGAAGAAACCGCGAACGATATCGTCAATTTTCAATATCAAACCGAAGACCATTTCAAAACCGAAATAGAAAGAATAGCTGCTACACATTTTGAAAGAAACTATATACTATATTCTAAACTAGACCCGACAAAAAGACCACGGCTCCCAAAACTGAAATTTACTAAACGCATCCCATACACGATTATACTTATAAATGATGTAATAAAAAGCAAAATTAAAGATATTTCCAAAATAGAAGACCTCCATGATCTCATTTATATAGGAGCGACAACAGTATTAAACCTAAATAATCAAGAACTACAAAAAGAACAACGAAACCCCCACAGAAACAACAAAAACCAACAAATAGAACCCCCTTGGATGAAAAGACTTAAAAACAAAATGGAAGAGCTCCGCCATGATATTGCTCTCCTCACAAGATTGAAAAATAAACAGGTAAATAGAAAAATAGAGAAAAAATGCCGAATAATCATGAAAGAAAATACAGACCCAGAAAACCGCACACCTACAGAAGTTTTGGATAAACTGAAACAAAAATTAATGGTAACAACTAGCAAGCTTAAAAGGTACACGGAAAGCAACAAAAGAAGATACCAAAATAGGCTATTTACAACTAGCCAGAAAAACTTCTATAGAACAATAGAACAAAAAGAAAACATAAACTTAGCTGATAACAAAACACCGGACGTACAAACCGTTAAAGAATTTTGGAGCAAAATATGGTTAGAAGAAGTGGGACATAACAAAAAAGCAACATGGATTGATGAAGAGAGAAGAGCGGCCAAAAAAATAGAAACAATGCATTCACACGTAGTAAGTATAGAAGATCTGAAGAATGCCATCAAGAAAACACAAAACTGGAAGACACCTGGCATTGATAACGTACAAAATTTTTGGCTAAAGAAATTCACCGCAACCCACCTAAAATTAGCTGACCTATTTACAAACATTATTGTAAACCCAGAAACAACACCAGCCTTCTTCACCCAAGGAATCACATATCTAACACCAAAAACCACACCCACAAGCAACAATCCATCTAAATGACCTATAACCTGTCTTCCTACTATCTATAAACTACTAACAAGCATCATAACAGACAAAATATATAAACATCTCACGACACAAAACATATTAACAGAAGAACAAAAAGGATGCAAAAGGGAAAGCAGAGGATGTAAGGAGCAATTAATCATAGATAGTATAATAACAGAAGACACTAAGAAAAACAGAAAAAACTTACTTACCTGTTATATAGATTACCAGAAAGCCTTCGACTCAGTACCGCACACCTGGTTAAGTGAAATCCTGAAAATATATAAAATAGATATTGAAATACAGAACTTCCTTAATACAATAATGGAACAATGGACAACAACACTACAAACAAAAGGCTCTAAAAGTGTAAGTAATATAAAAATAAAAAGAGGCATATTCCAAGGGGATTCCTAAGCGCCTTATGGTTCTGCATATGTATTAACCCCTTATCAAATATGCTTAAGAGAACAAAGAAAGGCTACACTTTCCCACAGTCCACAACAAGATTAAACCATCTCATATATATGGACGACATTAAATTATTAGCCACTAACAAACAAGATCTGAATACACTTATAAGAAAAACAGAAATATTTAGCAACAACGTACACATGAAATTTGGACTAGATAAATGCAAGATACACGCTATGGAGAAAGGAAAATGGAAAGAAACGGAAGGATACAATATAACAGGTGAAGAAGAAAGAGGC
This sequence comes from Ophonus ardosiacus, assembly GCA_943142095.1. NCBI lineage: Eukaryota > Metazoa > Arthropoda > Insecta > Coleoptera > Carabidae > Ophonus > Ophonus ardosiacus. The sequence goes on along the minus strand of OW964833.1, from coordinate 23,896,600 downwards.
GAAATAGCTGTGATGCAACGAGAAGAAATATATAAGTATCTGGGCTTTGATCAAGCAAGAGGGGTAAAACACAAAGAAGCAAAAGAAAAACCCACGAAAGAGATGACTAATCGCATAAAAACCTTATTAAAATCCAAACTTTCAGGAGTAAATCTAACAACTGCAGTAAATTCATATGCGATACAATTAGTCGTATACACCTTTGGAGTAATTAAATGGACATCAACTGAATTAGAAGCATTAAACAGGAAAATCAGAGTACTGTTCACAAAATATAGAGCTCACCACCCAAAATCATCCATCGAACGCTTCCACTTACCAAGGTCAGTCGGAGGAAGAGGTATTTTAGACTTAAGCGAACAATACACCAACCAAATTAGAAACCTAAAAAAATTCTTCTACGAAAAGAAAGACCAGTCTAAAATACATGAAGAAGCAGTCAGAACTGATCGAGAACACACACCATTAAATCTGAACAACAAAGAGGAGATGGAGGCAGCGAAAGGATCCACGAAAGAAGAAAAAATTGATAATTGGCAAAGAAAAGAAATACATGGAAGATACCCCCAAAAATTGAAAAATAGAAACATAGACGAGAAAGGCTCCCACGCTTGACTGAAGCACAGTGGCTTATTTAAAGAAACTGAGGGTTTTCTGATATCTATACAGGATGAGGTAGTACCAACCTTAAACTACAGAAAATACGTAATTAAGGACAACAGTGTTAAAGACGACAAATGTAGAATATGTCATAAGAAAAAAGAAGACATAGATCACATTATAAGTGCATGCGAAACATTAGCTTCTAAAGAATACACTAAGCGACATGATAATGTTGCGAAGTTAATACATCAGAACCTATGCTTGCAACACAACCTCCTAGAGAAAGAAATGCCTTATTACAACTATAAACCTAATCCTGTAATGGAAAACAATAAAATTAAAATATACTGGAATCGTTCACTAATAACTGATCATTATATACAGAGTAACAGACCAGATATAGTATATAACATAAAGGAAGACAAAATAACCTACCTAATTGATATAGCAGTACCAGCCGCCCATAATATTGAAAAGACACAGTCAACAAAGATTCAAAAATACCTGGATCTGGCCGAAGAACTGAAAACAATATGGAGTCAAGAAAAAGTCCAAATAATCCTCATTGTAATAGGAGCAACATGTGAAATCCCCTTCAAGCTATATGAAGGATTGAAAACACTAAACATCCCGGAAAAACTATACATACCTTTACAAAAAAGCGTAGCCGTAGACACCTGCAACATCGTCAGGAAAGTGATGAATAGAACGACAATAGTAGATTCCACTCCAATAGTAGAGGAACACGAGCGAGTATGATGAATAATATGACCGCCATCAGCTGAAACATACATAATACACATAAAATATAAAATAACATAAAATAAAAGTTAGATACTTACCTCTACTAAAAACCACTGTATATATACTTGCCTTTTCTGGCCGTTATATACAAAATACCTGTAATTACGGTGAAATAAAAAAGAATAATAATAATAATAATAATAATAATAATAATAAGAATAGTAATAATAATCATTAATAATAATAATAATAATAGTAATAATAATAATAATAATAATAATAATAATTAATAATAATTATAATAATAATAATAACAATAATAACAACAATAATAATAATAATAACAATAGTAACAATAATAACATTAACAATAATAATATTAATAGTAATAATAACAATTATTATTAATAATAATAATTAATAATATTAATAATAGTAATAATAATAATTAATAATAATAATAATTAATAATAATAGTAATAATAATAATTATTAATAATAATAATTTATAATAATTATAATAATAATTAATTATAATAATTATAATAATAATAATTAACAATAATAATAGTAATAATAATTATTATTATTAATAATAATTAATAATAATAATTAGTAATCAATAATATTAATAATAATTATTAATAATAATTAATAATAATATTTAATAACAATAATAATTAATAATAATAATAATAGTAATTAATAATAATAATTAATAATAATAATTAATAATAATAAATAATAATAATGATAATTAATAATAATAATTAATAATATTAATAATTATTAATAATAATTAATAATATTAATACATACATACATACATAAAATCACGCGTTTTCCACTTAGTGGGTTAACAAAAACCCGAAAACAATAAGAAAAGGGATGAAAGTAAGAGCTGCACTGAATCACTTAACTCTTTAAAATATTCTTCTTTCGCCTTGTCCAAAATCATCATAACATTCATACAAAGAACATATTAATGTGACCGATTTTCGGTAGCGAATAACCGCATCCGGACCACAATAATAGTTACGCAACAATCGTCCTTCGCCACACATTCCTATCCATGCACACTTCTTTCACCTCAGCTACATTCATAAACGTATTCATACATAATAACATATTAAAGTGACCGATTTTCGGTAGCGAATAACCGCATCCGGACCACAATAATAGTTACACAAAAATCATCTTTCGCTACACATTCCTGTACAAACATACTTCGTTCTTCTCGTCCACATAAAAGTTCAGGACCCCTATTCTGTAACTTATCACTAGTGACAAGTCATATTTTTATGACGTCATCACGTTGGTTTGGTTAGAAATGATATTTTAGTAACTTTAAGTTATCTATGTTTTTAATGAATTATAAAAGTGGTGGTACTGTATTTAAAAGTTACAAAACTTTGAATCTTTTATAGTTTTCTTTTATTTTTTGTAATTTGTTTGTATTAATGTTAGTTTTGTAGTATTATTCAGTATTACTAGTGATAGTTTTAGTTTTCTTTTGAGTTATTGTGAAGTAGACTAATAGAACATGAAATAATTTTGAGTGCTGTGAATTAATAATGGAGAATAAGCGTATGGAGAAAGTTACTGGCGATCAGAAAGGAATTCTGGCCGAGTTTATGATGGATAATTTAGACTTTGCCCGAAATAAATTAGTAGGGCCCGAAGGAAAAATAACAAGTAACAATTTGTGGTTAGTTTTGTCACAGCAACTAAACGCTGCTGGGCCGGAAAAGAATATAACAAAATGGCAAAGAGTAAGTATATCCTAATAGAAGTACATAATGTTTTTTTTTTATAATTATGCTTTTTAGGTTTGGGTCGATTTGAAGATGAAAGTTAAGAAAAAGGCTTTAGCTATAAACAGCAGCCATAGAAGAACTGGAGGTGGGCCCGAAGAAGATCTAAAATTATCTGAAGTGGAAGAAAAAGTGCTCCACATAATTTCAAATACGGCCGTATTTGGAATTCCAAATCCCGATGGGCTAGTACTGGATTCAGAGGAGCCTTTACCTCCACCAGCAAAAGAACCACAACCCGGTTCTTCTGGGTGGGTTCGTGAATGTGATGGTGAGGAGAGGGACACTGCAGAAAGTATGGAGGTAACACATTAGTTTTTATGTTTATACTTATTTTATATGCTAATCTAAATTATTTTATATATTAGACTCTAAGCCCAGCCTCTGGAGAGGTAGAGATGTCAGACGGTGACTCTGAAGCTGTAGAACAAATAACACCAAAAAGTAATTATGTATTTACAATAAAATAATTTTTAAATTATTAAAATATCTTTCAGAACTCATATTAATAATTGGAATAATACTACCTTTTTTTTAGTTTAAGTTCTGTATTTATTTATTATTAAAACCCAACATTTCGACACCATAAACTGGTGCCTTCTTCAGGGGAAAACATTGACATAAATATGTGAAATAACAAAAACAACTTGTTAACTTAAACTAAAAAAAGGTAGTATTATTCCAAAATAATTTTTAATATTATACAATTATTTTTTTACAGAAAAGCAAAAGAAATCTAAAATATCGGCGCAAGCTGCAGATGACTTTTGCCAAATCGGATATTCCACAATTCGAGCAATAGAAAATGTGAATACAAATTTAGGGGATTTAAACTTAAAAATTGATAAACTCGTGGAACAAAATGATAAACTTTTGGAACAAAATAAAGAAATTATAGAAGAGAAAAAAAATACTAATAATTTATTATTGAGAATTGCGCAAGCATTAGAAGGGAATTATATTGACAATAAATAAAAAAAATGTTAGAAATTATGTATTTTTTCATTTCAAAAATATTCCAATACATATTGTTGACGTCTTTGTTGTCCTAATTGTCTATACATTCCATCTTCCTGATCTGGATTCCTGCCTGGAACTAAATCTCTGTCAATGTCATCCCACGCTGGTTCCGGTTCAACAACATTGTATTCTATTGCAATGTTATGCAATATAACGAACGCCATTACAATCCTTGCAGCATTTCTTGGATTGTAATGTAATGTTCTGTGCCTTAAAAGACACCTAAACCTTGCTTTTAAAAGTCCTATGCATCGCTCAACAGAACTTCGTACACGTTTTATCGAGTTATTAAATCGTTGTTCACGATCATTTCGTGGCTGTTGAAATGGCACCAACAACCACGGTAAACAAGAATATCCTGAATCCCCTGTAAGTAATTGAAAATAATAGAAATGTCTTTAATGTTATGTATTACCTCACACACCTAATATTCTTGTATTGACGTCGCCATTTTCATAATTTGCACGCATAATGTGACCAATGGCACTGTTTCTCTATATAAAGGAATCATGACTACTTCCAGGATATCGGGCTAAAGAGTTTATAACTTTTAACTGAGCATCACATATCTAAAAATATTCACAATAACAATAAATTTCAAAATTAAAACAATGTATATGTAATACTAACGATTTGCACATTTAAGCTGTGATAACCTTTTCTATTTACAAAGACGTGTTCATTCTCGTTTTCCGTAGGCTTCACTATTGCTACATGAGTCCCATCCACGATTCCAATAGTTTGTTGGACCCCGTGTAACACATAAAATCTAAAATATTTATTTTTGTATCAAGGCCGCGAAATCATTCTTTAGCGGACCGAGAGAAAAATTATTGCCAAGGCCGCTTGCGGCCAAGGCAGGACAATCTCGAGGACCCTAAAGGATTTCGCAGACAAGGTGTACACAATATTTTTTGTGCAACAGTAAAAAATATGTAATTACAAATTTTATTAATTTTAAACAATTTCATTGTAAATAGAAAGTTAGCTTTCAAGGTGGCTATGGGATTGACATTTGATAAACAAAACCATGTAATTCTCAAATGTCGAATTTCACAGTCGCTACCATGACAACGGCCACGAAATTCAATTTAGCGGCCTGTATTGCGGCTGCGAAATGCTTATTTTGCGTCCGATTGCACAAAAAATATATTTATATCCAAAAACTGTTATCTTTAAAATGTTATATATATGTATATATATTTTACCTGTTCTTTGCATCATTTTTTTGTTCCTCATTTCTCGGAAATCGGACCCATGTTCTTATACAGTATCTAACAATAAATTAGATACTTCTCTAATACACCTGCTAACCATCGGTTGGCTTACACATGTAAATAAATTATTACCAACACCACGTTGGTAGCTTCCGTCCGCAAAAAATTTAAGGTTGTCAAAATCTATAAATTAACACATTAAAATTATATTAAACAAATATAGTTCTTGCATTTACTCTTAAATGAGCAGGTATTCTGGTGCTTCTCCGGCTGTTAGGCATGTGTGGCGTCAATGTATTTAATAAATACAAACATGCCTCCTTCGTTAGCCTAAAATTTGCCAAAAATTCTGCATTTCTTATTGCAAATGGATCTTGCATATCCCGTACATGTCTTCTAGTCAACCGATTTGCTTCCCTATTTTCATTTTCCTCTAATTCTTCTACTACAATCAGTTGATTATACAGGAACGCCATAACCTATATAATAAATTAATTATAATTTGTAATAAATAATACAAACAAACACTTTTAATTTCTAAATTATTTTTATTATGTTCTCATATTATAAACTTACCTTATGAACAGGTAATTTGACTTCAAAATAAAAAAAAATGAGTCTTAGTACAATATTGAAACTATTAAATTGACGCCACAACGAAGTCGAAAACAAGATAAGACTAGTGATACGATCGTAATACTACCTCTACTGCTAGTGAAGTTTTCCCTACTCTTATCTAAATCTATGACGTCATATACGACGTTTCAGAGCAAATACGATAGATGGCTGTCTTAAATATAATACTAGTAAATGCCTATCACTAGTGATAAAAGTTACAGAATAGGGGTTTCCATTCTCATAAAACATTCTTACTAACCAAACCATACATCTTCACACCACAATCATTACGAAACAATCATCCTTCGCCACACATTCCTATCCAGGCAAACTTCTTTCGCCTCAGCCACATTCATAATCGTATTCATACATGCTCTTCTTCTCTTTCCACTCGGAAACTTACGCTCCTTCAAAACACTACCAATCACATCCATCCACTTACACACTGGACGGCCACGCAATCGAACACCCTCATCTTTACCAACATATATGCGTTTTACAAGTCGTTCACTCATCATTCTCTCCACATGACCAAACCATCCCAACTGACTCACTCCAACTCTCTTAACTACATTCTTCCTAACCATACATTCTTCATACACCAAATTATTCCTCACGCGATCCCGTCTTGTATACCCACAAACACCACGTAAATACCTCATTTCCACAGCAGTCACTTTCCTTTTATGCTTTCTCGTCCATGCCCAACATTCACTTCCATACATCAAAGCAGGCACCAGCACTCCATTATATACACTTAACCTCAGCAACATGTGAAATCCCCTTCAAGCTATATGAAGGATTGAAAACACTAAACATCCCGGAAAAACTATACATACCTTTACAAAAAAGCGTAGCCCTAGACACCTGCAACATCGTCAGGAAAGTGATGAATAGAACGACAATAGTAGATTCCACTCCAATAGTAGAGGAACACGAGCGAGTATGATGAATAATATGACCGCCATCAGCTGAAACATACATAATACACATAAAATATAAAATAACATAAAATAAAAGTTAGATACTTACCTCTACTAAAAACCACTGTATATATACTTGCCTTTTCTGGCCGTTATATACAAAATACCTGTAATTACGGTGAAATAAAAAAGAATAATAATAATAATAATAATAATAATAATAATAATAATAATAAGAATAGTAATAATAATCATTAATAATAATAATAATAATAATAGTAATAATAATAATAATAATAATTAATAATAATTATAATAATAATAATAACAATAATAACAACAATAATAATAATAACAATAGTAACAATAATAACATTAACAATAATAATATTAATAGTAATAATAACAATTATTATTAATAATAATAATTAATAATATTAATAATAGTAATAATAATAATTAATAATAATAATAATTAATAATAATAATAGTAATAATAATAATTATTAATAATAATAATTTATAATAATTATAATAATAATTAATTATAATAATTATAATAATAATAATTAATAATAATAATAGTAATAATAATTATTATTATTAATAATAATTAATAATAATAATTAGTAATCAATAATATTAATAATAATTATTAATAATAATTAATAATAATATTTAATAACAATAATAATTAATAATAATAATAATAGTAATTAATAATAATAATTAATAATAATAATTAATAATAATAAATAATAATAATGATAATTAATAATAATAATTAATAATATTAATAATTATTAATAATAATTAATAATATTAATACATACATACATACATAAAATCACGCGTTTTCCACTTAGTGGGTTAACAAAAACCCGAAAACAATAAGAAAAGGGATGAAAGTAAGAGCTGCACTGAATCACTTAACTCTTTAAAATATTCTTCTTTCGCCTTGTCCAAAATCATCATAACATTCATACAAAGAACATATTAATGTGACCGATTTTCGGTAGCGAATAACCGCATCCGGACCACAATAATAGTTACGCAACAATCGTCCTTCGCCACACATTCCTATCCATGCACACTTCTTTCACCTCAGCTACATTCATAAACGTATTCATACATAATAACATATTAAAGTGACCGATTTTCGGTAGCGAATAACCGCATCCGGACCACAATAATAGTTACACAAAAATCATCTTTCGCTACACATTCCTGTACAAACATACTTCGTTCTTCTCGTCCACATAAAAGTTCAGGACCCCTATTCTGTAACTTATCACTAGTGACAAGTCATATTTTTATGACGTCATCACGTTGGTTTGGTTAGAAATGATATTTTAGTAACTTTAAGTTATCTATGTTTTTAATGAATTATAAAAGTGGTGGTACTGTATTTAAAAGTTACAAAACTTTGAATCTTTTATAGTTTTCTTTTATTTTTTGTAATTTGTTTGTATTAATGTTAGTTTTGTAGTATTATTCAGTATTACTAGTGATAGTTTTAGTTTTCTTTTGAGTTATTGTGAAGTAGACTAATAGAACATGAAATAATTTTGAGTGCTGTGAATTAATAATGGAGAATAAGCGTATGGAGAAAGTTACTGGCGATCAGAAAGGAATTCTGGCCGAGTTTATGATGGATAATTTAGACTTTGCCCGAAATAAATTAGTAGGGCCCGAAGGAAAAATAACAAGTAACAATTTGTGGTTAGTTTTGTCACAGCAACTAAACGCTGCTGGGCCGGAAAAGAATATAACAAAATGGCAAAGAGTAAGTATATCCTAATAGAAGTACATAATGTTTTTTTTTTATAATTATGCTTTTTAGGTTTGGGTCGATTTGAAGATGAAAGTTAAGAAAAAGGCTTTAGCTATAAACAGCAGCCATAGAAGAACTGGAGGTGGGCCCGAAGAAGATCTAAAATTATCTGAAGTGGAAGAAAAAGTGCTCCACATAATTTCAAATACGGCCGTATTTGGAATTCCAAATCCCGATGGGCTAGTACTGGATTCAGAGGAGCCTTTACCTCCACCAGCAAAAGAACCACAACCCGGTTCTTCTGGGTGGGTTCGTGAATGTGATGGTGAGGAGAGGGACACTGCAGAAAGTATGGAGGTAATACATTAGTTTTTATGTTTATACTTATTTTATATGCTAATCTAAATTATTTTATATATTAGACTCTAAGCCCAGCCTCTGGAGAGGTAGAGATGTCAGACGGTGACTCTGAAGCTGTAGAACAAATAACACCAAAAAGTAATTATGTATTTACAATAAAATAATTTTTAAATTATTAAAATATCTTTCAGAACTCATATTAATAATTGGAATAATACTACCTTTTTTTAGTTTAAGTTCTGTATTTATTTATTATTAAAACCCAACATTTCGACACCATAAACTGGTGCCTTCTTCAGGGGAAAACATTGACATAAATATGTGAAATAACAAAAACAACTTGTTAACTTAAACTAAAAAAAGGTAGTATTATTCCAAAATAATTTTTAATATTATACAATTATTTTTTTACAGAAAAGCAAAAGAAATCTAAAATATCGGCGCAAGCTGCAGATGACTTTTGCCAAATCGGATATTCCACAATTCGAGCAATAGAAAATGTGAATACAAATTTAGGGGATTTAAACTTAAAAATTGATAAACTCGTGGAACAAAATGATAAACTTTTGGAACAAAATAAAGAAATTATAGAAGAGAAAAAAAATACTAATAATTTATTATTGAGAATTGCGCAAGCATTAGAAGGGAATTATATTGACAATAAATAAAAAAAATGTTAGAAATTATGTATTTTTTCATTTCAAAAATATTCCAATACATATTGTTGACGTCTTTGTTGTCCTAATTGTCTATACATTCCATCTTCCTGATCTGGATTCCTGCCTGGAACTAAATCTCTGTCAATGTCATCCCACGCTGGTTCCGGTTCAACAACATTGTATTCTATTGCAATGTTATGCAATATAACGCACGCCATTACAATCCTTGCAGCATTTCTTGGATTGTAATGTAATGTTCTGTGCCTTAAAAGACACCTAAACCTTGCTTTTAAAAGTCCTATGCATCGCTCAACAGAACTTCGTACACGTTTTATCGAGTTATTAAATCGTTGTTCACGATCATTTCGTGGCTGTTGAAATGGCACCAACAACCACGGTAAACAAGAATATCCTGAATCCCCTGTAAGTAATTGAAAATAATAGAAATGTCTTTAATGTTATGTATTACCTCACACACCTAATATTCTTGTATTGACGTCGCCATTTTCATAATTTGCACGCATAATGTGACCAATGGCACTGTTTCTCTATATAAAGGAATCATGACTACTTCCAGGATATCGGGCTAAAGAGTTTATAACTTTTAACTGAGCATCACATATCTAAAAATATTCACAATAACAATAAATTTCAAAATTAAAACAATGTATATGTAATACTAACGATTTGCACATTTAAGCTGTGATAACCTTTTCTATTTACAAAGACGTGTTCATTCTCGTTTTCCGTAGGCTTCACTATTGCTACATGAGTCCCATCCACGATTCCAATAGTTTGTTGGACCCCGTGTAACACATAAAATCTAAAATATTTATTTTTGTATCAAGGCCGCGAAATCATTCTTTAGCGGACCGAGAGAAAAATTATTGCCAAGGCCGCTTGCGGCCAAGGCAGGACAATCTCGAGGACCCTAAAGGATTTCGCAGACAAGGTGTACACAATATTTTTTGTGCAACAGTAAAAAATATGTAATTACAAATTTTATTAATTTTAAACAATTTCATTGTAAATAGAAAGTTAGCTTTCAAGGTGGCTATGGGATTGACATTTGATAAACAAAACCATGTAATTCTCAAATGTCGAATTTCACAGTCGCTACCATGACAACGGCCACGAAATTCAATTTAGCGGCCTGTATTGCGGCTGCGAAATGCTTATTTTGCGTCCGATTGCACAAAAAATATATTTATATCCAAAAACTGTTATCTTTAAAATGTTATATATATGTATATATATTTTACCTGTTCTTTGCATCATTTTTTTGTTCCTCATTTCTCGGAAATCGGACCCATGTTCTTATACAGTATCTAACAATAAATTAGATACTTCTCTAATACACCTGCTAACCATCGGTTGGCTTACACATGTAAATAAATTATTACCAACACCACGTTGGTAGCTTCCGTCCGCAAAAAATTTAAGGTTGTCAAAATCTATAAATTAACACATTAAAATTATATTAAACAAATATAGTTCTTGCATTTACTCTTAAATGAGCAGGTATTCTGGTGCTTCTCCGGCTGTTAGGCATGTGTGGCGTCAATGTATTTAATAAATACAAACATGCCTCCTTCGTTAGCCTAAAATTTGCCAAAAATTCTGCATTTCTTATTGCAAATGGATCTTGCATATCCCGTACATGTCTTCTAGTCAACCGATTTGCTTCCCTATTTTCATTTTCCTCTAATTCTTCTACTACAATCAGTTGATTATACAGGAACGCCATAACCTATATAATAAATTAATTATAATTTGTAATAAATAATACAAACAAACACTTTTAATTTCTAAATTATTTTTATTATGTTCTCATATTATAAACTTACCTTATGAACAGGTAATTTGACTTCAAAATAAAAAAAAATGAGTCTTAGTACAATATTGAAACTATTAAATTGACGCCACAACGAAGTCGAAAACAAGATAAGACTAGTGATACGATCGTAATACTACCTCTACTGCTAGTGAAGTTTTCCCTACTCTTATCTAAATCTATGACGTCATATACGACGTTTCAGAGCAAATACGATAGATGGCTGTCTTAAATATAATACTAGTAAATGCCTATCACTAGTGATAAAAGTTACAGAATAGGGGTTTCCATTCTCATAAAACATTCTTACTAACCAAACCATACATCTTCACACCACAATCATTACGAAACAATCATCCTTCGCCACACATTCCTATCCAGGCAAACTTCTTTCGCCTCAGCCACATTCATAATCGTATTCATACATGCTCTTCTTCTCTTTCCACTCGGAAACTTACGCTCCTTCAAAACACTACCAATCACATCCATCCACTTACACACTGGACGGCCACGCAATCGAACACCCTCATCTTTACCAACATATATGCGTTTTACAAGTCGTTCACTCATCATTCTCTCCACATGACCAAACCATCCCAACTGACTCACTCCAACTCTCTTAACTACATTCTTCCTAACCATACATTCTTCATACACCAAATTATTCCTCACGCGATCCCGTCTTGTATACCCACAAACACCACGTAAATACCTCATTTCCACAGCAGTCACTTTCCTTTTATGCTTTCTCGTCCATGCCCAACATTCACTTCCATACATCAAAGCAGGCACCAGCACTCCATTATATACACTTAACCGAGCTTTTCTAGATACGTTTACGTTACGAGCAAACGTGCCCAGAGCACCCATTACCTTACATCCCGCACACACCCTCCTATCAATTTCACGGTCAATTCGTCCATCCCTCGACATCATGCTACCCAAATATACAAACTCATTCACCTGCTCCAGTTTTACTCCATTCACCAACACATTGCACTCAGTCACCAATTCACTCCTTTCAAATACTAACACCTTAGATTTATCAACATTCAACACCAAGGAGTTCCTCAAGGCTCTATCTTGGGTCCATTATTTTTCCTTTTGTATGTGGCCGATCTATCATCCAGTCTGCAATACTGTTCCTCACATTCATATGCTGATGATACTCAGTTGCTAGCAACCGTAAATAAGATGAACGCCAAGGATGAATGTGAGGCAATAAATAAGGATCTTGAAAAGTTGTCGACTTGGACTACTAATAATGGGCTCAAGATAAATACTGATAAATCTTCACTCCTAGTAGTTGGAAACTGTGATACATATGATATAAAATTGCAAGGAGAAATCTTAAATCGTACTCCGGCTATTAAGAGTTTGGGTATGATAATTAACAAAGACATCAACTTCCGTGACCATTTGACAAAAAAATTAATAGCTGCTAGACTTAGACTTCGACATTTATACCAGTATCGCAAGCTATTATCAGCTGAAATAAAATTAAGACTAATTAACACCTTGATACTACCTATACTAGACTACTGTGCGTGTGTATATGTTCCACACTTGACACAAAACGACAAAAATAAAATAACGCTATTTCAAAACTCATGCCTACGATTCGTTTACAATGTGCGTAAATATGACCATATTTCTTTATTTCGTATTTCATCAAATCTTCATTATATTGACGAACGTGTGCAGATATTCTATCTTTGTCAAATTCATAAGATCATACAAACAGGTTGCCCTTCTTATCTATATGAAAAACTTAAATTAAAAGAACAACATTATCAACTACGTGATAAGAATTCATATATCGTACCTTCATACAAAAAAAATAAATCCAAAAATGCATTTTCTTTCCTAGCTCCCAAATTATATAACAATCTCCCAGATGAATTAAAATCTCTGTCTTTACACTCTTTCAAAGCTCGTGTTAAAAATTTGTTCTGTATAAATTAATTAATCGTTTTCTGTAAATTATTATGTAAATTTATCTTCTTATTTGACATATTGTGATATACTTTCATATTATGTATTCATGTTGACTTTTTTTATTATTTTTGGTAATTTACATGTACTGGTTGAGTGGAAGATCAGCCTTTGGCTGAACCCCGCCGTTGACTCTGGTCAATAAAGTTATTATTTATTTATTTATTTATTTATTTATTTATTTATTTATTTAAATTCATACTTCTTCCAACTTCGTTTATTCTCTCTATCATTCTTCTCAGTTGCTCTTCATTTTCACTTAAGACAACTACGTCATCCGCATACGCTAACGCAGGCACAATACTTTCACCAATATGTACACCATCCAATTCACTCAACGCCTTCCGCAACAACACATCCATATACAAATTAAACAACCACGGAGACATACCACAACCCTGTTTAACACCTACATTTATACGAAACAAACTACTCAACCTACCATCTATTCTCACAGCAGCTTCACTACCGTCATACAACGCTCGAATCGCTCCCAACCAGTTTCCATTCACGCCGTACTTTCTTAGTACACTCCACAAAGTATCTCTAAGAACACTATCATACGCCTTCTTTAAATCTAGAAATACTTCTATAACATATATGGTTATCAATAAGATCACAAAAAAGACAATTAATTCAACAAGCAGATTGGCATACTCAGCAATGGGTAATATGCCGTACTAATGACAAATTTATTTTAGGAAAAAGGGAAAAGTTAAAAATTGAAGATACAACAAACCGAACTTGATATTGTACAATTAAGGTTAAAATTTAAGTAATTGTTCTACAAAATCTTTCCTCAATTTTATGTCCAAGGTCCACCTCCAGGCCCGGACTGCCCACAGGGAGCTTCGGAGCATTTCCCGACGGGCCGGTCCGAATATGGGCCGGTGGAAAGTTTTAATTATCACAATGTAATTTATGACGTGGTTACTGAAAGCATGAATCGTCGCTTTCTTGTAAAGCATGCTGAATTAGCTTTTTTGGGGGCCGGTCAGGATAAAACTCCCGAACCGAAATTTAGTCCTAGTCCGGGCCTGTCCACCTCTTAAAAAAAAATTAATTCTGTCTTGGACCCTCACACAGTCAATGCGTTCTCATTAAGTCAAGCGTGAATTCGCATTCGCTTTGTGATCGCCGTATTTTTCCCAGCAGCGCTGTAAACATTGCTTTTAATTTAACTATTTCACATTATTTATTTGTTTTTGTGGGGTTGCATTTGATATTGTTTAATACCAGTTTAGTTTAAAGAGTGAATAAAATCAAATATAATATAAGGCGTGATGGTACATTTACGTATTTATTTTTAATGAGTAATTATTTGACAAATAGATTTCCGTTTTTACAAATATAATGCCACGAATTACCGTCAACAAATGCCGTACTAGCCTTTTTAACGAGGAGCCAAAAGAAAATGTAGGTACAAGGAAATTGGATGACGAAGGGAAACCACCCAAGGCTAAGGTGAGAAATTCAAAAGTAAAATAAAAAATTCAACATTTATTGAGCCAAACCTGTAAGTCTCGACAGGCCTAACTTTCTTTTTATAGTACTTTCAAAATACTAATGAAGTATAAAATACGCATATTCAGTAACTAGATACTTTGAACGAGATATTCCAACTGACATTTCTGGCGCATGCGCTTTGTTTTTAATTTCTTTTAAATCTCATTAATTTCTTGAATTCGAATTTTAAAAATCTAGCTTCCTTCCTGTTAAAGATTTCTGTAACTTAATTTAATACAAGAATCCATATTACAAAATTATTTTACATTAGTGCCATCAAGTATGATTCTTAAATATTATGTGACAAACACTTTCCTTGGTGTCAAAATATTGAATTATGTACCTCATTCTAAATTCTTGCCAATGAAAATGAGCGCATCATTTCTATCTAAAATTGCACATTTAAAAAAAAATCAATTATTATTGAGAATAAATTTTCATCACTTGAATTTGTTATAATTTTTTTTTATGATCGTATGGTCTAATTTTAACTTTTCAACTTATCCTGATAGTTAATAAAAAAAACAGATCATATTGCAATTAAATTCGTATAAATTTAGGTTTTGTCAATTCTTTCAATTTAAAAAAAAACATTTTTTTGATGAAAACATTAGGTCAGTTAATTGCTTACATTGTTAGTAAATATATATATATATACATATACAGTGTGTCCCATTTACAAGTGCCACCATTGGGATCTCGAGAACTATAAGAGATACAATGTCGGTTAAATGGAACTTTTTGTGCGCCTTTAGGAGGCCACCTCAGATGTGCTTTTGTTTTTCCAAAAATTCTCATAGGGCTCTAGATAATGACGAAAAACTGAATATTGTTGATTTTTTCTTCTCAAATAACTTCTAAACTATTAGTAATTGAGAAAAACGTTTCAAATATTAAAGATAGATATTTTTATTAACTAAGCAGTGACGTACGAAATAAATTTTTATATCCGTAAATTTTCGAGATATAACACAAACTTATATTTTTTTAAATGGAACCCATATCTGATTTTAGTCTCAAAAAAATCAATATTTTTTTCTCTTTTTAATGATGTAAAGGTTATTATGTTTTATATTTGTTTTGCTCCTAAAATTTAATTTTTCTCTTTATTTTCCTGAATTTTCTTATTATTTCCCAAAAAAACATTATTATTTTTATTAATTATATTGTATTTGATCAAAATAATTTGTTTTATGCCTTTATTACTTAATATTTTTATTCTAGACTCATAATTACAAATTACACTATGATGAGCCAAGGGCGACCTGATACAAAATATTATAAAAATTAATTTGATACGAATTTTGAGCAAAATTTTCCAACGAAATAAATTATTTAAATACAAGCAGTATTTCCAAATAGAAATCTACCAATATTTTCAAAATAATTGTAAATTTAATACAAAATAAAGAAAAAATAATAATTTTGAAGGCAAAACAAATATAAAACATAATAACCCTTACATCGTTGAAAAGAGAAAAAAATTATTATTTTTTTGAGACTAAAATCGGATATGGGTTCCATTTAAAAAAATATAAGTTTGTGTTATATCTCAAAAATTTACGGATATAAAAATTTATTCCGTACGCCACTGGTTAGTTAATAAAAATATCTATCTTTTATATTTAAAACTTTTTTCTCAATTATTAATAGTTTAGAAGTTATTTGAAAAAGAAAAAATCAACAATATTCAGTTTTTCGTCATTATCTAGTGCCCTATGAGAATTTTTGGAAAAATAAAAGCACATCTGAGATGGCCTCCTAAAGGTGCATAAAAAGTTCCATTTAACCGACATCGTATCTCTTATAGTTCTCGAGATCCCAATGGTGGCACCTCTAAATGGGACACACTGTATATATATATATATATATATATATATATATATATATATATATATATATATAAATTATGTTTTAGAATTTCGGATAAATTAAAAAAAACCAAATTTATTTCGAAAAAGTAAGTTTATTGCAGAAAAAAGAACTAGTCTTTACGACTGACGAATACATTCTAATTCATATTACAAGTTAATAGAAATTTATAGTCTATAATTACATTATGGAAAATTACAGAGCGATAAGACAATGATTCATTGATAAACAACAGTAGCTCATATATAATTCCTCCCCTTCTAGATTGTTTATAAATGAATATTATTATTTTAAAGGATCTATATTTTTTAATTCGATTGAAGTTTGTAATTTTTGTTTCTTCTGTAATTTTACCCTTAAAAGTATTTTACATAGTATGAATAATATAATTACAATAATTATAATAATAATACAAGTGTATAAGATTACATTATGTTTTTCCACTTGGTTTCGGAAAGTCAATATTTCATGTTTAACATGAGGGATTTCTATATAACTTATATTCTTAATATGTTCTTTTGTTATATTGATTTTAGGTGTAAAGGACGTTATGTCAATTTGGCTTAAGTTGATTTCTTTTGCTCTAATTTCGTTGTTAAATTGTTCATTGTCTATAAGACAATTTTCGGTATTTTTAAATTTATAAATTTTATTTATATTTAGTTCAGTGTATTTAGATTTACAGTTAAGAGAAATTGATTCTTTGTCGGAAAATAAATAATACATATTTGAAATGTATATTTTCTGTATAATTTTTGTATCTTCAACTTCTCTATATTTACAGTTGTTATCTTTTTTATATTTAATAATATTGACATAACATTCTTGCATGTTGACATAGTTTGTTTTACAATAGTAATTATCTTTTAATTTTATACATTTGTCAATGATAAAGTATTGGTCATCTTTAGAATAAATATCATTTAATTGTGTTACAATGTTGTGTTGTATATAAGGGACTGGGGTTATTTGGAATATAGGGAGAGAGTATTTTTGAAATACGGGTAGTATTATTAGATATCTTATATCGTCATCATTTAGAGAGTATTTTGAATTTATTAGTTGTTGAATATTATAGAAGTTTATGAATTCTATTTGGGTTATTTGTATAATTTGGAAGAAAATGTTTTCTAAGTCTTCAGTAGGTATTTGCGAAGTGTAGAAAATACCTTCGAGACAAAAACTTAAAGAGTTTTCTATATTTTGGGTAAGAAAATTTAAAATTCTAACATTGTCGCGAATAACATTAATTGTATAAGTGGTAAGAAATACATCATCCCATAAGATTTCATGTTTGTTTATTAGATTTTCGATCTGCATAATTCGTGATTCTAATAGTATTTGATTTTTGTTAATATTCTCAATTTTGTTATTAAATTCTTTGGTAAGATCAGTTAGAATTGTAATTTGAGTGTTTTGATTCTTTTCTAGTATTTTTTGATTATTTTGGATTTCTTCAATGAGTGAGTCATATTTTTCCTTATCGTCTTGATCAAGATTTCCAGAAATAATGTTTATTATTTTCCCTAGTCCATTAATAAGCCCACGTTTTTGTCTATGACCGTATAATATTTTAATACGGTTGTTTAAATTTGAAAGTTCTAGATTTAAACTATTTAGCAGAGCATTAGTTTCCATGCGAATTTCTGGCTGAAGGTTTTGAATTTTTTCTTTTAACTTTAAAGAATTTTGATTTTGAACCTTAATTGTTTCTTTGAGACTTTTAAGGTTAATATTGTAGTATAAATATTTTTCTTCGTTAGAAATATAGCCATTACCCAGTTGTAACAAATTTATGATTTCTTTCTGGTTGTCCCATAGTTCGATGGCGGATATGAATCTGTAACAGATTCAGAATTTTAATTTGTCTATTTTTACTTTACGATTTTTGGCTTTCCCTTTTATTTTAGCTAATTTTTTGTTATCGTCATATTCTAAAATTTTGACTTTTTCATAAATAGGTTTTTTAAATTTTGTTATAAGTCTTGGATTTTGTTTTAAGTAGGCTTTTGTATTTTCTGAAATTTCAAATTTTTTATTTGGTTTAAAACGTTTTTCTTTTTCATTTTGTAATTTTGAAAATATCTATCTATAGATTTACCGAAAAGTATTTCATTGGGGGTAAGTTTTGTTATAGAATTTTTACTGTTGTTATATGCAACAAGGGTTTTTCTCAATAATTCAAAAAGATTTTTATTTGGTTCATTTTTATATAAAATTCTTAAATGTTCTATGAGCGTAGAATGAAGGCGTTCAATTGCGTTTGATTTGGGATTTGCAACACTTGTTATGTGGAGGTTTATATTATGATTATGACAAAATACGCGTAATAAAGAATTATCGAATTCTGTTCCGGAATCACAGATTAATTTTTTCGGATACGAATAGTTTGTACAATATGTAATTAAATTTTCAATTACTTCTTTTCCAGTTTTGGTGTTCATTTTAAATATTTGAGCATGTTTACTAAATTGATCAAAAATTGTTAAAAATGTGTTCTGATCTAATGTAAAAAGATCTGCATTTATTATATCGAAAGGTTTTGAAGGAGTTTCTGTAAGTATATCTTCAATTTTGATAGGTTTTCTGTCATATTTACATTGTTTACACGTTTCACAGGAATTAATGAAATCAGTGATACATTGTATCATTTTAGGCCAATAATATAAATTTTTCAATTTTTCGTATGTTTCTAATATTCCTCGATGGTTTAATTCGCCGTAATGATATGAATATATAATTTCGTTTTGTTCATCAATATTCTCAATGTCTTTTACCCATTGATTTACTTTTATTAAATTTAACGTATTTGGTTCAAAATTTTCAGATAAATTTTTAGAAATTTCGTTTTCAATATTATGTTTAAAAAGACAACAATAACGAACTTTAGGTACTACGTAATTTTTAAAGAGTTCCATCAGTTCATTTTGTATGTTATCTTTCGTGAGTGTAATTTCAAACCTTTGTTTTGTGTTATGGAATAATTTTTTTATTTCAATGTCATGTTCAGATCCTAGAGAAAATATAATTTGATTGTTTGCTATATTTAAACGATTTTCAATAAATTTTAAGCCATTAATTGGATTTTCGGGGGCTGAGTGTATAGTGTCATTGTTACTACTGTTTTCAGCTAATACAGATTGAATTTCGGGATTTTCATTGGAATAAAAATTGTTTTCAAGTTCGTATATTTTGACATGTATGCAAGTTTCTTTGAATATGTTTTCAAGATATTTTAAGAGTTCAGGTTTTGTTAGTCTATCTAAACCGCAAGAGAGTAATGGAATATTAATTTCGTAAATGTCGTTAAGAATTAAATAATCTCTTAATTCGATATGTGACTTTTGAAATATTTTTTTGTTACAAGTTTCCGAAAATTTTTCTTTTGAGAAGAGATGAATAATTGTTTTTTGGTTATTGAAATTTTGTATTATAATTTTTTCTTTATTTTGTTTTTCACGAAAGTTTTTACTTTGAAATTTTATATCGACTTGTTTCGCTAGACCTTTTCCAAATTTTATGTCTTTACTAATACAATGTGCAAAAATTTTAGTATTTGTTACATCGCCTTTATGGTATGAAATTTTAAAAGGCTCTCGAATGCGAGATAAATAATCAGCAATTTTATTAGTTTTGCCCGATATGTACTCAATTTGAAAATTGTATTATGATAGCTCTATTTTCCACCTCATCAATTTTTGGTTAGCGTTCTTCATATTAAAGAGCCAGACAAGTGGTCGGTGATCTGTTCTAATAATAAATTTTCTTCCATAGAGATATGTTCGAAAATTGCTAATAGCCCATACTATGGCTTTGAGTTCTTTTTCTATTGTACTATAATTTGATTCTTGCGAATTAAAAGTTTTACTTGCATAACACAGGGGTTTTTCTATACCGTTTTGATTTTGAGACAGAACAGCGCCCATTGCGTAATCTGACGAGTCTGTTGTAAGGATGAATTTTTCATTAAAATCAGGAAATGTGAAAATTGGAGGGTTCGAAATTAATTCTTTTGCTTTTTGAAATGATTCTATGTAGTCTTTATTAGTGATATCAATTTGTTTACCTTTTTTCAGACATAATGTGAATGGTTTTGTTAATTTTGCAAAGTTCGGTATGAATCGTCGATACCAACTTAATTTACATAAGAAAGATTTTATCTCTTTCGTAGTTTTTGGAATTTGAATTTTGTCAATCGCGTCAATCTTTTTTCGGTTAGGCTTAAGGCCGTTTTTTGAAATAACGAAAACCCAGATATTCAACTTCAGTTAGAAAGAATTCCGATTTGTCTGTTTGAATTTTTAAGTTTGCGTATTTAAGATAATCAAATACTGTACGGATGTTTTGAAGGTGCTCTTCTTCTGTGTTTCCGAAGATGATAATATCATCCATGTAGACTAAGCATATTTTCCCTATAAGATTTCCGAGTACTTCATTCATACATCGTTGAAATGTAGCGGGTGCATTTATAAGTCCAAAAGGCATACGAAGAAATTCATAATGCCCACTTTGAGTTGAAAAGGCAGTTTTTTCTCTGTCTTTTTCTTTAACTAATATTTGATGGAAACCGCTATGTAAGTCTAGTGTAGTAAAATATTTAGGTTTGCCAATTTTATCAATCAAGGTATCTATGTTCGGAAGAGGGTATTTATCTTCTTTTGTCTTTTGATTAAGTTTTCTGAAATCAATTACTAGTCTTGTTTTACGTTTACCGGATGCGTCTAATTTTTTTGGGACTATCCATATGGGACTATTGTATGGCGATCGTGATTTCTGAATAACTCCTTCTTTTAGCATTTTTTGTATATGCTCTTCGATATCAGTTTCATATATCTGGGGTATACGATCGTTTTTAGTGAATATAGGAATGTCATCCGAAGTATAAATTTCGTGTTCTGTGTGATTAGTATAGGTTAGGCGTTCACCGTCTTTTGGAAAAAGACATTCATAGTCATTTATAATTTTATGAAGTTCTTGTTTTAATTTTGAGTCTAGATGTGAATCTCTAATTTGTATAAAAGAATTATTGTTATTTAATTTAGACAAATTGTGAATTTTGAATACTTTATTATTCATAATAATTTCATCAGAGCTAAAGTTTATGTTAGTTTTAGTATCTCTAAGTATATGAATTCCAAAAAGTAAATTACATTCATTGTGAAATGGTAAAATATGAAATTTGTAGTTTTGACCGAAAATTTTAATATTTGTTATTTCTGTACACTTCACTTTTCCATTTGCTGTGTGGAAAGTGATATATTCCTTTTCAGTTTTTAATTTATAGGTTTTCACGGTATTAGGCGTAATTAGATTAATATCGGATCCTGAGTCTATTAATATTTTGAAATTTTGGTAAATAATTATAGGAATTGTTTTTATGTTTGATAGCATTACGTGTTTTCTGGAGGTTCTGGATTTATGTCTAAAAAATCATTTTCTGTCAATTCAGAGTTTGAATAAGAATCTTCTTCTTGATTTTCACAATTTTCTAAGATCTCATTATTGTCGTCAGGAACGTCTTGCATGTAGTTATGTTTTATAGTTTGTGTGCTCATTGGAACTGTTTGTTTTGAAATACCAGACATTATTGTTGGTTTCTGTTTACGAGTTTCAAGTCCATTTTTTAAATTTTGACGTGCGAAGTTGTTTGGGCCTGAAGGTTTATGTTGATATTCTTTAGGATTAAAGGGTTTTTGTGGGAATGACTGCCCTGGGAATTTAGATGGAGGTATATTAGGAAGTGTTCTTTGTTGTGTTTGAGGTGTGTCTCTTAACATAGGTGACTTATGACTAAGTTGTTGAGCATAATTAAATTCATTTGAAAGAAGTAGTTCACATTCTTCCAAAGTTTTTGGGTTACGATTTATAAAGGAACCACGTATATTAATAGGAAGTAAAGATATAAAATGGTCAACAACAAGTATCTGCATGTCTTTAGTGACAGCACTTTTTTGAAGAGTTGAGTATTGAGATAATTGAATTATTGATTTAATTTTCGAAAATTTTTCACGAAAAAGTTTTAGAGTTAATTCAATATTTGTTGTTGATCTGGTTAGTAAAAGTTGTCTTATCATTGTAAAATATGTCGTTTTGTCCTCAAAATTGGTTTGGAGGAATAATTTTATTTCTGACCAAACATTAAACGATTCGCCAGCTAATATGAGTTTAGCTTGACCCGTGAATTTTGATTTTATTAAATCCAATGCAAAAGTTTTTAATGCCGTGTTTGTTATATTTAAAGAATTTATGTAGTTCACATAGTTGTCTACACTATCTATGAATGTAGCTAATAATCTGACATCACCCTCATACTCAGGTATGACAGAACCAAGAGTAATAATATCTCTGGGTGTGGTAGCCATATTTAAATTATTTAAAGTTAATCTACTAGGTCGTAGAAATATTTTAGGTACGGTACTGGGTAACTCTCTAAGTTCCTCAGTGTTTATTTCTTCAAGGCTTTCTACACTCTCTGAAGCACTACACTCTGAGTCTGTATCAATAGTTATCATAGAAAGCGATAAATAAGGGACGACTTACTGTATGAAGAGAAAGACACAAGTGATCTTCATAATCATATGTTCAGTAGGTCGCGTTAGTTGAATGCAGGATATCGTGCCTGTTGACGGAGAATGACTCGTGGAAGATGGATTCTTCTATATGGAGATCGCACTGCGAAGATCAGTTTCACTGATGATTCAGGATTGACGTACTCTTCTGACGATGAATTTGACTGGGCTGCACCCCTAGTCTGTTTTCTTCGACGTGTAGTAAAAGGACTTATTGGTATAGCCTTTCCGGTGCCGAATATATTACAGATACTCGATAAATCAATAAAAATCGAAAGAATATTAATTCTTCGAGTAATCCTACCAGACTGCGCCAATTATGTTTTAGAATTTCGGATAAATTTAAAAAAACCAAATTTATTTCGAAAAACTAAGTTTATTGCAGAAAAAAGAACTAGTCTTTACGACTGACGAATACATTCTAATTCATATTACAAGTTAATAGAAATTTATATAAACAACAGTAGCTAATATATAATTTATATATATATATATATATATATATATATATATATATATATAACCCGTACTTCAAGAGCACTTTTATAATAATAGCGCTTTTATGGAGCATACTCCTCCAGAATATAATGTAAAAGCGCGCTGCGTAAAAGCGCTTTTACTATAAAAGTACGCTCGCAATTCGGGTCATTAATTATTATACTAACAATATATATTTTACAGAAACGGGTCCGGTTTCTGGACTAAGAAACGGAGAATAAGTCAACTAAAACAGATTAAGTTGATACTGCTGACGTTGCTATTTTTATTTTTAAATGACTATAATATGAAATATGACAGATTTTTAAAAGTTCAACAAATTTCAGGTAAAAAAATAATTACCCTAAAGGGGAATAGGACCCAATCTAAAATTTGTGAGGCAACTGTTCTAAATGTAGAGATACACTTAACATAGTTTTCGCTTGTAATTCAAATAAATATAACAGTATCTTCACCTAACGCACAAAACTCACTTTTAAAAAAGAGTGTCAACCATTACACCGCTGAAGACATTTCAAAATCTTATCATATTACATAATAAAATATTAGAACAATTGATAAATCAGGGCTATTAAAAAACAACAAATATACCATTTACTTCATTAAACGAGGACATCCACAACTATAAATCTGGCCCTGGTTGTAACGCTCCGAAATCGAAATACAACCAATTTCTCCAAATCGAAATTCTAATTTTTATTAAATCTCAACGCACTGATTCCAAATATTCAAATTACAGATCAGTTGCACTTTGCACCGTTATAAAAAAGAGCTTTTATGGACAGGGGCGGATTGAAGATGTAAATCGGCCCGGGCGATTATTCTTAGTCTGGCGTGAAAAGGATATAATACATGCTCGTATAAGTACACTGCTAAACAAAAAAAGAAAAAGAAAATCGGACACTTGGTTTTTTTTATTATCTCGAGAACTATAAGAGCTACGAAGTCGGTTAATTGGACGAAAATTGTCCAATATTAGGATGCCATTTTAGCAATGTATTGTTTATTCAGAAGAAGTGCATAGGTTACTAGATACGGACAAATATGTAAATTTTGCAGATTTTTTTTTTTTGTTTTTTTAAATTTTGATTTGCGATTTGCACTTCTTTAGGACACTTTTTAAAGCTCTTTCGAATAGCGATACTCATATTTTTGTCACTGTACTGTATTACACTACCAAACAAAGCTGCGTGGACGCACTCCAAGGGTTAACGGTTAACTGTCAAATATCATTTATCAACTGCCAACGGTAAACGTACTTCAAGGGTTACCGGTAAGGTAAATGGTTAACGGTTAATTGTCAAATGTCAACTATCAACTGACAACGGTAAACGGTATTTTCCACGCCGCTTTGTTTTGTGAAACCCAGTAGTGACAAAAATTGTGTATTGACAATCGAAAGAGCTTAAAAAGTGTCCTAAAGAAGTACAAATCAAAATTTGGAATCATTTTATACTTCAAAATTTTTCAAAAACAAAAAACTGTAAAATTTACATATTTGTCTGTATCTAGTGATCTATGCATTAATTCTGAAAAAAAAAAAACAATACATTGCTAAAATGGCACCCTAATATAGGGCAGCTTTTGCCTAATTAACCGACTTTGTACCTCTTATAGTTCTCGAGGTAACAAAAATAAAAATTAAAAATCCAAGTGTCTGATTGCTTTTATCCAGCAGTGTATAATAATAATAATTTTATTTATGAAAATTATCACACTGTTGTATGTATATATTTTTTGTGTCTCTATCCGGTAAGTAATTGTATATAATGTACTTCAAAATTGTCCAGAAACATGCAACCAGCCTAGGCCTATAGACCAATAGGATTGGCTTTGAAATTAAAATATTTCGATGATACCGACGTAAAAATCTTAGTATTTAATATTTGGAACGAAATGAATTGGCAATATTGTCTGGGGTAAAAAAGGTATATAATTTTTATTTGATAACTCGACCTTCAAATTACCCGAAATTCTTGGTAACTTAAACCGAAAACTGGAATCCATCAGAAACAGAACTTCGTTAAGTCGAATATTTTGGGGAAACTAATAGTTCTTTTTATTTGGTTGGAATTGTAAGTTTTGAAACTGGACGAAAAATTTAAAAGTGCAGGAAGATTTTTTTTTCCAACATATCCATTTTATAAAATACACCGTACATTTATGTAAGTGTATATACTCATATACTATGCATTTTTCTTATTTATTATATTAGAGTATTTAATAACTCAAACTTTTTGTAGCATATTCAATTTCAACTTATCGAAGTTCGACTAAAAATTAATATATTTTCCAAATATTACTAGTAATTGTTAAAAATTTACATTTTTAAATCATGAATTAATTGAAGGCGGCCAACCGGCCCTTTGGACCACTCGGCCCTTCGGGATTTGCCCGATCGCCCGATAGGACAATCTGCCCCTGTTTATGGAGCATACGCCTCATAACAATATAATGCAAAAGTACTACTATGAAATATTGAATTTATTGGTATATTCTATCGAACAAATGTCGGGTGGTGGCTGTAAAGGATGAACATAAGGATTTCTTTTTTATAAAGAAATTTTATGGTGCAAATAGTTATAAAGGATTACGGGATTTATTTTCCATGAGTTAAATTGACAATTATAAATAATAATTTTTATGAGTACATACCGTGTGTCCCAAGCGAACCTTGACATAGGCATTTAACATGGGAAAACAGTTTTTCGTAAATAAAAAAGTGTCCGACAGAAAATTAAAACTTGATATTGAACATGATAATAGTGCATTATATTTGGTACATTATTTAATATTAATTAACTAATAAATTGTAATAGATTATAAAAATGTTCAAATAAATAATTGTTTCAATTTTTATTATGCAATATGAAAAGATTTTCAAATGTCTTCCGCGGTGAATTGATTAGCACTTTTGTAAAAGTGAGTTTTGTGCGTTAGGTGAAGCTGTTGTTATATTTAGTTGAATTGCAAGCGAAAACCATGTTAAGTAAATCTCTACATTTAGAACAGTTGCCTCACAAATTTTAGATTGGGTCCTATTCCCCTTTAGGGTAATTATTTTTTTACATGAAATTTGTTGAACTTTTAAAAATCTGTCATATTTCATATTATAGTCATTTAAAAATAATAATAGCATTGTAATAAATAAAGAGAAAATAATAATTGACAATAATTGATTACAATAATCAAAACATTAATATGATAACAATGCATCGTATTTTCGTTTAATATTAATAAACAATACTTTTTATGTAACTACACAAATTTATTATTTTTCAGTTATTCTTATTAATGTCAAAAGAAAATAAATGCATTGTTATTATATCAATATTTTGATTAATGTAATCAATTAGTGTCAGTTATTTTCTTTTTATTTATTACAATGTTATTATGATTTTTAAATAACTCTATAGTCTCGTCTGGGCACTGGTAGTGAACGGACGTGTTATTGTGCGGCTCGGCCGAGTATTACATAAATCATTGTGCCTATTAGATCGTAATCTAACAACAGATATGGCGATAATTAAATCCAAATTAAAAGTGTAATCCAATTACGCAAGTGACATCAGACGGCCAACCAACCGTTGGACGTCCAAATATCTCAAACAATGCTCCCGGGGCAACTAACAGAATGTAAATAACGAACCAGAATCATTAGAAGACTGGAAAAATGACCTCTTGGCAGCGTAAAATGAAATTAAGATGCTGAGGGAATTAGTAATGACGCTTCAACCAAAAAGAAGCCTAAACCCAACTAACAATGAAGTAGAGGAATCTCAAATAACCAAGGAAACAGAGTGGATAGTAACAAAGAACAAACAGCGTAAATTCTCAGAATCAATAAAGAGCACAGGTAAGCAAAATGCAAAATCATCAGAACCCAAACAATCTAAACCTCCTCCAGTAATAGTCAGCGAAATAAATGACTAACCACCGAACTAAAAAATAAAAAGTTGACATTTAAAGCCAACATGCTCAACAACAATCAAATCAAAATTAACGTAGACACGGATAACGAGTACAGAGCGTTAACTAGTATCATGAACTATAATAAACACCAATGGCACACCTACGAGAACAAACAAAATAGACCAATAAGTGTAATAGTTAGAGATCTACATTACACATGCAAGCCAGAAGATATAAAACAAGAACTACTAGAGAGAGGATTTAAAATACAGGAAGTGGTTAATAAAATCAAGAAAATCAAAGAAAATGGTAAGGACATATCAATCCCACTACCTATTTATGCTAACCTTTAATAACGATGAAGACATAAAAAAAATCTATGGTATTGAGTTCCTGTGCCAAATGAGAATTAAAATAGAAGCAGTAAGATGTAATAAGCTAATACCCCAGTGCAAGAAATGTCAAAGATATTGCCACACGCAAAAATACTGTGGTCATGAAGCTAAATATGTTAAATGTGCTGGCAATCACCTAACAGCAGTCTGCATAAAGACAATACAAACCAAACCAATATGCGCAAATTGCGGCGAAAACCATCCCGCCAATTATCGAGGATGTATTGTTGCGAAAGAATTGCAGAGAAGAAGAGATCTATTAACAAAAACAAAAAATAATGTTCAACAAAATAAAGCAAGTGTGTTTACAGCCAGAAGGGCTAATGAGAATCTGTCATTTGCTAATGCAACTAAAAATAACCCTCAACTTGATAATAATTATTCACAACTTCCTGTTCCAGAACAAACTTCACTTATCCAGATGATGCAAACTCTAATAACAAAATTTAACGCTCAAGAAAAAACCATAAATTAACTCTCCCGAAGGTTGACTAATCTAGAAAAAGGGATTAGTAAAGCTAAGGCTCATAGAACCTAAAATAGATAAAAAAAAAAGACATACGAATCGCTACTTGGAATGCTAATGGCCTCCTAAACAGGAAAGAAGAACTCCAAATTTTTTCTCGACTCACAAAATATAGATATATGTGCGATCTCAGAAACACATTTTACGAACGAATCATACCTAAGAATAAGAGGATACAAAGTATACCATACAATACATCCTCAAAACACAGCAAGAGGAGGAAGTGCGATTGTAATAAAAGATACCATCAACCACTATGAAGAACAGAATTATCAAAGTGAAATAGTGCAATTAACAATAGTAGTAGTACAAACCGCCAGACAGAACCTGAGACTTGGGTGCTCTTTATTGCCCACCTAAACATAACCTAAAGAAACCAGATTATATACTCATCCTTGAAAAACTAGGTGAAAGATTTATTGTCGGAGGGGATATGAATGCTAAACACACAGACTGGGGCTCCAGATTATCAACTGTCAAAGAAAAAGAACTGTGGCAAGCCATACGTGAGATTGGATGTAACTTCCACTCCTCCGGAAAACCAACGTACTGGCCAACAGGCAGGAATAAGGTGCCAGACTTGCTGGATTTCTTCATATCCAAGAAAGTGTCACCAAACTTTATAGATATTGAAGAAAACTTTGACCTAAGTTCAGACCATTCTGCAGTTATTCTGACGCTAAGCGAAACGGTAATTAAAAAAGAGACTAGACGTGCCTTAACTAACAAAACGACAGACTGGGAAAGCTTCAGATTAGATCTTGAAAATAATATAAACCTAAAAATACAAGTGAAAACCAGAGAACAGCTGGATGAAGAAGCAGAAAAATTTACCAAATCATACAAAAAGCAGCATGGAATAATACCAAAGAGTATACATACAAAACTATTAGCAACAACTACCCAATGGAAATAAGAGCGCTAGTCAAAGAAAAAAGAAAGGCAAGACGGAAGTGACAACAATCCAGAGATCCGGCAGATAAAAATGATCTAAACAATAAGACGCAAAAACTAAAACGTGAAATTTAAAAACTCAATAAATCATTATCTAACGCACTTAACAGCATACAAAGATACTGAATACTCGTTGTGGAAAGCAACTAGGGAAATAAAAAGACCAATAACCCACATACCACCTATCAGAATGAAAGACGGAAATTGGGCAAGAAACAATGTACAAAAGGCAAATACCTTCGCAGAACACCTTAAAGAAATATTTAAACCAAATAAAGAGCAAGAACATACTCCACTAGAAGAAACAGAAAATGATGACAATATGCAGATAAAATTTGTTACGCCAAAAGAAGTGGCAAACGAGATAAAGACCAATATGAACTCAAAAAAAGTTCCAGGCTTTGACCTAATTACTAGAGAAGTCTTAAAAAAACTACCCAGAAAAGGAATTGTCATGCTGACGTACCAAATAAACGCAGCATTTAGACTAAGACATGTACCAAGTAGCTGGAAGATCGCAGTAGTAATCATGTTACAAAAACCAGGAAAACGTCTCAACGAAGTGAAATCCTATAGGCCCATTTCTTTCTTACCAATAATTTCCAAATTGTTTTAAAAAGTGCTACTCAAAAGACTAAAACCAATTATCGAAAATAAAAATATTATACCTAATCATCAATTTGGTTTCCGACAAAAGCACTCAACGATAGATCAGATACATCGTATTACGGACATAATAGAAAAAGCTTTAGAGGAAAAACAACTGTGCTCAGTTATATTCCTAGACGTGGTGCAGGCCTTTGATAAGGTCTGGCACATACGGCTCATATATAAATTAAACAAATTATTACCCAAACAATATGCAACTCTCCTAACATCTTATCTAAACAATAGGCTATTTAGGATAAAACAAAAAGACGCGTATTCTGACCTAAAAGAAATAGAGGCAGGAGTGCCGCAAGGCAGTGTCCTCGGATCTATTCTATACCTACTCTATACATATGACCTACCTCAACTAGAAAACGTTACCACTGCTACGTTTGCTGATGACACAGCAATTTTAGCAGTGGATACGGAAATAGAAAACTCATCCGAAAAACTACAAGAAGCCTGCAACCAAGTCAACAATTGGACAAAAAATTGGAAAATAAAATTGAACGAGACGAAATCCATAAATATAAACTTTACAAACAAAAGAGTAAGAGAGCAACCGTCAATCAAAATCAACAATGAAAACATCCCCCTTGGTAACACTGCCAAATACCTAGGCATGACGTTAGATGTTAAATTGCGTTGGAAAGAACAAGTGAAGAAAAAAAGGGACGAACTAAGCATAAAATACAGGAAACTATACTGGCTGATAGGATGAAACTCACAGCTGTGGATACAAGATAAAACTATAATCTATAACCAGATCTTAAAGCCAGTATGGCTATACGGCATACAACTCTGGGGGTGTGCCAGCCAATGTCATATAAACAGAATACAAACATTCCAAAACAAAGTGCTACGTAACATACTGAATGCCCCGTGCTACCTACGTAATAAAGATATTTACCGCGATCTAGGTGTAAGGGACGTGCAAAGTGAAATAAAAAGATTTACTGAAAAGCATGAAATTCGGCTGCTCAGTCATACCAACCCCGAAGCCAGCCAACTAGTGGACAATGAAGGACTATTAAGAAGACTAAAAAGAAAAAAAAACCATTCGAACTAGTGCAGTGATATGCAAGTGAAGTGGCAAAGTGATTAGTGCACCAACAGTGTAAACTACTGGTCATCAATGGATGATCAATAGGCATATTGCTCTTAGTTTTAAATTAGTAAAAATTTAATGGTTAGTCATCTGACTAGTTTTAATTCTTATATAAATTTAATGTAATTTATTAATAAAAAAAATAACTCTAATAGGAAATATAAAACTGATTTTTAAAAGTTAAAAAATTTTTGTGTAAAAAAAATACAATAATAACCCTCATGAGAAATTGAACCCAATCTGAAATTTCAGAGGCAGCTGTGCTAAGCAATGCTCTTCGCCGACATTAGAAAATATATTCATATTGCATTATAAAAAAGGGAAACAATTATTTATTTGAAATTTTTTATAGTTTATTGCAGTAATAGAGAAGATATAATGCACTATTATCATGTTCAATTTCAAGGCTTAAATTTCTTCGGGACACTTTTTATTTTGCCCATGTTAAACTCCAATGTCAAAGTTTGCTTAGGACACACTGTATATAAACTTTTACTGTCATTGTTGTATTTATATTCGAATATTATGTGAAACGGCCCTTAGACATTCAATATATGTCTGCAGAAATATTGTTCAGTAACATTTATTTTCTCTGTACAATTCAATACATACAGTTCATATTTTTCTTAATCTTAACCATGCATTCAGCATCGAAACTATACTTAAATATAATAATTTTACCCAATAAAATGAGATTTTAATTGGAAAAATATTCTGCACCGAGTGCACCTTCTCTGTCAAATTTCCAATAACAACAACCCCTCTAAACGATCGATAATAAGCATTAGATATTGTTTGCTACTCAACACATAAATATAATTTCTATTAAAATTTGTTTAAACACGGGATCGACATAATTAAAATATTCAATAATATTAAACAATATTATTGAAACATACTTTATTACAACAAAAATAGTATTATTTATAATTATATTTGAACTATTAACTATACTCTATTTCGCTTTTCTTTCTCTAGTTTCGACTGAAAATAGCAAGTGATTCGATATAAGTATATGAACAACGCGAACTTCTTTCAAAATTCGTCTAGTTTTTGACATTTGAAATTAATTCTAACCAACAACCTTTAGACGACTTCGAAGTGGTAAATTGAAATAGTAATATGTATAACACATTTAGCAATAATACATAAACTATTACAAATTCAATTCTTTAACAAATGGCGATAATCATTCAATAAGTAAAGAAAAGAAAACCAGTAAACGTCTTGTTGAATGTTCTCTTTAAATGTCATACCGATTACAACTTCAAAGAGTCTAAAATACTTCCATAATTGTATGAATCTTAAAAGGAACGATATTTTTTTGTAACAAACAGAAAGAAATATATTGGAATTGTTGACTGTACTATAAAAAAGAATAGAGAAGTCTAAAAAATATTTCAAATTGTCTTATTCTTTAAAGGAAGATATCTTGGCAACAACCAACAACCAGGAAGAAATATGTTGAGATCAGGTTATATACTATAAATAAAAAAGGAAAAAGTCTAAAAATGTCTAAGTTCAATCTTAAGGAAAATATATACTTTTGAAAGATCCATTTAATTTAAACAAATAGCTATTAGAAATTTAATTCTTTAACACATGGCGATTACCATTCAATAAGTAAAGAGAAAAACAAGTGGATTTCTTAGTGATTGTCGCCTTAAAATGTAATATCAATTACGATATCAAAAAACTTTAAACACATCAAAAATTGTATCAATCTTAAAAGAAAATATATTTAATCCATTTTATGTACCGTATTTGTCTCTCCTCTATTTGTTTATATACTCCCCATCCATATATTTTCGTCCCGTAGAGTAACATACTTTTGACTATGGTTTCAAACATCATCCAACTTATTTTAAGATTTCTTTGAAATCTTCTATCCCCTAAACTCCAAATTTGTTTCATAGCAGCCATTGCTTTATTTTTTTGATATTCTAAATGCTTTGTATGTTGATTGTTTCTCTGAAATGTATATTCTGAATATCTGAATTCTTTCACGTCCTCAATATCTTCATCAGCCCACTACACACTTCTTTTTTGTCTCCCACCCCCTTTTTTATATTTCATTTATTTTTGATATTTGAACGCACAAAACAACTATCACATTTTTTTCCTTCCAATGGCAACGCCGCCCGTTTGTTCTTTACTAAGAAATTCTTCCAAGTCTGCTATGTATAGCGAAAATAAAGTTGGGCTTAAAGAGCATCCTTGTTTTAATCTTTCCTCTGTCCAAAATTATTCTGTGTATTTGTTATCTGTTCTTATTACTAACTTTTCTCTCTGTAAATCTTCTCTAAAGCTGCCAGTAAATGTTTGTCTATAGTCATTTTTTCATGAGTTCTGAAAAGAAGATTTCTGTTAACATTATCAAATGATGCTTTCAGATCTACGAAGAATGCGTATAATTTTCTCTTTTCTTTGCATAATTCGTTGTCTATCATTTGATTTAGTATGTAGATATTGTCTGTTGTTCTTCTTCCTTTTCTATATCCTGCCTGATTTTCTGAGATCAAGTTTTTTGTCATTATCTCTTCCTCTAGTTTTTCATGTAAAATCATTCCGTATATTTTGAAAGTTGTATTCAACAACGTTACTCCTCTGTAATTTTGTACATTATCGGTATCTCTCTTTTTATGGATTGGTTGTATTATTCCTTTTCTCTATCTTTTGGGTATTTCGGCCGTGCACCAAATCTTATTTATGATATTTGTTAGCGTCTTGATTACCCTTTCGTCTGCATTTATCCATGCCT
The DNA here is from genome assembly GCA_943142095.1 of Ophonus ardosiacus. Lineage (NCBI taxonomy): Eukaryota > Metazoa > Arthropoda > Insecta > Coleoptera > Carabidae > Ophonus > Ophonus ardosiacus. The sequence continues at coordinate 23,862,290 of OW964833.1, read as the reverse complement.
CTTTTGTAACTTCATCCTCTTCTGCCGCTTTTTGTTTTTGCAATTTATTAATATGTATTTTTACGTCGTTTACATTTTCATTTTTGACTGTGTCTACTTGAAGTTTATATTCTTCTTTTCTTGTAATTTTTCTCTCATTTCCGTTCTGCAGTTTACAAAAGTGTTGTTTCCATTCTGTTTTTATAGCTTTCAAATCTTCGTCTAACTCTCTTTTCTTATGTTCTGCCTGTTTTTCACATACCTCTTTATATTCTTTTACTTCTTGTTTGTACTCTCCTGGTTTTTTCCGTTCCTTTCTCATTTGCCGTTTCTTTCCCAAACAGTTTTTGTTCCACCAGTTGTTACGAATTGGAATTCCAGTTTTTACTAATATTTGTTTCTTGTTTGTGGCCTCATTTACTTTTCCTACGAGTTCGTCTAGTGCCTCGTCTATGTTTCCATTTGTAAAAATTAAGATTTTCGTTTCATTTTTACAATCCTCCACGTCGTCTTTTCCCCCACAATGCCATTCTTATTACTATTGGTTCTTCTTTTTCTTTCGTTATGTGATTTTTAAGTTCCACATTTAGAAGCTCGTGATCGGATTCGACAGCATATAAGATTTTCTTATTCTTTATCTTCCCCCAGCTTTCCTGATTTACATAGTCTGTTTTTATTTTCTATTTTATCCTTTGTTTTTCTTGATTCTTTTTTTCTTGTTTCCAGATTCCATAAATCACCCCTTTTCAATATTCTGGCATTAAAATCTCTGCCAATTACCGGATTACTTTCTTCCGTATCTTTTACCTTGTCTCTAATTTCCGCAAGTATTTCGTTCGTCTTATTGTTAACATACACTGTCAAAATTCTCCAATTTTCCTTATTAATTTTTATTTTTCTCTCCATGATATTTTCCTTGAAAACTTCCGTTTCTATTACCTGTTTGCTTATCCAATTAAAATCCTTTGGCATTTTATTCTTCCATTTTTCTCAACCTTTTTCATCTAACCATGTTTCCGTTAATCTTATTATATCATATTTATTAACTAATTCCCAAAAATCCTTATCTTTTCCCTTTATACTCACTACGTACCAGAATCCTATTTTTACCGCTACGTTGTGAGTTGTTTTATCTTTATTTATTCGTTCCTTGCCTTAGTACTTTTAGTTAATTTCTCTTCTTTGTCATTCCATTCGTACCAGTCTCTATCTATTTTTATTTTTCTGTATTCTATTTTAACTATCTTTCTGGTCATTTTTCATCCCTTGCTCTTTCTAATACTATGCTTTGAATCTTTCTCTCAGTTCTGGTCATATCATTTTCTATATATATTTTTGATTCTCTCAGCTTATTTTTATTTTTCATTATTGCGCTCTTGTCTTCACTTCTGTCACTATCGCTTTCCTTTCTTTAATTTTTCCTATTGTGTATATTATTTTAAACGGCTCTCAGACATTCAATAAGATGGTACAATAATATTATTCAGTATATTTATTAAAACAGCATAATTCAATGCATTGAAATTAAACTATACTATACTTAAATATCATAATTTTACCCAATAGTCTAAACAAAGAGATTTTAATTAGAAAAATGTAATTCCCCTCAAATGTCTAATAAGAGCAACCCACAACCCTTCTAGACAATTAATAATAAGCATTAGATATTGTTTGCTTTTAGTCAAATTGATTTGATTTGAAATTGATAAAATTAAAACATTCTATAATATCAGACGGTATTATTGAAACATAAACTTTATATAACAAAAATTGGCTATTTATTAAACATTTGGACGATAAACAATATTCTCCGACAAGCAAGTAATCCGACTTAATTAACGTTCTTTTTTTTTATTGGCTTTTGACATTGCTCAATTAGCGTAAGTGAATAGAGATACTTTTATTTTTAAATTAAATTCTTATTTTACAGCTCTTAACAAATTCAAAAAGGTGTTTCCAAATCTTGATATTTTTAGTCGATAGTAGAATGCTAAGTTTTGTAGGGAACTCAATTAGACCATTAACGTTCTTCTAAATCTATATAATTTTTGTCATTTAAAATGAATTTGAACAAGTAACAGGTTATAGAAATACTGTTCGTCATTTTGAAGTAGTATTCTTAAAGTTTTCTGTGTTTAAATTAAGAGTTAATATTTTACTATAATAATGGAAGACTTGGGGGTGCTACCTCTTAACGACAACAACGAATTTGACGGGGTAAGTTAAATTGTAATATAACCAATTTAGCAATAATACACAAGCATCAGTCAAAGACCAATAACAGGTTCCTATGAAAAATTAACACACACATTATTGGAACTACATTTCTCATTCTGAAACAATAATGACATTTATGGTAGAGAAACAGCAATATTATTTTACTGTACATTACAAAGCAGGTAGAACATCTATTCAATGCATTTCATCATTTAAACAGAACGGACAAATTGGCATTAATTTTATATATGTGTATAGTATTATATACAATAAGATATTTGGAACTGAATTATGCCTGTATTATAACCTTAAATTGTGGGTTGGGTAGATGAGCATCTTAAATTATTTGAATCTGCGGACATTATTTGAAGAGAAAGAATTAGGCCGTATTAGAAAATTATTGTTTTCATTTGTATTTAATGAAATGCCTCTAATAAATATTTGAATTTTTAATCAACTAGGAAATTGATATTAGAATACATTTAAAATTCATTATTATTTGAATACTATAATACGGAATTAAAAATTTTAAATAAATTTAATTTACAAATTAATATCTGTTATAGTATTTTGGTTATTTGTGTTTTAATTAAAAAGATAAGTAGCAGTACAAAACTTTCTTATTAGTGACCCACCTAAATAATTTTTGGCCCGCTGCTAGCTCACCCTACAAAAATATCCTGGCTACGTCCCTGCATATCCAGATGCGAAGATCTTGAGTCATAAGTAAGTACTCATAATTCTGTTTACCGGTGAATTCTTATTGTTATTTGTGTTATCTAGTTGAATAAGAAATAAGTAATTAAAGCTAGTTTGCTTACTATACAGTGTGTCCCATTTAGAACTGCCACCATTGGGATCTAGAGATCTGTAAGAGATACGATGTCGGTTAAATGGAACTTTTTGTGCGCCTTTGGGAGGCCATCTCAGATTTGCTTTCGTTTTTCCAAAAGTTCTCATAGGACAATAGATAATGACGAAAAAATGAATTGAATTTTTTCTTTTTCAAATAACTTCTAAACTATTAGTAATTGAGAAAAACGTTTGAAATATAAAAGATAGATATTTTTATTAACTAAGCAGTGGCGTACAAAATAAAGTTTTATATCCTTAAATTTTTGAGATATAACACAAATTTATATTTTTTTATTGGAACCCATATCTGATTTTAGAATCAAAAAAATAATTATTTTTTTCTCCTTTTAATGACGTAAGGGTTATGTTTTATAATTGTTTTGCCTCAAAATTATTATTTTTTCCTTATTTTGTATTAAATTTACAATTAAATTGAAAATATTGGTAGATTTCTATTTAGAAATACTCCTTATATTTAAATAATTTATTGCTTAAAACTCGTATCAAATTAATTTTTATAATATTTTGGCATATTATAGTGTAATTTGTAATTATGAGTCTAGAATGAAAATATTAAGTAATAAAGGCATAAAATAAATTATATCGATCAAATACAATATAATTAATAAAAATAATGTTTTCTTTTTTGGGAAATAATAAGAAAATTCAGGAAAGAGAAAAATTTAATTTTAGGAATAAATCAAATATAAAACATAATAACCCTTACATCATTGAAAAGAGAAAAAAATAATTATTATTTTTTTGAGACTAAAAGCAGATAATGAGTTCCATTTAAAAAAATGTAAGTTTACAAATATAAAAATTTATTTCGTCCGCCTCTAATTAGTTAATAAAAATATCTATCTTTTATATTTAAAAGGTTTTTCTCAATTACTAATTGTTTAGAAGTTATTTGAAAAAGAAAAAATCAACAATATTCAGTTTTTCGTCATTATCTAGTGCCGTATGAGAATTTTTGGAAAAACAAAAGCACATCTGAGATGGTCTCCCAAAGGCGCACAAAAAGTTCCATCCCGACATTGTATCTCTTATAGTTCTCGAGATCCCAATGGTGGCAGTTCTAAATAGGACATACTGTATACATAAAAGTTAAATGATTTTTTAAATTAATAGTATAGATGAAATTATTGAAAATTGTAATAATAATTTTCAATGTTAACAGGAGTTATGGTATAATTTGTACAGAATTCTACCCTACCGTTTTGACTTTGACTTACTAAGCCTGTGGTAGACCCGTAGACCGAGCTCAGCAGGGTGTATCACTACCTGTAGCTTAGGGTCGAACTGCAAAAAATTTAAATTCGCAAATCTCTGTATACATTTCGTATTTCAAATTTGATATTTGATGAATTCGGAAAATCAAATTACGTCTGACCATTGGTACAAATTGAGAAAAATAAGAAAACGCAGTTAAATATTATTTTTTGAGATTTTATGTTATTCTAAACACATAAGAACATTTGATTGTCTATACAGTTTGATTACTTATTTTCCTTCATATTCAATAGATATAGAGTTAAAGAATTTTAAAGAGATTAAATCAGCCAGCTGTGCTTTAACCATGGACACTGGTGATATATTCAAATATTCTAATTGACAGATGCCAGTGTTAAGTGCAATTTACATTATATAAGTTCGTATCATAATTTTATTGGATATATGGAATCCTTTTCTACGAACTTTCGGTATGGAATTTGTTGGAAATAGTTACGTTAGTAAATTTTACTATGGAATCCTACATAGAATTGACGGAAGCTAATGTGCTGGCCACTTTAGTTATTTTAGTATTTAATATCTCAAGTTTTGTTTTTTATATATTATTTGTTTCATTATCATTAATGGAGTTTCTAATAAACTATGTTTCATTATTATAAAATAAAATAAATTAGAAAATATATAATACGTACCTGTTCTTTCCCCGCCATAAATCGAGCTTAAAGCCCAAACAGTAGACTTGCTGAGAGGGTCATAACAATAGATATCTGTACAAACTATACTTGTTATTTCTTATTTCAATAGATAATGACATGCGGCCTACAAGAAGCTAATTGAAATACACTACTTGTGGACAAAAAAAACCGGACATTTCAATTTTTATTATTGTTTGTCACAAATCAAACTAAAATTTGTTCCCAAATGTAGACTGTTATAAATACCAATGCAAGTACATAAATCTATCATTTCTTTGTTGAAATTTGTAATCAAATTTTCTTTTTTACAAACAAATTTAATTATAGTAATCAGAGTAGTTTTGTTGTCATCAGATTCATTTTGTTACAATCAAATTTTTTGTTGTAATCAGATTTATTTTGTTGTAATTTCGTTGTCTTTTTTCGAAGTCCTACACTGAAATATAGAATGTTTTGAATGTATTGCTATATTCTGTATACTCAAAAACTATTTAAATACACATTCTTATTATATCGAGTGTTGGCGGTTAGGGATGAACATAAGGATTTAACATGGGATTTTAGTTTTATTTAGATTTATTCGAATGAGGCACGTGTCTTTTTTATAAAGAAATGTTGGTGCAAATAATTATAGAAGAATACGGGATTTATTTTTCATAAGTTTGATTGACAACTATATATGATAATTTATGAAAATTAGAAATTTGTGAGTACATATAATAATTAGTATTGTCATTAACTTATTTATGTTCCTATATTATGTGAAACGGCCCTCAGAGATTCAATATGTATGTGCAGAAATATTGTTCAGTAAAATTTATTTTCTCTGTGCAATTCAATACATACAGTTCATATTTTCCCTAATGCTATTACTATTAAAATCATAATTTTACAAAGAGATTTTAAATGGAAAAATATGGTACACCTTTTCTGCCAAATGTCCAATAACAACAACCCCTCTAAACGATCGATAATATTGTTTGCTATTCAATACATAAATATAATTTCTATTAAATTTTGTTTAAATACAGTATTGACAAAATTAAAATATTCTATAACATTACGCAATATTATTGAAACATTAACTTTATAACAACAAAAATGGAATTATTTATAATTATAATATATTTGAACTATCAACTTCGCTTTTTTTGCTCTAGATGTCGTCTCTGTAGTTCCACTGTTTGACAGAAAATAGCAAGTGATTCGTTATAATATATGAACAACACGAATTTCTTTCAAAATTTATTTAATTTTTTAAGTTTAAAATGAATTCTAACCAAGAGGTAATAAAAGTACAGTTTTTCAAGTAATATTGTTAATGTTTTTTTTGTTTAAATTTAGAATGGATGGCTGAGAACTACAGAAGAATTAGGGTACTTCGATGAATTCGATTTTGACAGAGTAAGTTAAAATAGTAATATGTGTTACAAATTTAGCAATAATATATAAGCATAATTATAAATAAATCCTTATTTGTTTTAATTTGATGTTTATTTATTTCAAAATTTAATTTTTATGTTCTAACCTTCTTGTGCATTTTGTTCTATTTTGTAAGAAAATCATTAACCTAGGTTTTTTACTTTTTGCCAATAGATTTCTTATTAAATGCTCTCTGTAAATGTCATACCTAGTATAACATCAAAAAGTCTAAAATACGTCTAAAATGTACAAAGAAAAAATATTTTTTATAACAAACAGAAAGAAATATATTGATATCGTTGACTGTACTATAAAAAGGAATAGAAAAGTCTAAACAATGTTTAAAATTGTCTAATTATTTAAAGAAACGATATCATGGAAACAATCGGGAAGAAATATGTTGATATCAGTCTTTATGCTGTAAAAAAGAACGAAAAATATCTAAAATTGTTTCAATCTTGACAGAAAATATATATTTGAAAGATCCATTACTGGGCATTGGTTTCGATGTAAACAAATAGCTATTATAAATTCAATTCTTTAACAAATGACGATTATCATTAAATAAGTAAAGATAGAAAAACCAGTGGATATTTTATTGAAATTACTCTTAAAACGTGATATCAATTACAACATCAATAAACTTTGTCTCAATCTTAAAAGGAAAGATATTTTTGTAACACTCAGAAATAAATATGGTGAGACTGTATTTTGGACTTTAAAAATGATGTCCCATAGTTGTACAAACAGATTTTTCTTTGTTGTAACGAGATTTACTTTGGTACTATCATACTTTCATTGTTGTAATTAGAATTGCTTTGTTATAATCGGATTTCCTGGTTGAATTATCAGATTCACAGTGGCACAAGCAGATATTTCTTTGTTGCAACGAAATATGTTTTGTTACAATTAAACTTTCATTGTTATAATTAGAATATTTTCTTATAATAAGATTATTTGATTTTAAATCATATTCACTTTGGTATAATCAGATTATTCTTTGTTGTTGTAATTAGAAATTGTGTTTTTATAATCAGTTTTTCTTAATTGCATTTATAGATTCACTGTGGAATAATCAGATTTTCGTTTGTTATAATGTAATTTGCTTTTATAAAACAAGTTTTTCTTTATTATAATCAATTTTTCTTTTTTTTTTTGTCGCGTTTGGCACCCCGGCAGCGATGAGCACCAAAGTTTTCCGAATATATTTGCTGGTGCAGCAAATGCATTGATGCAATCGCATTCTTTTGTCCTTTGTGTTCGGCAAACTTCGGTGCTCAGCGATGCCAGCGATGGGAGGTGATTACCGTGACTAATTTTTCACTTTTTTAGGACGCACTATTACGACTATCAAGTAATACCACTTTTGAGGATTCTTCAGAAATCCAACTCGAACTTCCTGCCTCCGCAAATAGTACAGTACAAACTTGGGAAGTCAATACCCAATGTGAATCTCCTACCTTCGGTCTTTCTGCCTTCACAAGTACTCCAGTGCAGACTTGGGAAGTCGCAACCCAATCTGAATCTCCTACCCATCCAAGTTCTACTATTTGTGAAGTAAGACAGTCTCCGGAACCCGAAATCCAATCCGAATCTCTTGTTTCTGCAAGTAGTACTTCTTTCGATGTAAGGCAGTCTGCTGAACTCTTTCCAGACTCTGGCAGCACCAGCGGTAGTACTTCCAATACAGAAGAACTATCTAGCCCCGGAATTATGCCATATACAGCACGCAGGCGCTTTAAAGACTACTTGCACTTGTGCTTTATGATAATTAATATTATCATATAAATAAAAACTATTTTCATTTAGTAAATTATGTGTGTGTAATAATTTATTACGGTGCTGGGTTAAGTGTGTATAATAGAGTGCTAGTGCTTACTACAAAATGAGGTATTACTTGGTGTACGTGGGTAACAAGACGATATCGTGTGAGAATAATTTGGTGTATGAAGAATGTATGGTTATGAAGAATGTTGTTAAGAGAGGTGAAGTGAGTCAGTTGAGATAGTTTGGTCATGTGGAGAGAATGGCGAATGAATGGCTTGTAAATCGTATATATGTTGGTAAATGGATGGATGTGGTTGGTATTACGCTAAAGAAGCGTAAGTTTCCGAGTGGAAAGAAAAAAAGCATGGGTGAATGTGTAAGAGGTGAAAGAAGTATGTTTGGACGGGAATGTGTGGCGAAGGGTGATTGTTGCATGAATAACTATTAGTGTGGCCCGGATGCGGTATTTCACTATCGAAAATCGCTCACTTTAATATGTTAAGAGAAGAATATTTGCAGAATGATGTATGGTTAGTAAAAATGTTGATTGTTTTCGGGTTTGTGCTAACCCACTAAGAGGGATACGCGTGATTTTTAAGTACCTATATATGTATGTATGGTACACTTATTTCTCTTACGGAAGACGAAACGTATTATTTACTTTTATTTTTTAAAAGTTATACTGCAATAATTAATTCTACTACTTTTTTATTCATCAGCAGTATTGAAATTCTTTACTATGAGTAACTTTATTACATAACGCTGAGTATTTGACTATTAACAATGAAAATATGGATATTACTTTCAGGCAATAATATAACAATTCCAAACATTTAAGTTAGGTAAGCATATTAAAATCTATGAAATTAACATTTAATTTTTTATATGAAATATCATATATTCTATACCGGGTGTTTCAAGCAATCCTTGATATAGTCGTTAAACGAGGGGAAATAGTTTTTTGTAAATAAAAAGCGTCCGGTAAATTTATATTTATTCATTGCTTTATTATAATTGAATAAAATATATCATCCGTGGTATATTGGTTAGCAATTAGCATAGTCAAGAGCATAGCTTTCTGTGAAATAAAATAATTTCGTTGATTGGGGTCAATTCTCTATTGAAATATTTATTTTTATTTTTTATAAAAAAAAAAGTTGAACTTTTTAAAATCTTTCGTCTTTTCCCTATTATAATAATTTAGAAATAATAATAACTTTGTAATAAGAACTGAGAAAATATATACATTATATTTTCTTTTGATAATAATAAACGAATAACTCTAATTTTTATAAATACAATAGAAACACAATACATACACATGTTCATTGCATAAGTTATTTTTTATTAATATATATATATAATCATAGTAGTATCCGGGTGAACGTTTGCGCCGTCGACTTTTTGGTGGGGGTAATGTTTACACCCAGTGGGTCCAGGGGTTCGGGGTCAGAGGTCCGGATGTTGGGTTTGTTGACCGATGTCGAGTATGACGTCATATGTTTTTGTTTTCTGCTGTGGAAATTTTTATTGTAAATTATTTATTAATGGTTTATTAATTATATTTGTTTAAAAATAGATGTTATAGTCTGAAGCATATGGGTTAACTTTAGAGCCGACGACATTTCTTGAGACGGGATGGAGGTGTCATAGCCTGAAGCTTATGGATTAATTTTTATAATATAATAAACAATAAATTTTCGGAAGTATTGATAGGAATCTGAGATAAATAAATATTAGTTTTAAAAATAGATCGGGAAATACGTCCATCATAATTTTTGAAAGTATTTTGTAAAAACAATTCTTGGAAATTTACGTAGTTTTTATTTCTCCGAAATTGAGTATTTTTGGATGTTACATACTTTCTTTTTGTCATAATGTCATTTGTTTAAAAATATTTGGTCGTTTATTTTTAGATGGTTTTTACAAAACAATTGCCAATACTTTCTATTATATTATCATTTTTACTTACACTTGCAAATGTTACTTTCTCCATTCCAAAAATAAAAACAACTATTACAATATACACATATATTTATTATTTAAAATAATATTGATAAAGATATAATATAAAACTATTATTACAAAACAATGTACATTTATTAAAAAGTTGTAAAAATTTCTTATGTGCATTTCCATTGATTCTAAATAATAAATAAAGAAAACAATAATGTCCGCAAACCGAAGAAGAAGAATCTTGTAACTGCCTAGCGTTGACGGACCATGATTTTGTATTTCTTCTTAAGAAATCTATATGTTCTTTAACATACGTTAGTCGTCCAAAACTGTCGAAATAAATCCCATAACCGTAACGATTAATGAAAATAGCAATCCAGTGAGATCCATGTTTCGTATCGGGGTCGGTGTTTACTATGACCGCACATGGATAGTTGAAGAAATGTGGTAATCTATTTGCCGCATAAACTCCATAATGGGAAACATTTGAAATAATGCTGAAGTACTGCTTATATTTGAATGGCATTCATTCTTAGAATTTTCAATATACCATATACGCAGAAGATGGACGTTCCTCACAGCACAAGTCATTCCTTCATGAAGTTTAGGTACAACACATCCGTTTACCACATGCTTTTCACATAACGTTTTTAATGGTGGACATCCTATTTCTGATAATTCAATTACATTATCTTCATTTCTTTTCAATAATTTAGCTATATATTTATTTTTTTCTACACCTTTAACGTATACTGTATCACAAAGATTTATAATATTATTTAATAAAATTATTAAATAACTGTAGTCAATATGACCATAATTCCAATCGAATCCGTGATGATTATACTTTAACCATCGAGCTTGAGACACAACTTGAAATGATAATTCTTTTTCTTGAAACGGAGGTTTAAATACGTAATGTTGAAAGTACAACCCATCGATTGACAGTACAGCTAATTCCTCAGTAATAAATTTGCCCACATTTCCATAGAAACCCTGCACATCAATTATGTAACTTCTCATGACAAAGGTTAGATATGAACTAAAACGCAAACATTTGTTTCATTATATTTATTTACATATAAAAGAAAAATAACATAAAGTTACAATATTAACTACCATAATCTACAAAACATTTCTATTTTTATCTATTTCTATGATATTATCAAATTCAGCATAAATAACACAATTTACAGTACAAGTAAGAGCTTGTTCAAAACCATCTTCCAATGGTAAAGATCCATGACGTGTTAAGTTCCAGTGGTATATAGAGTTTGCTGATAAATCAGGTGTTAAATCAAATGCTGTTAAACAATACCCCTGCGGATAACTTTCCCTATCAATCCCATTACCGTTATTTCCAAAATGTATACCTGTGCCCGAAAATAATGTATTAAACATTTGTATATAATTTTTGCTGACACTATTGAAATTTGGTTGCAAAGGTCTTGATGGTAATTGCTGTCACATAATGATAGGTAATTCATAGAAAAAAATTCAAAGTTGAAAGGATTTGATTGGTAATTTCCATTAAACGATTTGTTTGAGATAAAACCAATAACACATCTTTTCGGAAGTTGTTCAAGAAAGATATTATCCACGGATTTGCCTTGCACTCCAGCTGGAATGGTGATTGCTTTACATTCGGCTCTTGTGATTGGATATTTTGCAGTTGACATTTCTAAAGCTTTACTATGAGCTAGTAAAATACTAAGATTTAACTTCATACGACGAACAAACAATGCAGCTTCATTTATTCGCATTTTATATGCATTATCGGCTCCAGATGAAATTAAATAAAAGCTATCTCTTGAACGAACTAAACGAACTCTCATTTCTAAACTATTCACAAGAAATTTTTCTTGATTAAATATATCAGCGTGAAGATGTCCAAACATATCAACATTTTTGCTTAATTCAGTTAAGTTTTGCCTTTTTTTAAAACCTGAATTAGCACCTGCATAAGTATTATTCATGTTGCCTGCATCGTCTCGGTACCACATTGATGATGTAAGGTGTGATTCTTTTGCATCTTTTCCATAATTTAACAGCGTTTCGATGTATGCTCTCCACGGATATGTATTATTTGGAGGTGAAATTAATTTTTGATTTAAATATATATCCACTTGACTAAATATTGAGTGAAGCCAATTATTTATAGGTGCCACATTGTCTCCATCAATTAATGCATTATCCAAGTAACACAATTTTAGCATTTACATATAACATAGTTTGAGATAAATCCAGATACTCGTCACCATTCCCGGGTATAATAAATTCTATCGGTCCATCGTCAGTAATTGAAGATAAAGGTTTATAATTTACCCACTGTCCGTGCTCAATACTTGTTTGTATTGGGGGTATTGCAAATAAATCTAACTCGGTTTTAATACATGCACAAGATTGTGCATGTAAGAAAGCCATTTTAATTAAAAATATCTAAATGTCGAGTTTTGCTGCTCGTTTTTTGCTTCTAGCAGGTGACGAACGAGACTGAATGAATTTGGTGGTTAATTTTCTTTTTCTACTACCAGAACCACTCATCAAGGAGTCAATTTTATTTTCAGTTTTTCTTTATAAACTATTGCCTGCTTTGGAGATACGTTTTCGAAATGATTCTTTCACAGGCTGGTTTTCTTTTAAATCTCCCAAAAATTGTATTCCTGTATGTAAAGCTTCTTTCCCAATAGTTCCCACATCTTTTTTAATTAATGGTAATATGCTTCTAAATAAACCGCTGAAGAAGCTTCCAAGACCATGTCCCCTCTGTAGTTGATGTCCACAAAACCGTACCAATTCCTGTACCAGCCTGTTGGTTATAATAAGCCTGATATGGACAAGTTTTAATGGTTTACACCGTCTAAAATGTAGTTTCACTGTTAAAGGTCTGAACTGAAATGGTGCTGCATATCCATCGTCGCATCTTATATCAATTTCAATATTTGAAAATTCTCTTCTAAGTACACGTACATAGTGTGGTTGAGAGTAGGTACTTGTTCGGCTAGCACCAAAAACATATTTGTCGGTATTAACAGAAACGATTCTTAATAACTGTGCTTGTACATCTCCAACAAATTGCGGCTCAATTAAATCACAGTAAAGGAATAATTGTGATGGAAATCCCAATGACAAGTTTGGTATATTAGCGGATATTTTCTGCTGTGTTATATCAGTAAATGGTGCAAATCCTAATTGCAACCTGAGTTTTGGAGACATTTTTACAAACTCAACCTCTGTTTTGCATTTTATTTCAACACGGTTATCAGTACGAGAAAAAGATATTTTAAGCTCTTTAAGAATGCATTATTATTTAATTCATGAAGGAATTGATCAATATTGTCATAATTTTTTTATAGCTAATGATAGTTTTTTCAATTAAATCTCCTTACTCGTTTCTTCGTTTACATATTTCAACGATATTTTTATTTTGTTTTCTCTTTCATTTACATTATAAAATGAGCATGGATATATAATTTCTGATAATGCAACTTCCAATTCCCCATTTAGTTTAACTTGTTGTGGCAGTTGTGTTGTAAATCGTGTCGTTTTGTTATTTGAAAAATACACCATTCAACTATTACTAGGTAAGTTTAAGAAAAATTCATTTTCGTACATTTTCTAGAATTTGAATACTACTTGCAGGTAACCACAAATTAAATTTATCTGAATATCCGTACCATTTGACGAGTACTTTTTTTCTGTGACCTGGAGGTCTATTCTAAATGTAGCGATAGTAAGGTGTCGCTATTGCGTCATTGTTAGTGACGTCATATGATGACGTTGAACCTACGTCACCATTTAGTAACTGTTATTTTACTAGATGGCAGTGTTGTATTTTTAAGCGCTCAATTTGAATTTCACAGTATTCATTTCAGTTTTGATTGTGATCTTATACTGTTAAATGCTTTTTTGTGTCGTGTTTAAAATTTTATATCTCTTATCTATAGTTTTAATTTTTATTTTATTTTTAATTAGTTTGTTATATTATTATTAAAGTTAGATTATTTGGTTTTTAGTTTGATTTTTTAAATTTATATTTTAGTTTCTTTTCTTTTTTTAATTTAGTTACGTATTTATTTAAATTTAGTGTTAGTTTATTATTTTAGTGTGTTAGTTTATTATTTTAGTTTAGTATTTCATTCATTTTCATTTTTTATATCGGTTTTTAAATTCTTATTTATTTTAGTTATATATTCATATAAAATTAGTGTTAGTTTATTAGTTCATTAGTTTAGCATTTTTTTTTATTGTTTTCGTTTTTATTTTGTAATGTTTCAAAAACGTGAAAGAGAGGAGAGAATTTCAAGTGAACAAAAAGAAACTTTACTCCATTTTATGGAGGACCACGAAGATTTTGCGAGGGGAAAATTATTGGAGGCAGACGGCAGGCATAATTGGAAGGCATTGTGGGATTAATTAACTATTTTGTTAAAGAATATAGAAGGTGGTGCAACAAAAAAATCCGCTTCGGGCAAATTAAACGAATTATGTGCATCTCTAATTAATCTTCTGGCAATCCTAGCCTCTTCTCTTCTCTCCTCTACTTCAGCATCACGCACAACAAAATATTAAAACGCACGAACAACCATTTGTTTACAAACGAAACACTAACATAACCAAACTTCAAAGTTAGCGCGTGGAAAGGAACTTAGCGAGACCTACATAGGTGTCGAAACGAGTAGCGACCCTCGCTACGACGTCATTCCCCCTCTGAAGTGCGGCTATGACGTCAAGCTGTGACGCAAATACGTATGTCATCACTGCGTTGAAGTAGTGGGGATAGCGACACACGTGGACTTAGCGACTCGATAAGTGAATTAGAATAGGCGCCCTGTTCCCTTTGTATCTAATATTTTATCTATTTTATATGACGTGTCAGGAGTTACAGATACACGTTGCAATTCGTGTTTGTAAAACGTACCTTCGATATTTTCATTATTCAAATCTTGTAATTTATACACTATAGGTTTTCTTTTGACGATATCGCGTATTTTAAAGAATTCATCGCTCCAGTTCGATTCATAGCCTTTTTCAAAAGTAGTTTTTGTTTTTGATATTCGAACTAAATCATTAATATTAAATTTATTAATATCTTTATTTACTTTTTCTTCTGATCCAAATTAATTTTCCCACACTTTTAAAATATTTGTTTCGTTTACTTCTGACGGAGCCATTTTTATAAACCTGTGTTTAGTGTTGTTATAACCCGTTAAAAAATTATCTAAAACCTCAATATATCGATATGAATTTTTATAAGTAAAATATCGGTACATTCTAGCTTTAAGGGTACGATTAAAACGTTCTACAAAACAAGCTTTAACATCGGAATTATGAGGCACGTAATATTTAATATTATTTTGTTTTAGAAATGTTCGAACTGACTTCGCAATAAACTCAGATCCTTTATCTGTTTGTAAATATATTGGTTTTCGTATTTTGAAAATAGTATCAAATGCTTTTATTACAGAAGATGGTTTCTTATTTTTCAACGGTATACCCCAACCATATCGGCTGAATACATCTATTACAGTTAAAATGTATTTGTGTCCATCATTGAATTTACTTAATTTTCTCAAATCATTTAAATCTGCTTGATAAAGATCATTTATATTTGAAACTCTATATTTATTTCGAGCAAATCGTTTCCTAATGGGTTTATGTATCGTGTATGTCTCTTGTGAACTTAACCAATTTCGAACTTTTGCCGCATTATATTTTCCTTTCACAGAATTAATAAGATTACTTGCACTTGAAAATCCAGCCGAGTTTGATGGATTATAATAAATACTTATTAATTCTTTATTCATGATTATAATGTAAATCTTTTCCACTTATGTTTATCAGATTGTTTAGCTTCAATATCAGCTTCGTACGGATCGTCAAAAAATTTTCGTTTGTTAGGAATATTTACTTTGTGCAAATATTTTCTTCTTTGTGGATTATTTATTAACTCTGTAGGTATATTTATATTTCGTAGAGCTTCCAAGAATTCACGCCAACCATTTGGGTTGTTAAATTTCTTCGATCTTATTACGTCGCCAACTAAATCAGATATGTTCGAGTTTGGTATTTCTTTATTATTTATTGTTACAGTTCCTTTCTCATTCCAGGTGATGACATCGCCAGATTTCAATTTGTCAAACAATAATCGTGCTCTTGACTGATAAGTTTTTGGTAAATATTTTATAAAATTCTCAGTATTATAAACTTCAGAAACTTCCTCTTTATTTTCCTTTTTGATAGTATTTAATTCCAATTGTGAATCTACAATCTCATTTAAATTATAAGTATTTTTATCGGTTCACGTGCTTGTTTTTGAAAATGTAAATACCTTTGTAATATTTCTTGATATGATAACCATTTATCATGTTCAGGTAGTTTGGAATTTAATATTTTTTTGTAAATCTTCATCTAATTTATTAGTAATATTATTCGAAGTTTTACTTTCAGTATTATTTATATTTGATGTTTTTAAACGATTTAGAGTTTCAGGTGATATTATTATCATTTTTTTAGCATAGTCCATGATTAATTTTTAATTAAACTACTCAATACACCAGTTATTATGGGTGCTAATAAAAATGGTAAAAATACTCCTCCCGACTGAACAAGAATTATCTTTTTGTTTTTCCAGTTATCTCCACGTTGCACTAGTTTACGTAAAACTTTTTTATGACGAGACAAAACAGATTGTTCTTTACGACTGAGAGGAACCCTTCCATGTAATACGTTATATACACATTCACAAATGCAGCGAATAGAATTTGATTCTAAGCATTTTAGTAAAGCACGTCGATAATTTGGCTTGAGTTTGTGAAGAGCTTGTAAGAAGTCGGTATTTTTTATTATATAACGAGACATTATGATATGATTGTCGGTAAACTCAAACTGATACTTTTATTTCTTTTGCGTGGTATATAAACTAATGTAAAACCATCACGTGATGTTCTATTACGTATCCAATCCGGCGTAGATTGTTTTAAATCAAAAATTAAATACCCGTGTGGTTGTGATGTTGCATCTTAATACGCTATTTGAACAAACTTTACATGTTCAGGACATACTTGTCGTGACAGATGGTTTATTTGGGCTTTATCACGAGGATTTTTAAAACAAATAATATAATTAGCATTCAACGATATGTCTCTTTGACCTTTCCCTTGATGAAATAAATTCTGTGTTAAAAAGAAAACCGATAAATTTTTATGATGGGACCATTTTGTAAATATGTCAATAATACGTTTGTCAGCTTCGCGCATTAAATCATCAATAATCAATAACTTTGGATTTCCCGCTTTAATATTTTATATTTCAGGTAAACCTTTTATAAATTCAACATTTACAATATTTTCAAATAATTTTTGCCAACTTCCATAATGCCAGAATACTTTTTCAAATTTAGTGTCACTCATTTCATGAATACTTGATAAAAAATTGTTAACAAAACACGATTTTCCACTACCAGAAGGACCAGCAATTATAGCCGTAAACGGATGTTTAAAAGGTGTAATCATATTGATCAGGCAAAAGTTAATATAATACTAACATTTATTAAGTAAAGTAAACAAATATAACAGTAATAAGAATACAATGTTACAAACACACAAAACAAATAATTTTTTACTATTTACATTTATACAATACTATTTTTACTAACTTAATTAATTTTTTGTCTTTTAAAACCATAGGGTAGGGACTCAAACTTTTCAATAATTTTTCTTTTCATAAAATTTATTTTATAATGCTTATTTACATTTTTGGTTATTACTTTATGATCGGACGTGGTTCTTATATTATTTGAATTAATTTCGAAAAATTCAAGAGTTTTAGAACTGTCAATAATTAATTTTTGTAATGCACCGAAATTTAAAGTTTTTAAATTGTTATAATTTAAGGTGAAGCCTTTAATTTTGCATACTTCTTTGAATGTATTATTTTTAGTGGAATAAACTTTATACCCATAATTTTTGGTCCGCCAGAAACAAATTCAATTATGTAACTGCCTTTACCATAACTTTCCAATTCATCCGTTAAATCTCCTAAAAAGTTTCCAACAGGAGGTTCGCACTGACCAGGCAAACAACGATAAATAATAGAGTCTGTATCGTAATAAAGCACGCGACGGTCTAAAAGTTCTAGAAAGTCATACAACCGTAGGCGTGCTTGAGCGGTTGTATACGCAGCAATTGCAATATTCACTGTCTTCAGCGGTTCAACGATTTCTGATTGCTGTTTCCAATTCGCGTACACCATATCTTCTCCGGCCGGTATGATACTTTGGGTGATGATGGCTGGGTTTGCTAATAACTCAAACAATTCTTCTGGATTGGCAATAACGCTAGTTTGAGTCATATTCTTGTTTTGAGCAAATTTTCCTAAAAATAATAAATAAAAATTAATATTATATTTAAGTGAATTTTATATTTACCCCAGAAAGAATTCAACATAAGTTTACTCAATGATCGCTTTCCTTCATTTTTGATTATGTTCTCAGGATCGAGCTGAATTCCTTCTTGTTTGAAATATTCTTCAATATGTTGCCACGTAACTTTTTTCAAATATAATTAAAAATTTAATATTGGAGTACATCAGCTGGCAAAACGTAAATTACACGGGCACTTACCGCAAAGGTGGCCTCCCAAATGCGACACCGGCTAGCTAGCAGTGAGAGGGGCGGGTTATAAATTAAAAATTGTATCTTACTTACTTTTATAAGGGCGCCAGGTATTTTAGCAATGAACCCCATTCACGAAAAATACCAAAATAGAGATAAAAGCTGTAAATGACCGGGGTTCAAAGGATAAAATTTAAGAAAGGGATTACATATGAAATTAGGTTCGCTCAAAACAAAATCGTAAATAAACTTTAACAAAATCGGTTTATTGAAACAAACATAAACCGGTGCATCGATAAACAATTTTAATCCCGCTTATTTTCTAATGAAAAATGAAATGATGAGAGGGGAAGGTGAGATGTGCGCATGAAATTCAAATTAAACAATTTACAATCCAGTGGCGTAGGGCATGCCACAAAAACGAACAAAATAGTATTGCTTTTATTCAGTAGCCCTACAAAAATATTTACAAAATAAACGAGGAAATAATTTTGATCAATTATTGGTATCGTGATCACACAGTGACCTTTCAATACCCCAAAACGTAGTAAAATTGTACCTGCTCGGCGCACTGCAAAGGCGTCACTGACTTGAACTAAACGCGCACGCGCACAATACAAGGTGCACTCAGAAGAACAAAGATAAAAAAAAATCTTAACGATGAAAAATTTAGCGCTTTTGAAACACAAAGTATTGTACTCATCTGGGTGGTTGTTGGCCAAGAAGATGATGTCCTAGTCCAACACGGTTTACGGCGGCGATGGAACTGGGTAGAAATGGCGGCTCAAGATTGGCTGATTTCGGCGTGGCGCGATTAGGCGCGCAATGAAAATCACTAGGCTCACGGCACTAAAAGTCGTACTAACTCCCCAAAATTCGGGAAAAGTCCAAATGCACGATACAAACACTTGCGAGAAAAAGTTGCAGACAGACTATACTGCCACCACGTGCGCAAAACTTAACTCCTCACTCGCGGAGAATAGATATTAAGTTGAAATAAAATTTTCTACACTCGACGTAATAGCGATAATCAACTTAATAAAATATTAACTTGCACTACTAGTGGCACCGGACTTTAAATAGGGCACGTGAGAGTAGCCAAAAAAACTACCGTTTCGTTTCACGGCAGAAACGCAACAACCCAAAATTTGCAAAGCCATTCGGCACGCGTACGTTCAATTATTCATCAGAGGCGTACCAAATAAATTTTAAAGCGTTCACATATACCATAAAGAAATTAAAATATTAAACGTTACAATATTCAGCTTGCTTTATTTCATTATTACATTCTACGGGAAACCCTGATGATTCTTGCTTAATTTTTAAGTAATTATCGACATAATTCACAAATAAACCACCAGTCTTTGTTGTTTTATTATACTGTGTGATATTGTATTGCCGTATCTCATATATTTCAATAATTTTGTATCCAACGTTTACTGCTCTTCGAATTTCATCCGCAACCCATGTACCAACAAACTGCCTCTCTTCTTCTGAATGTGTGCATTCTTCCTGTGTAAGACTGTCACAGCATATTCGACATAGAGCAAACATTAGTTTTCCATGTGCTTTACGTGGTAAGGCAGGGTGGTACAAATCAGAAGGTGGTAAAACTTTACATTTGATACGTCCTTCTACACTATTTATATTATTGTTACATCCTACTAAATTAATACACTCATCCCCGACATATACAGTAGGATGTCATATTGGGTATTTCCCGTACTTGCATATGTAGGGGTATAATGAACAAACATCAACGTATTTAATTTTTTCTTTTCCTTCTACTTTATAATATACTGAAGTGTTTCCGGTACGCCCACCAAAGAATGCGTCACGAGGATTCAAAGGTAAGTTTGAAATTAAAGAATTCTCATTTAATTGTTTTTGTAAACCTGCATCTCCTTTTAAGATTTTGTTAAATTCACATTCCCACATTTCCATAACTGTATAGCCGCATTCACGCAATTTTTGTGCCTTTTCTCGTGTACTCTCTAACCGTGAATTCATAGTGTCTTTTGAATAGTAATGTAGTATTTATCTCGGTTAGAGCGGAAACACAAGTCATGACCGTTCCAAAAACAACTATAAAATTCAAAAACTAATTTAGATGGTGCATAATACCCGTCAACTTTAAATTTATTTTCCAAAATAATTTCTTTTCCGTTACCAGCATGATTAATTTTGATATTTCTGTTAAATTGTTCGTAAAGTAACCATTCTAGAGCTATTTTAGATTGGTTATCAACAAGTCTATAACCACGTTGAGGTATAATACCAATAGTGTCAGGTTTTAAAAAATTTCGTCTAAATACACGCTTGCAAGCTGATGCAATGGTTACGGCTTCGGTAAACGGAAAAATGTTACTATCTTTTAAAAAAAGTATTTTTAAATTTTGTACAAGCTCTACGTAAAATATCGACGTCAGAAATACAGTAGTCTACTATCTCTTTTTGCATATTAAATACAAAATTTTCACTAACTTGTTTATTATACAAATTTCAAAATATTTCACGATCTGTTAAATTCATCGAATCTGCCCCATAATAATCAATACCAGGTAATGGCCCAATATAATTTTCATTTGCTATTGTGTTAAACAAATGTGGGAAGTAACCTTTCTTAACGGATGGTGGTAAGTCCAATGCTTTTGTTAATTTACATAAAGACATTGGTATATAATTTATCGAATCTATAAATCTTATATTATTTATTTCTAAAAGTCAAATTTTTGTCCCGTTTAATAATAATTTTGGTTTCAAATTTAATTTTTCCACAATATATTTCAAAATAAACTGCATATCGAAACTCTTACCATTATGGGAGATACAAGTTACATTTTGCACAACGGTTCTTGGTAAAAAAATATACTCCATCATTCGTTCGACCGGATTAGTTTTATAAACATGCTGTCTTTCGAAGTCGAAATAAACGAATAAATTTTTACCAGATTTTTTAGGTTCAGTTTCTACTTTTATATAACACTTGTAATCTTTTACTGTGTACTCTTTACATACACTGCAATATATTTCTCCACAGATATGATTTTTAATTTTCCGAATTTCAAATGTTTTAAAGCATTTTGTACACATTTTATAATTTGTACACAAAGCTGTATTTTCGTGGTTAGCCAAACAATTTTGACCTCGAAATCTTCTATTACATTTCTTACATGAAATTAAAAATGTGTTTTTAGGGCATGCTGGAGATTGAAAACAACACTCACACAAATTATCACATCGATGATAACCTTTGTGATCATAAAGTTTGTGACATGACTCGCAAAAATAACTACAAGCAAAAGCAGATGTTAATTTTTTTATAACCGAAAAATGTGATTCATGATGCAACAAATTTATTCTTGATAAATTTGATCCGCGAAAACCTTCAAAAAGAACTGTGCCTCTCCCATTGAATTGATAAACAACTATATTAAAATTACTCAAATATCTTTGAAATTCTATTAGTTCTGGTATGCCTCCACATTCTTCAGGGATTCGGACATTGGCCTTAATACATAAATTTCGGGCTTTTTCTAATTGAACACCTTTAAAATCTTTAGAAAGGTTTTTGAAATTTATATCTTTCATTACCCATGCTACGCCGACAACTAATGCTCTCGGTAAACATAAATTATCGTTATTGTTTATGAAAACAATTCCATGTTTTTTCCTACATATTTCTGCAAATTGAAAACCATAATTTTGACCTCTGCCAATAGGAAGACTAACTTGGACTAATTCAACATTTACCATTCGAAAATAATTTTGAATTGTTTTTGAAGTATTTTTGCTAACATGTCCCATACCATATCTGTTGAGAGTTGATCAGCTCTCCTAAAACTTAATCATGCTGGTCCTAATTCTAAATTTGGAGTATTCATAATCAAACCCATTTGATCGCTAGCAGGTATGTTCTTTAAAATATATTTCACCACGTCGCTAATACCGTCATGAAACCACGATACTGCGTTTTCTCTTGTTGTAGGATCAGTCATTTGAAAAACGACTTGTTTTCCTCGCAGCTTGAACCGTTTTATATTCCTCTCTGATTCACTTATAATTGTAAACCGCTCAGGTATAGGTTGGGAATCATTCGAAGTTCCAGCACCGTACTGTGATACATCATTATTTTGTTGATGGTCAGTATTAGAAATTTCATCAATTATTTCATTGCATTTCTTAAACAAAATACCATAAAGTAAAAAATAAAAATTAATCGAAATAATATGCATACCTTTAAATAATTTTCATGGCTTTCCCTTCCAGTTTCTATTTCATCAGGTGTATCAATTACTTTATTAAATTCATCATGACATTGATTTTTGTTGTTGGGTATTGCTTCAGTTAAAATCTCATCACAGATTTTAAAGAACTCTTCAAAATTTTCTTCCCCTAGAACAAATTCTATATTATTACTTATCGCTGAGAAAAATGTTTAAAGTTCCAATACCGAATTGTGATGCTTCAGAATGTTATTGAGGATGTCATCAATTATTTCGTTACACTCCTTATAAACCCAAATAAAAATAAATTAAAGAAATAAAAAAAATTAAACAATAGCAATAGTTCATACCTTGAAATAATTTTCACAGTTAGCCGTTTCTTCTGATGCCTCGGAGTTGTCGATAATAATTTCATCAGATGCGTCATTATTATTACAATTACTTAAAAAACATTCTGTAATGCTCTTCATCTAACACAACTGTTTCATTGTTGTCGCACATTTTTTCTCTAGCACTTGAAACATTTTTGTAGAACAAAGGTTACAAGACTAAGTGATATCCATACTGACTGCCTTTTTATCTATAATCACTAATTGGTTTTAAATGAGTTTCAAATATTTTAGAGGGAAAGTTAAATTTGGTGAGGACGACGAAACAAAAGACAACAGTTTGTCCAGAATTATATTCCGTTTCTTCATTTCTGTATTGTAATAGATGTTTTTATTTTTGAATGGAGAAAGTAATATTTGCAAGCGTAAGTAACAATGACAATATAATATATTGGTAATTGTTTTATAAAAAAAACATCTAAAAATAAAATTAAAAAATATTTTCAAACAAATGGCATTATGACAAAGTGAAAGTATGTAGCATTCAAAAATACTCAATTTCCGAGAAATAAAAACTACGTAAATTTCCAAGAACTGTTTTTACAAAATACTTTCAAAAATTATTATGGACATATTTCCCGATCTATTTTTGAAACTAATATTAATTTATCTCAAATTCCTATCAATACTTTCAAAAATTCGTTATGAACAAATTGTCAATCTATCTTTTAAACAATAATAATAAACCATTAATAAATAATTAATAATAAAAATTTCCTCAGCCAAAAACAAAAACAAATGATGTCATACTCGACCAAAAATTATTATAGACATATTTCCCGATCTATTTTTAAAACTAATATTAATTTATCTCAAATTCCTATCAATACCTTCAAAAATTTATTATGAACAAATTGTCAATCTATTTTTAAACAAATATAATTAATAAATCAATAATAAATAATTAACAATAAAAATTTCCACAGCAAAAAACAAAAAACAAAGGACGTCATACTCTATCTCGGTCAACAAACCCAACATCCGGACCCCTGACCCCGAGCCCTCAGGGTGTAAACAACACCCCCACCGAAAAGTCGACGGCGCAAACGTTCACCCGGTTACTACTATCATCAATGCATATTACCCATTCCTGTGAGTCTCAATCTGCTCTGTATACAGATTTCTCTTTTATTTCAAAAATACTACACGGCTAAAAAAGTGTTCCCCTAATTTTGTTGATCAATGTATAATAAATGGGCTTTTTTGAGCATACGCCTCATAATGTGAAAGCGCGCTTCATAAGGCCGGTGCACACGTCAGGTTTTTTAACGAGCGTGCACGCTACGTCGACGTAACAGTGCTATAGACATAGCAAGCACAGTAAGCCCGGTGCACACGTCAGGTTTTTAACGTGCGTGCACGCTGTGGCGACGAAGTTCCGGTCTGTGATACTAGTAAGTAAATGTAGCAGCACACACGAAGCCCCGGCAACGTTGCGGTGACGTACGGTCTTGGAATGGTCGTCTGCGTGTCGTTTTTCGCCGCAGTTCCCATTGGCACCGCACGGTAGCCGGTCGGTGCCGTAGCCGTAGTACATTGGTCATTGGTCCGGTGCACACGTCGTATACAGTACATTTACTAGAGACTTATTTGAAAAATACGTATATATATATATATATATATATATATATATATATATATATATATATATATATATATATATATATATATATATCTCGCTAAGAAAAGAAGACGACAATACTGGGTTCAACCACTTCTAGACAGTAGATTAAAAAATATGATGTGACCAGCACAGAACCTCTTGCCATTTAATCTTTATTAATTTAAATACATTTTTACATATTTAGTAATGCTGGAAACTTTATTAATTCCCTTTTCATTTAACTAAAGTTCCTTGTATTATTTTCTTTTTAAAACGTCATAATTATTACTATGAAATGATTAGTTTTTTGACAGTGACATTTAACTGTCAGCTACATTTAAAATTTAAACTGGTGTAATCAAAGAGACATGTGTTTAGTGGAGGCCCCGGGATTTATTTTATAAATTTATAAATAAAATATATGGAAAAAGTATTAATACAGATACGTGTACACTGCTACATTTACTTACTAGTATCACCAGACAGGAACTCCGTCGCCGCAGCGTGCACGCACGTGAAAAAACCTGAAGTGTGCACCGGGCCTAAAATTAATTATTCTAGTAATTATTTATTTTACAGAAACTGGTCCGGTTTCTGGACCAAGAAACCGAGAACGAATTACCTTCATGAACTAAATAAGTTCATATATAGATACTGTTGGCATTATTGTCAATTTTTTTACATGTTACATTTTTTCTTGTTATACAGTTTAAATACAAATTGTTACAAAATAATCTTATTCCTCTTTTCTACATTTTCCCTATATTAGACACACTAAAAACTATATTTTATAAATAATTAAATTCATGAATGTACCTACTTAAAATTCCAAGTAATATTATTTTTGATCTGGTTATCATAGACTCGGTGCACACGTCAGGTTTTTTAACATGCGTGCGCGCTGCGGCGACGGAGTTACAGTCTGGTGATACTAGTAAGTAAATGTAGCAGTGCTCACGGAGCTCCGGCGACGTTGCGGTCCGTCTGTGTGAAATTCATCGTTGCACCTCCCCATGGTATCGCACGGCAGCTGCACGTTGCCTGCGGTGCCGTAGTACATTTGGTCTGGGGCTGTCAAAAGTATTCGGTTAATCGGTTTTTCTATAATGAAATATTGGGCTAGCTGGTTGACCGGTTTGTAGCCGGCTTTTAATCGGTTTATAGCCGGTTTTAAACCGGTTAATAGCCGGTTTTAGAACCGATAATAGCCGGTTATTAACCGGTTAATAGCCGGTTTTTAGCCAGTTAATAGCCGGTTTTTAACCGGTTAATAGCCGGTTTTTAATCGGTTTTTAGCCGGTTTTTAATCGGTTTCTAACCGGTTCATATCCGGTTTTTAATCGCTTTGTAGCCAGTTTTTAATCGGTTTGTAGATGGTTTTTAATCGATTTGTAGCCGGTTTTTAATCGGTTTATAGGCGGTTTGTAATCGGTTTCTAGCTTGGTTTGAACGTTTTACGGCCAGTTTTTACTGATTTGTATTCAATTTTTGATTGGTTTATACTCAATTTTTAACCGGTTTTTAGCCGGTCCTTATTAATTTTAAAACTGATCAGTTCATAGCCGTTTTCTGACATAATAAAATATGAGACGTCACAGTTTGCCTTTTCTAAGGTGTAACGTACCTACACATTATTTGATTTATTACATATTTCATTGTCTTCTGATATTTCTGATTATGTAATAATAATTATTAATTCAGCCAATGACATTTAAGAATTCTACTTAGATACAATGTATTGAATATATCCTTGACGTCGTGATAAAATCGCTTTTTCATATTTCGCGTTCACGAAGTGAATTTTGTGACCCTGTTTTGTAAAAATAGTATTAAAATACTTATTACAATGAACAGTTTTGTATAATTATTTCTGGCTTTTTTTTTAATTTGTAAAGTTGGTAACTTTGTCTCAGTGTCAAATAAATGTCTGTTATTTTAATTATCATTACATGCCATTACTCATGGAAAATTACTGAAATTCGACTTTTTATAGTCAGTAAAGCACTCTTTTAAAATAATAATAAAGAAATTAACTATAACCTAACGTCTAAATACCTCTAGATAAAATGTCATATATCAAAATAAATAAATTTCAAATGATTATTGAAACTGTTTTCTGAACACTAAAAACCGATTTCCTGACCGGTTAAAACCGGTTTTTAGACCGGTTATAAACCGGTTTTCCGACCGGTTATAAACCTGCTTAAATATGGCTCAGATCCTCAGATGAATATTGAATAGTTGGATATTGAACTTTTTATAGAGGAAATAATAAAAACCCGTCAAATGATTGTATACACTCGTACGATAGTAAGGAACTTGGTACTTAAAATTCCAAATAATATTATTTTTTTATATGGATGTCACAGTAAGCACTGACATATTTCTAGCGAAATGTTTCAATGCCATGTAATTTAAAATATTAATGAAAATCAAGAAAATAAACTTAAAAATTAACAGAAGATAAAAACAAAGTGATGAATTTATTTGTTTCGTTGTTAAAGTCATAGTTTTTAACCAAAAATATTTAATAATTGAAGAATTTCTGTTGTTTGATATATATGAACATAGACAATTTACACATCGTTGAAAATTCGAAAAACATAAAAGTGCTCTATAGATGTGCAAAAGCAAAATCCAGTATTATTTCACACTTGGAATTTGGAAAATATTCGCAAAACTTAAAAACTACAAAATTTACATTTTTCCCTATATCTAGTGACCTAGGTATTTTTTTTTTTTTTTAATAACAAAACAATATATAAATGGCCTCTTAATGAGACAACTTCTGTCTAATAAAAATAATATATATATATAAATATAAATGAAAATAATATACTTCCAGCGCAACAATCTGGCTTTAGAAGTGGATGTAATTGATACACTAATTACTAATTGTGATGAATCAAAAATCTCTTTTCTTGTCCAAATATACTTCTCGAAAGCCTTTGATATGGTTGATCATTCCTTACTGCTATCTAAATTGAAATACTACAACTTTTCAACTGGCGCATTAAGGTGGTGTGAAGCTTATTTTAACAATCGGGAATTTCGAGTATCCATGACACACAAATATACGAAATTAAATTCACCTTCGTTTCCTTTAGCACGGGGTGTACCTCAAGGATCAGTTCTGGGACCATTATTTTTTTTTACTCTATACTGCGGATTTACCTTCTGAATTAAAACACTGTGATGTTCATACATACGCCGACGACACGCACCTCAGGGCATCCCTCAGAGATGTCGCAACTTAAAAACGTTATTAACTCGGATTTGAATAATCTTACTCAATGGGTGGAGGATAATGGTCCCAAAATTAATCCAGATAAATCAACAATGTTAATGATTGGAAATTGTGACGCTCCTGACATATTGCTGGATGGAATAAAATTGCATCCTGAGAAAGTTTGCAAAAGTTTAGGGATGTTATTGGATAAGGAACTAAATTTTCATTTCCATCTTCAGTCTAAATTGAGGGCAGCAATAATTATAGAATCTCGTACCAAAAAATTATACCTGACTTTGGTACATAAAACCTTAGTAACTCGTACACCTTCATATTTGGTTGAGAAACTTATTCCCAAACAATATAACTATAGTTTACGTATCAAGGATTTATATATTATGCCTTCTTTCAAAAAATCTAAGTTTAAGTGTTCATTTTCATACTTAGCACTCTTTACAACACTATACAATCCGACATGAAATCTCTGTCCGTCAATTCTTTTAAGCATCATTTAAAAAATATATAATTATTAACTAGACATACCTATAATTGTACGATATGCTGAAAACTTGTTCTGTGCTGACTTCAAATTTTGTATTTAATAATTTATATTTTGTTTTTCAATGTTCTCTTTGTTTTTAACATATACACATGTATTATTTTTCAAGAGTAACGTTATGTAATTTCGTGTTTATGTATGTTTGTATGTATGTATGTATGTATGTATGTATGTATGTATGTATGTATGTATTGGGTTGGGTTGAAAAGCAGCCTCTGGCTGAACCCCCGCCTTTGATTAAAATCAATAAAGTTTATTATTATTATTATTATTATTATTAATATTATTAATAATAATTTAATAGACTTCGTATCTCATAGTTCTCGAGATCCCCATGTTGAACAATTTATCTTGTTTTCGTGGAGTTGCATTTGCGGTTTGATACCAGTTTAGTTTAATGAGATAAATGAAACCAAATAAGTCAAATATCCTACCGATTTTAGTATTTTATCATGTTGAGCAATAAGCCGTGACGACACATTTATGTATTTATTTTTAATGAGTAATTTTCTGACAAAAATACATTTCCGTTTTTACAAATTACCGGCAGGAAGTGACGTACACGCCACTCGCCTTTTTGACGAGAAACCGAAAGTAATGAACGGAAAAGGAAATTTGAGGACCAAGGGACATCCAAACCAAAAACCAAAAGGTGAAAAACAAAAGTAAAATAAGAAATTTAACCCTTATATGGCCAAACCTTATGTCTTGTACGTGTTCGTGTCGGGCCCGACTTTCTTTTTTCGAAATACTAATGCAGTATACAGTACGCATACTCAGTAGATACTTTGAACGAGATATGCCAACTGAAATTTCTGGTGTCTGCGCTTTGTTTTTAATCTATTTTAAAACTAGTTAATTTTTTGAATTTGAGGTAATCAAAAAAAAGCTTTCTAGCTTTCTTACTGTTAAAGATTTCTGTAACTTAATGTAACTCAGGATTATGTTCAAATATTAGAAAATTATTTTACAGTACTGCCATTTAGGATGATTCTTGAATATTATGTAACCAACACATTTCCTAGTGTCAAAATGTGCAACCATTTACCTCATTCTAAATTATTGCTAATGGATATGAGCGCATACCGTATAATTCAGTTCTGTCTAAAAATACATACTTAAAAAAACTATTATTATTTAGAATAAATTTTTATCATTTGAATTTGCTATATTTTTTTATTGTTTTGTACGATCTAATTATGACTTTTGAACATATCCTGATAGTTAATAAAAAAGCATATTGCAATTCAATTCGTATTAATTTAGGTACTGCTAATTCTCTTTTTTTAAAAAAAAAACATTATTCTTGATTATAATAAAAACATTGGTGCAGTTCATTGCCCACATTAGTAAAAAAAAATACGACCAGTATTATAAGCGTACTTTTATAATTAAAGTGCTTTTATGGAGCATACTGTTCAATAATATTTTTTTACTATAATAGTACGGTCGTAATTCGGGCCATTAATTATTTCAGTAACAATAAGTAGGTATATTTATTTTACAGAAACGTGTCCGATTTCTGGACCAAGAAACCGAGAACGAAGCACCTGCAAACCCACATTAATTTGTTAATGTTGACGTTGTTTGATATATTACTGTCTTAATTTAAAATATTCATATTTTTAATAACAATTGTTATAAAAATTTTTGTTTTTCTTTTTGCCCTCTTCTTATATTAGACACATTACACGGCAAATGTAAAGATTTACTTAACTTTGCTTTTGCTTGCAATTCAACTAAATATAATAACAATAATCTTACCTAACGCACAAAACTCATTCCGAGTTTACCAAGATTGCTAAACCATTACACCATGGAAGACATTTGAAAACCTTATCATACTATACAGAATGTCTCAGGACGAGCTTACGCTATCTATATTTTAAATACTATTTAATACAATTTAACGAAATTTGGTATCTAGGGGTTATCCAAAATGCCCGTTTTAACTAAAATATTTTCAATGCAGTAGCACATCCGGTTTTACCGGAAATTGACCTCAACTTTCTTATTTTAAATGGAATATGCTATTTTTTATTTTACCATTGAATGCAGCGGAAAATTTGACATATGAAGCAATTAAAACATTTTACTCATGATTAACTATTTCCGGCGTTATTCAACTTTTTTTGATTTTTTGTCTGAAATCCGGCACATTTTTAAAACTCTGTATATCGGGAACGAGATCGAATTTTTATAATCTGAAAAAAGTCTTTTATAAATGAGACTTTAAGCTACATTATCCATGGAAGAATCCTCGATTATTTAGAAAAATGTGACGGGTACGTTACACCAAAATTACAGTTGACAAACTTCAAAAAAGAATTTTTTTTTAAATGGAACCCCCCCTTTTTTATTATATAAATGTGTAATGTCTTATGTTGAAAGTTGATAGAATTTCAGTAAATTAGAAAAACATGTAATCTGGGTATAATTATTTTATTAATACAGATAAGTAAGCCATAATACAACTGAATTCATATAAATTTATTGCTAATTCTTCTTCTTCTTCTTTTTCTTCTTCTTCTTCTTCGTCTTCTTCTTCTTCTTCTTCTTCTTCTTCTTCTTCCACGTCCACGTTTTGGCAGCATATGTAACGACTGGTCTAATGAGACTTTTATACAATTTTAATTTTGTATGTCAGCTCAGTATTTTAGAGCATAATAGTAATTTGTTTACGTAATAACATCGGTTACCTTTAACAATTCTCGCTCTAATTTCTTCGCTCAGGTCATTAGTGCCATTTAATTGTGACCCTAATTAGGTAAAATTGTTTACTGCTTCAAAATTATATTCTTCCATTTCGATGGAATTTCGGTTCAAAATTCTATTTCTTGAAACTTTCATAAATTTGGTTTTGTTCTGGTTAATTACTAGTCAAACTTGTTTCGTTTCTCTCTCTAGCTCTTAAAAAAATCTTCCCGCACCACATTTTCGTTTCTACCCAGTATTACTATGTCATTTGCGTAGGCTGCGATTTGTCTACTTTTGTTACTCAGATTTTTGTTCGTGTGAATTTTCTTTATTGCGGATTGCAATATTAAGTTAAATAGTACTGCGGACAACGCATCTCCTTGTCTGACTCCGCTGTTAATATCAAACATCTCACTTTTTTTATTTTGTATCACGACTGCCGCCTTCGTATTATCCAGAGTTTGCTGAACAAGTGCTACTAGTTTATTAGGAATACCTAATAGGATTAACTTCTGCTATAATACTTTCCTGTTTATCGTATCAAATGCTTGGTTTAAGTCTATAAATAGACTATTTATATCGATTGGTAGTCATCAATTATTTCTTCTGCGTA
This sequence comes from Ophonus ardosiacus, assembly GCA_943142095.1. Classification (NCBI taxonomy): domain Eukaryota; kingdom Metazoa; phylum Arthropoda; class Insecta; order Coleoptera; family Carabidae; genus Ophonus; species Ophonus ardosiacus. Next base: position 23,830,233 of record OW964833.1, on the reverse strand, counting down.
AATGCTTATTCTTTTATATAATAGACAAGATAGAACCTTATACCTAACGTTTGAAAGCGTAATTCCGCGATAATTGAATGGGAAGTATAAGGCCATATTTCCACTCAACTGGGAACACTTGGTTATCCCATATTAAAGTAATGTGGCGGTGGATTCGATTGTGTAACTCTTTTCCCCCGTTTTTCAATAATTCAGCGATGATTGAATCACTCCCGGGAGCCTTGTTGTTTTTTAAAGATTTTATAATTTCTTCCATTTTTTTAAGATTTGGGGGTTCTACATATGGTTCTAATGTATAATAAGGCAATTCATCTATTCTGGCTTCAGTCTCTTTTTAAGTAGCTCCTGGAAATATTCTTTCCAGCGTTCTAAGATGTTCCTTTCATCTGTAATAATATTTCCTTCCTTGTCCTTGCATGCGTTTTCTCGTGGTCTATATGTAGTAGTTTGGAGCTTAACATCTTTGAAGAACTTTCTGAAGTGTTTGTTAATATTACTTTCTTCTATGGCTTGAATTTTTCTATTGAGATATTCTCTTTTCTTTTTCCTACACATTTTTGTCGCAATTTTTCTTTTGTCCCGATACTCTGCAAGATTACTTCTACTTCCTCTTTGCAAGCATTTCTTTCTCGCCTCGGCTTTATCTTTCTTGGCTTGCTTGCATTCGTTGTCAAACCATTCGACCCTACATGTATTCTCTACCTCGCCTAATTGATCCGCTGCAGTTATAATACTGTCTTTAATATTTTTCCACTCTATTTCGATGTGATTTGTAGGTTCTTTTGTATTCAAATTAATATTTATATTCTCTTCATATTTTAATCTTTCAGATTCATCTTGTAATTTGCTTGTGTTCCATTCTTTTGGCATATATCTCTTTAGCTTTTGTGTATTACTTATTCGTTGCCTTATCACCGCAATGACTAAGTAATGATCAGAGTCACAATTTGCGCCTCTAAAAGAGCGTACATCCTTGACAGAGGATGCACATCTCTTATAAATGAGAACATGGTCGATTTGACTGACAATATTTCTACCTGACATTTTACAGGTACCCAGGTGAATACTTTTGTGTTCGAAGCATGTGCTACTAATAGTAAAGTTTTATATACCAGCTAACTGACAGAGTCTTTTACCATTTTCACTGGTATTTAGATGTAGCGTATGTTGCCCAGCAACATTACTATAATGAACTTCTTTGCCGATTTTGGCATTAAAATCACCGAGAAGTACTACCATATCGTGATTTGGAACGTTATCACATTCTTTTTGCAGGGTATCGTAAAAAGTATCAGCTACTTCCTCTTCTGCATCCTCTGTAGGAGTATATGCGTTTATAATGGTCAGGTTTGTAAATTTCCCTTTAATTCGTAATTTTGATATTCTATTATTAACTGGTTCGAAACCTAATACTGCTTTGTTTACTTTCTTGTTCAGAATAAATCCGGTTCCGTATATACCTTGCGTCTCTCCTCCGCTGTAATAGAATGAATAGGATCGTTTATGTATCTCTCCATTTCCTCTCCATCTTACTTCTTGTAGTGCTGAGATATCTAAGTTATACGTTTGAAGTACGTTTGAAATTTCTTGCATTTTTCTTGCTCTCAGCATTGTTTGCACATTCCATATACCAATTCTCAATTCCAGTAGCTTATTCTTTAACCGTTGCTTATTTCGTTTCCTTGGAATCTGTCCGGCTCTATTTAGTTGAGTACTCGCAACAAGATTTGTTTAACAGGGATGGGTTGTCAGCCCATCGCCCAACCCCCAACCTGGAGGACCAGGGGTTTTCTGTTGGGGTCGCTCTCCCTTAGCCGAGAAATCCAGTTTAGAGGCACTGGTTCCTCGCCTTTCACAATTCCCAGTCTGCTGCTTAGCATTGTCCAGGGCTCACGCGACAAAACTTGTCTTCTTGGACATTGGGATAGGATTTGTTGAGCTGACTTCTCGAGAGAAACTTCCATCCCATTCGATGGATATCATAGGGCGTTAACTGGAATTTATGTACTCCCTTACTCGACATGGGGGAATACTCCAGTACTGTATTTTATAAATAATTAATTTTATGAATGTTTTTATTAAAAATATCTTTGCTTGGTACTCAAAATTTTATAAAGTCTTGTGTATTTCAAATAATATTACTATTTTTATATGGACGTCAGAGTACGCAATGAAATATTTATGGCGAAATGTTTCAATGATATGTAACTTAAAAATATTAATGGAATTCTAGAAAATAAACTTAAAAATTAACAGATAACAGATAAAAACTGAGTGATGAATTCATTTATTTCGTTGTTAAAATCATCATCAAGATTTTATACATCGTTAGAATGTTAACAATGTACACTTTTCAATGCTGTAATTTTCCAATATGGCGCCCATATAAAAGTTAATACTTGCACATCATAACTCGAAAGCCAACAATGATAAAAAAAAATTAGCATCGCTATTTAAAAGAACATAAACAAGTGCCCTGAAGATGTGCAAAGCAAAATCCAGTATTATTTCATACTTGGAAGATATTCGCAAATTTTAAAAACTGCAAAATTTTCCCCTATATCTAGTGACCTATGTATTTTTTTTTTTTTTTTTTAATAACAAAGCAATATTTAAATGGCCTCCTAATGGGAAAACTTTTCTCTAATTTAACAGACTTTGTATCTCATAATTCTCGAGATCCCCATGTTGAATAGGTTGTTATCTTGAACACAGTAGCATTTAATAAGTAATATCAATAATGGCAACCTAATGGTAAAAAGTGTTACGCCAAAAATGTGCTAAGCGATACAGAGCCATCTGTCCATAGATACTTGAATTAAAGTCGATATTTCAGAACACTGTATTTTGGTTTTAAAATATGGTTTTAAGAACATGGAAATTAAGTTTGATATTTGTTTGTGCGGTTATTCGCTTTCTATTGAATAAGATATTTACTACAAGTAATAAAATTTTACATTGCAGGGAAATAAACCTTTTGCGACTTATATAGTCACCTGACGGGCACTCATAGCTGGTGTGGAAAGTGCACCACAGGGGTCACTTTTGTGCCATTTAAAATTGGAAATATTTGGAGTATGTCGGGATCGAACCCGGTTCCTCCAGGTTCGCGACCAGACACTCAGGCACGCGGCTATGATAGAAAGATAAATATAATTAAAAATTTGTAAATATTTAGAGATAATATTTTTAAAATTTGAAAGTAATAACAAAAGTATTTCAATTGCCCGAATACCCACATTCCTTATTTTCCTTGACGTTAAAATTGTGCGAGACAAATACTCCTCACCGTACAAGAACTATAATTTTACGTTGATACATAATAATTCATTTTTGATAGTAATTTTATAGTATTTAAGTAGTGTAAACAAATACTTTCTTTATAAAATCATTTTTACGGATTATAGAAATTCGATTCCATTGCACAGAAAAAAATAGAATTGAAATTTTGTCTAATTATAATTAGATATTATTATATTAGGCAATATGTCTAATAATTTAGTACAATTTACAAATTTTAATTAAGCATTTTAACTCATCTGAAATAGATAATAAATATTTTGTAAAAAATCGTTAACTTAAATATGCTAATGGTTATTTTAATTACTTATTTTATTTAATTTTAATATATTTTGGCTTCATTATTTTTATCCTACAATTTTTAGTAATTTATCTAATGAATTAGGTAAGTAAATAGAAAATTTAAATATATATTTTGTTAATTTCTTTATTTATATATAGTTCAATTAAATGTAGTCATTTAATCTGATTTTGTGTTTAATTTTACTATAATTTGTTATAACAATTTTAGAAAATTGAACTAAATCAATTATTTAATGAAACATATTAGTAGACTGAAAATTAAAGAATTTGTTTATTTAATTTTACTAAAATTTAGAAGGTTTTTTTCTGTGTGATACAAAATAATGAAGAAATGGCCGTTTTTTAAAGAAAAAATCAAATGCCGGAAGTGATTGATCATGAGTCCTTTTCTTCCGTATTCAATGGTAAAACAATAATATAGCATTCCATTAAAATAATAATGATCGGAAAATGACACCTGTATTTCATTTTTTCATTAATTTAATTGTGTACAATTTATAAAATTAGCATCAATGGAACATGATTTATACTGATAAAAAATTTAAAAGAACTCGTAGTTCACAAATTCACAAATTTGTTACCACTCTTAACTACAGTTTCAGTTTCGTTATTTACGCTATCATCCAAAGGGATATTGGGACAAGAAAATGTCATAACAAATATTTAGTGATGCTAATGTTTACAGAATTTTATTGCACTTGGCCTGTACCGAGCGGTCGAGTGTCAGGCGCAATGATTCTCAACACAAGAAACACCAAATTATCAAAACTTATTTCTCTCCCCAGTAGGCACCCAAATCTCTATGTAATTTTTTACTTGTACGTTAGAGGCAGCACTAAATGACTGCAAACTATTCAAACGAACGATAACGATTTTGAGCATTAGGTTGCCATTATTGATATTACTTATTAAATGACAGTAGCCCAGGTACAAATTGTAAAGTGGGCAACTCAAATATTAGAATTATTTTTTAAAGCAAGCTAATTCGCTATAGTGATTATACATATATTACAGCAGTCTACAATGTATTTTTATTTTTTTACTAAAGCGTTAAGCAAAAAATATGGAAAACTGCTAAGCAGATTACAAATAAATAATAAAAACACCAAAAATTAGTCCATAATCCCGAATTTAAAAAAAATAGCACTAAAGCGGAATTTTATTCCTGGGCGGTTAGTTGGACCGCTACTGAAAATTTTTCTGTATGTGCACCTGTAAATAAACAATTATTGTGTTATACAGAAACAAGTGATTTATTTTCCATAAATTAGTTTGAAGATATATTTCTATACGAGATTCGTACTAGATCGTTAATACGCAGGCGCGAAGCCGTGATATTAACAGTTGCCAACTTTTGTTATATGTCATTTATTTTGTAAAGTGTGAGGTTATAAAAAAAAATTTAATAACATTAATAAAAAATATGTAATATGACACAGACACATTTAAAATTAATTTTTGTAAGTCCTTATTTTTGTATTTTATCCATTTCAAAAATAAGTTAACTGTACAAATTTGTTAGGTTGGTATTTATTTATTTTGATTTAAAATACGATACATTCCGAAGATTACCGATTATAGACGAAAGACGACTTGAAAGCATGGAAATTGAATGGAACTCGATCAAAAATCTGTCTAGATATATACTATGAAAATAGACAAAAATAGTATAATGTCAAACGGGCTTTAAGTGCAAGTTTCCATATTATAATAAACGGTCCTTAGACATTAAATATGATTGCACAATAATAATATTCAATAATATTTCTTCGTACAATTTCATACAATGAATTCATATTTCTACTATTACCGTCGTTTCAACATCAAAATTATTATATAAGTATATATTATTATATATAATATAAATTGTTTCAGTTTTAAAACCATGTTTCAGCTATAAAATGGATGTCCCAGAATGTCTAAACTTTGTACATAACATAGCAAACATAGGCAACAATTATTTTCATTATTGTTAACAGATATGCTTTGTTAAAAACAGATTTATCTCTTTTGCAACCAGATTTGCATTGTTACAACTAAACTTTCATTGTTGCAAATAGAAGTTTTTCTTTGTTGTAAACAAAATTACTTCGTTAAATTCATTTTTTTCTTTGTTATAATCAGTAAGGTAATCTTCTGGCATTATTAACAACAGTCCTACTTTTCGTTCAGGAACACCACCATGTACACCTAACAACTTGTCGCCCAATACTCCGTTAATTATCACGGTAAAGAAGAATGTGTTCTTATTTTACACTCTTCACGCCAGCAATGAATGCCCGTGAGGTGACGCCCGGTAAACGCTTGCACGGTGCAAGCGTGCAAGTATGTCATCATCATTACCGATATCTGTAAAAAGCAGATTAGTACACTGAACAGTGGGTAATATGCAGTGATGATATATTTATTTTAGGAAAATTCAAAAATTGAAGATACGAAAATTGAACTTGATATTGTATAAACCAATTAAATTTATATAATTTTTCTATAAAATCGTTCCATCATTTTATGCCCAAAGTCCACCTTTTAACAATCTTTTTAATGCTGTCTTGGAAGAAAATATTTTTTTTTTTTTCGTGGGGTTGTATTATTTGAGGTTATTTAATACCACTTTAGTTAAATGGGTGAATGTAAACATTATAATGTGTTACGTAAAAACGGTGGAAAGTTTGTTAATTACGGTGGAGTAGGGTGTGGTTCTTGACAATAAGAAAAAAAGGGATAAGAGCGCCAAGTAATTTGTTTTCTGAAAATTACGAAACGAAAATCTATACAAATATATATATACGTACCGTGTATTTTATTGTTGCCTGAAAACGACAAAAAAAGGTTCTTGAAAAAAAATTAAACTCGACTAAAAAACACAATATAAATTTTTAATAAACGTTTTCGAAATTTTGCGAGTATAAAAAATAAATATATTACTGCAATAATGCTGTAAAAAGTTGTTATAAATAAATATATTAACTGTAACAATGCAGTGAAGTTTAACCAATTATTAATATTATGAACAAAAATAAAACTAAGAGTACCGACGCGAATGAGCTCGTAACCCGAACGACAATTATACCCCCATTGTTGGCCAACCGTAGACGCAGGGCAAGTTACAGCCAGATGATGTCGGAGTACGAACAATCCGCAAAGGACTAAATATAAAGATGCAAACTATATGAATGTAACTATAAATGTGGTGTACTAGACACAACAATCACCATAATGATGAAATATAACTATAGTCTAATATTGACTGATCAATAATAAAACATGAAAGTTTTCTCATAAAGTCCCAAACAAGTGAGTATGTAACAGTTGAACCCTAGGTATAAGTCATTGTTTTGTTTGCCAATTCTTAAAGTAAATGTAGCAAACGTCTTTTAAAATTATTGTATTGTAATTGTATTGTAATTGTAATTATTTCGTAAGGGAGAACACATGTGCCGCATAACACTTTGAAATTAGTCTCGGCAATTTAATTATGTTAGAATAGAAAATCGTGGCGTGAACGAATTGAAAATTTAAAGTTAATAAAATTCCGAGAAAATATGCACTTTTATCAATTATTCATTGCGATAGTTTATTGTATTATTTTAGAAGCCATGAATAAATTTAGAAAAATTATTGGTTGCGATCAAAGATATTTTACAAATATTTATTGCCGAGACGAAAAACAACTTCCAGAAAATAATGTACCAGTTCAAAATTCAGAGTTCGGCCAAAGTTAGAAATCGAAAAATAAACGATGCTCTTATTAGGGAAATCGCAACCAGGAAAGACAAATTATAATCAAAATTCTAGAAATACTTCTTATTTGGCAAGTTGATGTAATTTATAAATTTTATACTTTTTACTTTTTGCATAAATGTATTTATCGGATGCCAAGGCATAGGTTGTAATGTCTCAGGAAGTTGCCTCTCCTGTCCGCTGGTAGGCAACCAGAGATTTAGATTGTTTTTGTATGTGTTTTGGATTTGTTTGTGTTGTAAACTAAATCTCTGGTGGATAGTTAGTAAAACGAGAGATTATTAAGTTATTGGAACGAATATGGAAAAATATTGTGTTAGGAAGAAAATTATCTTTAGCTAGAATTTAAAATTGTGTTTGAAAAGAGATTTCGAAGTAAATATTTAATTGTATTTATTAGGGTTTTCAAGGTTATACTTAGTTTCTGTAGAGCTAGATATTGCTTGGAGTTCCTCTGTTACAGCTATCCCAAAGTTTAGTACGAACGAGTATAACAGTCCAGGTCCTCATCCCCAGAAGTAGGTCGTAAGTCTAAAACGTGGAGAAGTGTCTTGGCTGCGGCTCCTCTGCTGCCACAGAGCAGGCTACAGCGCAACCTGAAGCTGTATGGTTATTAGACCCCCATCGTGAGATCGCCTTGACTTGCTGCCCGGTATCTTAGTTCACCTGACCGACGCCCTGGTAACATTATCATCACCATACTGTATGAAAAAGGCCCAGTAAGCAGAGTGACACCAGCACTTCCAAATCGACGGACGAAGTACGAGACTACTCGATGGAGGATCCCCTGGACCAGAGTCAAGTTCTGAGTTTCATTTTCATCCCAGTTATATTTTCCTTCAGAAAATATAACCTATTGTAAGGGGGAAGGAGATGTAATAGTTGAACCCTAGGTATAAGTCATTGTTTTGTTTGCCAATTCTTAAAGTAAATGTAGCAAACGTCTTTTAAAATTATTGTATTGTAATGGTAACTATTTCGTAAGGGAGAACACATGTGCCGCTTAACACTTTGAAATTAATCTCGGCAATTTAATTATGTTAGAATAGAAAACTTTTTCTTGTGCCCAGGAAATCTTTGAAAATGTCACGTACTGTCGGCAAATATATTTTATTTGACTTTCCTTCTAGAATTTCGGGATCTCCAACGTAGTTTGCTGTCGTAAAAATTTATTTCTTTACTTACAAAATTTTCTAAAAACTTAAGAGCATTGTGTACATCCACCGTAAAAGCTTAAAACTAAACTTCGTTCTAGTCTAATTACAAGAAAACTATTAGAGATATAAAGGTGAAACAAATTTGATAGGAAAGATAAAGGATGAATCTAGGTTTCTCCGGAAAAAGATATTTGATATTTTTATATTTTAACAATATGTCAAGCTCTAAAACTACACATATTTTGTCATACAATTTCGGGCTTTTAATAAACATTTTTCGTAAAACTATCTTCACAGAAACTTCTATTCATTCTTTAATAACACAGAGGTGTAAATAACTTATTTATTACTATGCCCATTTCAATAAATTTAGACTGGAATGAAGAGTCTGAACGGGGTTAATTTATGTGAAATTTTCGTTAGTGAACTACTGCCTCTAGCGGAATATTTAGGAAGTATGAGACTATCTCTGTCTTTTGTAGTTGACCAAACAAGTTTTGTGCTATACCATTCATATTATAAGTAAATTTGTAATATTCACATTAGAACATGAAAATAACTTATTTTGTATATCTGCAAGTCGGAGTGGTCTTATCAAATGTCATATTTAACATCCTTTCACGTTATTTTTTGACTTTACAATAAAGTTTGTTCATATTTGTTATCAACATTTGTAATTCATCTGTTTCCATTCTAGAGCGTTATTATTGTTTTTGTTAACTACTCTTGTTGCCATCAGTCCGTTATTGTCTTTTGTTAGTCCTGTGTCATTTTATTTTAATTTTGGTTATTCTGGTTTTTTGAATTGCTTACGTTTTGGATTTGTCGCCAAAAACCTGTGTGAAACAGTTGTGCTTTTGAATAGTCATTAAAAGAAAAACGCGCCAAAAACCTGTGTAAAACAGTTGTACTTTTGAGTTTTCTTTTATAACACTAGAACAATATTTACGGATACTCGACCGAACCGAACAGAGCCCAACATCATTTCGACTCGATTCAACACGTGTATTTCAATTTATTTAAATGTTATGTATAAAATATGATGTACAAAAAGTATGTTAAAAAGACAAAATAAATTTAATATAGCCTTTTAAATCATTTTATTAATTTAATCAGCTGGTCTGAATGGTATTCAAATTTCCTTTTATAACAAACTTTAGAAATAAATAAAAAATTAAATATATATACAGGGTGTCTCAGGAAGAACATACGCTATCTATATTTTAAATACTATTTAATATAATTTAACGAAATTTGGTATCTAGGGGTTATCCAATATGTCTGTTTCAATTAAAATATTTTCAAAGCAGTAGCATTTCTGGTCTGACCGGAAATTGTCCTCAACTTTCTTATTATAAATGGAATACGCTATTTTTTATTTTATCATTGAATGCAGCGGAAAATTTTACATATGAAACAATAAAAACATTTTACTCATGATCAACTACTTCCGGCGTTATTCAACTTTTTTTGATTTTTTGTCTGATATCCAGCACATTTTCAAAACCCTGTATCTCGAGAACGAGATAGATTTTTTATAATCTGAAAAAAGCCTTTTATAAAGGAGACTTTAATCATAGAAGAATCCTCGATTATTTGTAAAAATGTGACGGGTACGTTACACCAAAATTACAGTTGACAAACTTCAAAAAAGACAATTTTTTTAAATTTACATATCTGACTTATACAAAGAGATAATATGTTTTCGACGCAGAATTCAAATCTCTAAAACTTTTATTTGAAGCATTTATTATGAAAATTAAATTAACACCATTTATTTCAAGAAAAACTGACAACAGCTTCAAGTAAGGCATCACTTTCGGTTAGACTATTTTAACCAAAATCTATTATGTTATTCCCATTGATATAAAAGTATTATATACCAAATTTGAAAAGGTTTGGATTATATTTTAATATAGTTTTCCATTAAAATCTATTATAGGCTTCAAGTAAATTACTACTTCCGGGTAGACCATTTTAACTAAAATCTATTATGTTATTCCCATTGATATAAAAGTATTATATACCAAATTTGAAAAGTTTTGGATTATATTTCAATATAATTTTTCATTAATATCTATTATAGGCTTCAAGTAAAGTACCACTTCCGGGTAGACCATTTTAACTAAAATTTATTTTGTTATTCCCATTTAACATGTCTGCTGCACATTTATTAACAAGATTTTACCTACAATTTTAAATATTTAATTAATAAAACAATAAAAAAGATGAAATGTACTTCTCAGAAAAAGCTATCAGAATATCACTAAAACTTGAATTTTGACACAGACATCTGTCATTTACAAACTATTTTATAAACATTTGAATTTAGTGGTTTCCTTAGTGTCTTAGCCTGTGCGATTAGATTATTCTATATATTATAATGTATAATTTTAAGTGTATTAGATGGAGAATTTTGTTTTATATTTATAATAACAAAAATTTCCAAAAAAATATATTTAGAAGAATTTTTTTAAGAAACTACTACTTCCGGTTGTCCAATTGTTACCAAAACCTTTTCAACGCTTCCCACGAATGTCAGATTGAGGAATTCATAGTTAAACAGGTCTTAAGTCTTTGAGGAATCGTCCCTACAACATCCAGGAAACACAAACACATACACACCCACTCACAGACATTTTAAAAATGTTATAATCGAATTCTAGGGACCTTAAATCGTGCTTATTCACTAAAATCTGGATATGTGAATTATAACACAAATCCAATACCTCTCATAGCGAGAGGTAAAAAACAATATTACATAAAAACTACAATTTTACAAAATTATTATTACAATACTATAATTATACTCTATACAATATTATTTTCAATACCAATGTTAACAGAATAAGGGTGATTGAAAGTAATTTCTAACGGTAGTACAGGCTGCCACAAGACAAAATTTCAGCATTGAACCACGACAAATATATAGCTGGGCAGTTTATGGCACAGCAGTGATAGACTCCGCCTACTGTCCCCACGTGCTTTACCCCTCTCATACCTCACCGCCGGCAGCACCGCCAAGAGAAACTATACATAATGCTCTTAATAGCTTGTCCCTTGGAAATTTCGACAGTTGTGAAAATAGTTTATGGTTCTGTTTTGGTTGAAATATTCGTTCCTTTGAAGTAGCGGCGCATGTGTTCAGAACTAACAATACCCGCTCGGGGGGAGCCAGACCCAAATTTCTCTAAGCGACCATAGCGACATTTTGGTCTGGAAAAAAACGCCTCCAAAGTATGTTACCGACTTAGCACCTTCGCGGTGAGGGTGTCCAGGCTCTACGCGATTTTAAGTGGGCGGAGCCGTAATTTACGGGTAGATTTTAAAAGTCTAAGATTGGTTAAATCCTCTCTCTGAAGGGGCCGGTCAAAATCTCATGCTTGCTGGAGAGGGTAAAACCAAAAGCGACATTTTTGGATAAGGTAGATTTTTATAGTGAGTTGTTTCCCGATTTTCGGACTTAAAACTTGAAGGTGCTAAGTTCGGCTCGGAGACGGTGAAGAGTGTGAGTGGAGTTCCTGTTTAGTATTTTACCTAGTTGGGCCTAGTGGAGGCAGAACTTATAAGATTATTTGCCTGTTGTGATCGGCAGAGATGTTATGTAAGTAACCTTATTATTTCTATGTTTTAATTATTATATTTTATATTTTTGTTACTTGCGTTTTAACTTTTCTTCTTACTCTACCTAGTTCAATCCCAACGTGTTTAAAGTGACCGAGCGATAAATTGAACCGTAACAGGAATCCTGTTACAAGTACATGGAAATAAAGTCTCCAGTCGACGAATTCAGCGCAACAATAAAGTATCTTCACATATGTAGTATGAAAACAGTTCATAAGAAAATAATAGTAAAATGAAATAACTTATCAACAAGAGATCCAGGGTGGCGGCTGGTGGTCAGGAGTGGTGGGGATATGTCGGCGGCAGTTGAGCGTCTGGAGTGCGGTGTGGACAGTGGTGGGCAAACGGCAACACACCTGGTGGATATGCCCTAAAAACGATGACGTGGGAAAGTAAAATTTGAGCCTCCGATGAGATGGACTCCTATCAACAATCCTGGTCGTCCTCACGCAAAGCACGTGGTGCTCACGGGACGCCACGCAATAATTGCGAGTCACAAAATTTCAATGCCAATAATCCGCGCAATGCGATACCACTCAATGGTAAAAGATAGCACTCGAAAAATATTTACCACCACGTATATAAAAAATAAAAATTAGCACGCCGCGGCGTACATCTGTGTCTACCTTCAAGACCACTCCACGAATTCCGGATATTCAATTTATTGTCAAAAAAGTGCCCTCCCTGAAATCTAACGGTAGAAGAAGAACGAAACAAAATATTTGTTTCTAATAAAAAGAAGAAAGGTATGAGCTAAAGAGCAATCCACAACAGTAAGTTTTAAATGTGAAATAGTTATTACAGTAAATAAAAGAAAATACCGTAAATTTCAAATATAATATTAACAACGATAACAATCGGTGCTGCTCTAATATTATCATTATTAAATAAAGATATTAAAATGAATTCTGACTTTTTATTTATTTAAATTTTTATTACGCGAAACGAGTGAAACGCACCTTTATACAGACAAGGTGAAGGCCACAAACGAACGTTATGTGTCTTGTCAAATTTTGTAAACAATAAAACACATGATTATTTATTCATGAAACAAAAATGCGAAATACAGACTAGTATTTAAATCTTATCACAAAATTAAAAGTAATGGTAAGTTTTTGTAGTGTTACTGACAATTGTGGCAAATGAAGTTAATTATTGCAGCTAAATATTATTGTCGAAAAGCTTATTCAAAACTGTTTGGATGGAAAGTATACAGAAAGGATCCAAGAAAGATGAAGAGGAAATTAACAATTCTATGAAAGAAAGAAAATGAGTAATACCCTAAAATTAACCGTAACAAATGGTCAAACATTCTACCGATTTTAGAATTTTATAATAATAATAATAATAATAAAAATAACAATAATAATAATAATAATAGCCTTTATTTTATAAATCCCATTTAGTACATAACAATTAATAAATAAAATAAATTTATAATACATTATAAACTAATATATCTTATTTGTTGCATGTATGGAATTTATCCAACCTCTTTTTGGGCGTAGGCCTCCGCCATCTCTTTCCATTCTTTCTTGTGCTCTGTAGGTCTTGTCCGTCTTGTCCATGTTGGTCCACCATATTTCTTTATGTCATCCTGCCAGAGTTTACTTGGTCTACCTCTTCTTCTGTTTTTATCTAATGGTATCCATAATGTAGTATTTCTCGTCCATCTTTCATCTTTGGTTCTTATTACATGTCCAGCCCAATTTCACTTCAATTGATTTATTCTTTGTGTTACAGTCATGATGTTTGTTCATCTTCTTATTTCTGTATTTCTTACTCTATCTTTTAAACTGATTCCTAGTAAACTTCTTTCCATTTTTCGTATGGTGATATTTAATTTGTTGTAGTGATTTTGGGTTAGACTCTAAGTTTGACAGCCATATATTAAAGTGTGTAGTACACATAATTCAAATACTCTCGTTTTTAAGGATATTGAAAATTCTCCCTTAAAAATTTGTTTAAGAGACCAATATTTTTTCCATGCTAGTACTATTCTTCGATCTATTTTTTCCGTGATTCTATTAATAAACGATACTGTTTGTCCCAGATTATGTACTTATCAACGTATTCTAATCTAAGTAAGATCCAACTAATTTAATATCTTTTTTTGATCCATTGGTCATAAGTTTAGTTTTACTGGTTTTACTAAAGTTCATATGTAATCCCACATTTTTGCTTTGGCATTGAATATCTTCAAGCATAGCATCTAGAGCATTGGAGTTCCAGCTACGAGAACAATATCGTCTGCGAATCGGAGATTAGATAAATACTTTCCATCTATTTTCAAGCCCTTATTTTCCCAATCTAATTCTTTAAAAACACATTCGAGGACACATGAAAACAATGTTGGTGACAAAGGATCGCCTTGTCGTACTCCTCTTTCTATGTTCGATCCCTGCTTTATAGAGCGATTTGATAATGAAATTGTGTTCTACACTGTCAAAAGCCTTTTGAAAATCTATAAAGGCAAGATATAAAGTCATTTTGTTTTTTCAAAATAAAATTGTTACATAGTTTTAATAAGAATTGTTACAAATATTTTTTGTTTACTGCCTTATGCTTGCTATAGTTCATTTTTCTTCTAGTAGATCGCACGTCATCACTAAATATTCGTATGAAACAAATCATAAGTAGTGGGAGAAATTTTTGACGTCATACGTGTGTCATAGAAAGATCTGGAATCTGATTGGTATAGAGATTTGAAAACATGTGCTACTATTCGTCATATTGATGACGTGTATTTCTCAATCTTTTTTTACCCCTTTAGTTAGAAAGAGTTGCATTGATTAGACAAACACATTCATTTTATTAAATGTTGCAAATATATGCAAGAGAGAGACAGGAGTTATGGTACTTGTTATTTCTTCAAAGGATAATAACGTGCAGTCTACCAGATATTAAATGAACTATACTACTTGTGGATAAAAAAACTGGACATTTAAATTTTTACTATTGTTTGTCCCAAATCAAATTAAAATTAGTTTCCAAATATAGACTGTCATAAATTGTGACGATGGCCACTAGTTTTAAATTTATTCTTCATGTTTAACGTTGTAGCCTTGTGGTTAGCATGTCAGTTTTTTGATAAAGTTTGATTATTTAAATCAAAGTTCAAATCCCACAAGTAAAAATATTGTTTTTCATTTTTTATTGGTTTGTATTGTTTTGATTTCTGCATACAATATAATTGTGTGGTTATATTGTATGTCGTTTGTTGTAAAATGTATTGTTGTATTTTGGTTGTAGCTGCTAATGTTTATAAAATTTGTTATTTATCTGTCAGCTATTGTGTGGTCGAGTGGCTAGTGCGCTTGACCAGCACGCTAGAGATCGTCGGTTCGATCCTACATGAAACTATATTTTTTTATATATTTTTATTAAAATTTAGCGAGAATTTGCAGGATGACTAAAAACGTGTTTGAACCTTTTTTGATATTTTTAACGGTTTTTCGGGGTATAAATACGAGCTCGAACGTTAGTTACAGGCAGAGAGTGTGTGGTCTCTCAAGGGAGCGTTAGCTCTCCAACGAGCCTAAGATGGTGTGTGCCGTCTTCTGCGAACCTGGTGAGGGCCAGGTGAGCGGGTTGTGGGTGACCTTGGCTGCCTCTGACTCAGTGCTGTTGGTGTGTGCCAGCAGCTCGTGAGAGAGTGCAGAAGGTGGACCGTACCGGTGTAGCCGGTTGTTTTGTGCAGTGGTGTTGGCCGCTGTACGCCGTAATCGCGATTGTCAATGAGTGTTGGTGTGTGCCAACATTGTTAGATTGAAATCGCGATTGTTGATGAGTGTTGTCAAAGTGACAACACTGTAACCGTACCGTGTTCCAGTAACTTTGGTGTGTGCCATTATTACTCGTTCATAGCGTGTTCCCGCAACCTTGGTGTGTGCCATTGTTGCCCGATCATTGTTAATCGTGCGTAGTAGAGAAAATATCCTGCAAGTATCGCTGGTTCATTGTTACTTTGCTCTGTTATATTTATTACTTTCTCGTTTTAATATATTTTAATAAAATATTAAAAATTATTACAATTGATTTCATTGTCAAAAGCCGAACTCTGTCTCCACTAAGCTACCCGAGCAATTTTTGGCGTTCCAGCCATCCTTTTCAGCGACGCTATGAGAGCGTCCTTTACAGGATCGACCATCTCTCCTTATGCTGTGTTTCCGATTTATTGGCGCCCGAGCAAACCCTTTGACAGCATGGAGAACGAGCAGGAACGTCATTACAAAATGGCGACCGAATTGGGACAACAGTATCCTTTTCTTTTCGCCGTTACAAAATATCAAAACAAATACAAACACCAATCATTTTCTTTGATGTAATTAGATTTGCACTGTTACAAACATAATTTTTTTGTTGAAATTTGTAATCAAATTTTCTTTTTATAATCAAATTTAATTATTGTAATCAGAATAGTATTGTTCTAATCAGATTATTTTTTTTTTCTTTTCGAAGTATTACTCATATATTGAATGTATTACTATATTCTGTATAATCCAAAACTATTTACATTTTTATTATATCGGGTGGTGGCGGTTAGGGATGAACATAAGGATTTAACATGAGATTTTGATTTTATTTAGATTTATTCGAATGAGGCACGTGTCTTTTTTATAAAGAAATGTTATGGTGCAAATAGTTATAGAAAAATACGGGATTTATTTTTTATAAGTTAGATTGACAATTATAATTATAAATGATAATTTATGAAAATTAGAAATTTGTGAATACATATGTAAATTTGTACTATCATTGATATATTTATATTCCTGTGTTATGTGAAAGGTCCTTAGAGATTCAATATGTATGTGTGTGCAGTACTATTGTGCAATAACATTTTTTATTTTCTCTGTACATTTTAATACATACAGTTTATATTTTGCCTAATCTTATTACTGTGACCCCTTTAAATGATCGATAATAAACTATACTTAAATATCATAACTTTACCCAGTAGTTTGATCTAAGAGATTTTAATTGGAAAAATATAATGCACCTTCACTGTCAAATTTCCAATAACACCAACCTCTCTAAACGATCGATAATAAGGATTAAATAATGTTTGATAATCAATATTTCTATAAAAAATGTTTAAATACAGAATTGACAAAATTAAAATATTCTATAACATTAAACAATATTATTTAAATCTAAACTTTATTACAACAAATATGAAATTATTTATAATTATAATATATTTGAACATACCCTACTTCGCTTTTCTTTCTCTAGATGTCGTCTTCGTAGTTCGAGTGTTCGACAGAATATAGAAATTGATTAGATATAGTATACGAACAACGCGAACTCCTATCAAAATTTATCTAATTTTTCTGTTCTGAAATGAATTCTAACCAAGAGGTAATAAAAATAATGTTTTCGAAGTGGTATTGTTAAAGTTTCTTTGTTTAAGTTTAGAATCCATGGCTGAGAATTATGGACGAGATAAAGACACATCCATTGGACGATCTCGATGACGGCGAGTTTGACAGCGTAAGTTAAAATAGTAATATGTATAACAAATTTAGCAATAATACAAAAGCATAGTTATAAATAAACTCGCTTTTGGTATAATGTGATGTAGGGCTGTCAAAATCTGCTGAAATTGCTAACCTATTAACCGTCTGATTACATACCGGTTAATCGAAAAGCCGAATAACCGGTTACAAGTCAATAACCGGCCGGTTTTTAACCGGTTCATAGTCTGTTTTTAACCGGTCTAAAACCGGTTTTCTGACCGATCAGAAAACCGGTTTATAACCTTAATTTGGTGCATGTTCAAAAGTTTCCTCAAAACGTACCGAGTTTTAACGGCGCCGTTAACTTTTTGGAAACATCGTACTTCTTTGGGAAACAAATTTCGGTAAACTTTGCAAAGTTTCCCTGTGTACACTAAAATTTTGACAATTTATTGTTTAGCAATGGTATGTGATATACGTATATGGTATGCGAGCAATATCTTCGATTATTATTAATATTTCACCAACTCCATATTGATTCGGAAGGTTGTTGAAATGCTGTATTTAAAATTGTTTTCGTTGTTGTTCATATAGATCATCGTGTCTAATACAACTTTAAAAAAAATTTGTCATAAATTTTAATTATTACTGTATATTCAACGATTGCTGAAGTTGGGCTTGCCCTAAGCCCAAAACGTTCGTAATAAAGAATTTTACATTACACGTGGACCATTTATGCCTTTTGTTTTCACCTATAAACGCTTGGTCCTTTCACCCCTTTCTCCATTATTAATATCACGAGTTTATATTTAATGAGAGAATATAATGAATTTTTATTAAAATTAACTGTCAATGTTGTAAAAATGCCTTAGTAGTTAGTAACGAATAGAAATATGGTGATATTCTTTGTTTTTTATAATCGCTGTGATAGACATGTAACTATGGATATTCTGAATGTTGATTGGCGGAAAACATATCACGTGACTAATGAATTATTTCCTATTTCGAGGTAATTTATTTTTATTTCAAAAATATTATTAAAAGAAATAACATATTACATATTACAATCTGTGACGTCTCATATTTTATTATGTCAGAAAACGGCTATGAACTGATCAAAAATATCAGTTTTAAATTTAATAAAGACCGGCTAAAAATCGGTTAAAATTGAGTATAAACCGATCAGAAATTTAATACAAATCAGTCAAATCTGGCTGTAAACCGGTCAAACCAAGCTAGAAACCGATTACAAACCGGCTATAAACCGATTAAAAACCGGCTACAAATCGATTAAAAACCAGATACAAAACGTTTAAAAACCGGCTACAAACCAATTAAAAATCGGCTATGAACAGGTTAGAAACCGATTAAAAACCGGCTATTAACCGGTCAAAAACCGGTTAAAAACCGGCTATTGACCTGTTAAAAAACGGCTATTGACCGATTAAAAACCGGCTATTAACCGGCTTTAGACCGGTTAAAAACCGGTTATAAACCGGTTAAAGGCAGGCTACAAACCGGTTAACCGGCTAGCCGAATATTTCATTATAAAAAACCCGTTTCCGGTTAACCGATTAACATGTTAACTGGTTAACCGAATACTTTTTACAGCCGTAATTTGATGCTTATTTATTTCAAAATATAATTTTCATGTTCTAACCTTCTTGTGTATATTGTTCTAGATGCGGTGGCGAGTAAGCATCAGCGAAGATTTGGTAAGAAAATCAGGTGCATTTCAGTAGCCCCCCCACATAATTTTTTTAAAAATTCTTTTTCATAAGTATATTATGCTAGTTTTGTGCTGAATTGTGCTGTGTAATAAAAGTTTTGTGCTGGCCGTGTTCAGCATAAAATAAATAATTAAATTGGAGGGGCTATTGAAATGCTCAGCCCCCCACATAATATTTTTAAAGATTTTTTTTCATGAGTAAATTGTGCTAGTTTTGTGCTGAATTGTGCTGCATAATAATAGATTTGTGCTGGCCGCGTTCCGCTTAAAATAAATAATTAAATTGGAGGGGCCATTGAAATGCTCAGCCCCTCTACATAATATTTTTAAAGATTTTTTTTCAAAAGTAAATTGTGCTAGTTTTGTGCTGAATTGTGCTGTATAATAATTGATTTGTGCTGGCCGCGTTCCGCTTAAAATAAATAATTAAATTGGAGGGGCTATTGAAATGCTCAGCCCCTCCACATAATATTTTTAAAGATTTTTTTCAAAAGTAAATTGTGCTAGTTTTGTGCTGAATTGTGCTGTATAATAATAGTTTTGTGCTGGCCGCGTTCCGCTTAAAATAAGTAATTAAATTGGAGGGGCCATTGAAATGCTCAGCCCCTCCACATAATATTTTTAAAGATTTTTTCAAAAGTAAATTGTGCTAGTTTTGTACTGAATTGTGCTGTATAATAATAGTTTTGTGCTGGCCGCGTTCCGCTTAAAATAAATAATTAAATTGGAGGGGCTATTGAAATGCGCAGCGAGTCCTAAAAATTCTCAACGGTGCATATAACAGCCCCTATCATTTTTTATTTGTAGCCGTATCAGTTCCATATTTTTTACGGACGTTACTATAACACCCCTGAGTAATTTTATGTACAGTTAGTTTAAATATTCAGGGGTTGAGACATAAATTTATAAGTGATTATTAATAAAGAGTTCTAAAATTCTCATTGGTGCATATAACAGCCTCTATCATTTTTTTTTTGTAGCCGTATCAGTTCCATATTGTGCATAGACGTTACTCGAACAACCTTAAGTAATTTCATGTAGATTTAGTTTAAATATTCAGGGGATGAGACATAAATTTTCAAGCGAATATTAGTAAAGAGAGCTGAAAATTCTCATCGGTGCAAATAACAGCCCCTATCATTTTTTCAAGTAGTCATACCACTTTCATATTTAGTATGGACGTTACTACAATACCCCTAAGTAATTTCATATACAAATAGTTTAAATATTCAAGGGATAAGACATACATTTTTAGGTAATTATTAATAAAGAGTGCTAAAAATTCTCATTCGTGCATATTTTCTATTAATGTCAACCGTAATGATTTTAAATCGTATTGTAATGTTTGATTTAATTGATGTAATATAATGTCTTGAAATGCCTTGTATCTTCACTGTACGTTGTGGCTAATAAATATAATATTATTATAACAGCCCCTATCATTTTTTTATGTAGCCTTACCACTTCCATATTTTGTATGGACGTTACTACAACACCCCCAAGTAATTCCGTATACAGTTAGTTTAAATATTCAGGGGATGAGGCAAAAAATGTGATTTTTAATAAAGAGTGCCAAAAATTCTCATCGGTGCATATAATATCCCTTATCATTTTTTGGTGTAGCCGTACCACTTCCTCATTGCTATAAACAAAATAACAGAAAAAATACCAACACATATAAAATGCTCCCTATGTGAAGATGATCTTGCAATATATTACCGAAACAAAATCATAAAAACACTGAAAAAAGAACTCCAGGAAGTAACGAATACACTCCAAGAATGGGCAAAAAACATTGGATTCTATTTCTCAGAAGAAAAAACAAAAATGATGCTCTTCACAAAAAACAACAACCAGCAACAAAGCCTAATGTAACAAATAAACCAACAAAAAATAGACTATGGCACAAATATAAAATTCCTTGGAATCATTTTAGATACACACCTCTCTTGGAAATCTCATACAAACCACCTCAAAAAAGAATGCCGAAGAAGCTTAAACATAATAAAATATCTAAGCCATAATAAATGAGGGTCTATATAATGATGATCAGATCAAAAATTGACTAAAGCTCACAATATATAACACGGCAAAACAATGAAATCTGAAAATACTATTACTACTTAAGGCTAGCCATTGGAGCTTACAGAACTAGCTCAATAACAAGCATTCTATGTCTCACCCCCCTGAATATTTTTAACTACCTGTACATGAAATTACTTGGAAATTTTGTAACGTCCATACAAAATATGGAAGTGGTACGGCTACAAAAAAATGATAGGGGCTATTATATAATTTTAGCACCCTTTATTAATAGTCACTTTTAAATTTATATCTCATACCCTGAATATTTAAACTAACTGTATATGAAATTACTTGAGGGTGTTGTAGTAACGTCCATTCAAAATATGGAAGTGGTGCGGCTACAAAAAAAAATGATAGGGACTGTTATATGTACCGATGAGAATTCTTAGCACTCTTTATTAATAATCACCTAAAAATGTATGCCTCATCCCTTGAATATTTAAACTATTTGTATATGAAATTAGTTAGGGGTGTGCTAGTAACGTCCATACAAAATATGGAAGTGGTACGGCTATTTAAAAAAAATGATAGGGGCTGTTATATGCACCGATGAGAATTTTTAGCATTCTTTATTAATAATCACTTATAAATTTATATCTCATGCCCTGGATATTTAAACTAACTGTATATGAAATTACTTGGGGGTGTTATAGCAACGTCCATACAAAACATGGAAGTGGTACGGCTACACAAAAAAATGATAGGGGCTGTTATATGCACCAATGAGATATTTTAGCACTCTTTATTAATACTCACTTAAAAATGTATGTCTCATCCCCTGAATATTTAAACTAAATCTACAGAAAATTTCTTAGTGGTGTTATAGTAACGTCCATACAAAATATGATAGTGGTACGGCTACACATAATAATGATAGGGGCTGTTATAAGCACCGATGAGAATTTTTAGCACTCTTTATTAATAATCACCTAATAATGTATGTCTCATACCCTAAATATTTAAACTAAATCTACATGAAATTGCTTAGGGATGTTATGGTAGCATCCTTGCAAAATATGAAAGTGGTACGGCTACATAGAAAAATGATAGAGGATGTTATATGCCCCAATGAGAATATTTACCACTCTTTATTAATAATCACTTAAAAATTATGTCTCATCCCCTGAATATTTAAACTATTTGTACACGAAATTACTCAGGGTTGTTCTAGTAACGTCTGTACAAAACATGGAAGTGGTACGGCTACACAAAAAAATGATAGAGGATGTTATATGCCCCAATGAGAATATTTACCACTCTTTATTAATAATCACTTGAAAATATATGTTTCATCCCCTGAATATTTAAATTAAATCTACATGAAATTACTTAGGGGTGTTGGAGTAACGTCGATACAAAATATGAAAGTGGTACGGCTACAAAAAAAAATAATTATTGGAGCTGTTATATGCACCGATGAGAATTTTTAGAACTCTTTATTAATAATCACTTAAAAATTATGTCTCATCCCCTGAATATTTAAACTATTTGTACAAGAAATTACTCAAGGGTGTTCTAGTAACGTCTGTACAAAGTATGGAAGTGGTACAGCTACACAAAAAAAATGATAGGGAATGTTATATGCCCCAATTAGAATTTTTAGCACACTTTATTAATAATCACTTAAAAACTTATGTCTCATCCCCTGTATATTTAAAATATTTGTACATGAATTTACTCAGCGGTGTTCTAGTAACGTCCATACAAAATATGGTAATGGTACGTCTGCACAGAAACATTATAGGGGATGTTAAATGTTTTGAGGAATAAGTAGCACTCTTGTCAATAATTACATAAGAATTTATAACTCCTAACTTGAATATTTAAACAAAACCTACATTAAATTACTCAGGGGTGTCGTGATAAACATCCTGATAAATTATTTTTTTTATTATTATCATGTTTTCATAAGATGACAACACTTTTGATGCCTGCAGTACATAGACTTTCAAGGCTACGCAACACTTGTCTAGAATCGAATCGGCCGCTAGCTTCACTCTGATGTTTACTTTCATATGTATTGTCCAGCCGGTGTAGTCCCTTGTCCCTTGTTACTTATATTTTATGGTAGTGAAGTTAATTGGAATAGTAATAGATTCCAATATGTTTCGTTAAAAACATGAAAATTTAAACTTACGAAATAAAATTAAATTTTGTGCATAAAAAATTATAGAACGAACTGAAAAAAAGTTGCGTATCACACTAACAATATAAATTTAAAAGAAAATATCTAGGAGAAATTATACAGGAAACATTTTTATTAAAACTATTTAATTCTGACTGAACATTTTAAATTCGCGCCATAAGTTATTCGTGTTTCTAAGTTCGTAATAGCTTAATTTATTGACAAATGTTGATTGTAATGTAAGGGACAGAAAATACTCTTCAGATATGGTCATGATTATCGACGTTTTAAAGAACGGGATGAGAAAGGTTTTTTAAAAGACTGTTGAACAGAAAAATTGTAGCGATTTTTGTATACACAACCTATAAACATTATACTTTCTCGCAGATCACATATTAGTTTACAACAATATATACGTGTAGGAGCTGGAGCAATAAATTATATTAGCCGCGCATTTAGCTTAAACTCGAAATTTAAGGAAATATTTATTACTTTAATTAAAAATTTAATGCTTGCAAATAGTCAAGTTTTTAGTCACATACATTGTATATAGGTCGTTTGAGAATACTAAATGAACATCTGACTTCAGAAACAGTTTTTCTACAAGAATATACACGTGTGTGTATTAATAAACAATACAAAAAATATCAACTGGTTAAATAATTCAGGGGAACAGGGTACGTAATAACAATAAAACTTTGAAAATTTATATCTTAACAGTTGTTATTGGTTCATAGTTTTGCTGAAAAGAGATTAGTACTGTCCGTATTCTTTTCAGGATTACTATGAGCCAATAGTACATGTTATGATATAAATTTTCAAAGTTTTATTATTATTACGTACCCCGTTCCCCTGAATTAATTATCCGAATGATATTTTTTGAATTGTTTATTAATGTAACAATCATTTTGTAAATGTTTTATTCTGTCCGTATCCTTTTCAGGATATCTGATAAGCCAATTATATCTGTTAAGATATAAAATTTCAAAGTTTTATATATATTGTATATTTTCAAACTGTTATTGTTATTATGTACCCTGGGTCCCTGATTTAATATACCAAATGACAATGTACTTACTGAATTAGATATTTAACATATTTTTTATTTTTTGATTTTATTGAAATAAATAAGTCGTTGGTAGGAACGCACTAACTCGACACATTACTCAGCAAATAACGTATGGTGCGAATTTAAAATCTTCAGCCAAAAAATTAAATAACTTTATTAAAAATGATTTACATTAAACACATATTTGGCAAAATTTTGTTCTAATGAAAATAGTACGGTAAAAATGGATATATTTACAATTTACACTTTCATAACAAAAGTTAACTTCGTGCATGGCGTTAAAAAGCATTTTTGTACAAGTAAGCATTAAGAAATCGTTTACGCAAACGTGCATTACGTAAGTTTCCAGTAGGAATCCACACTAACTCCACACATCAACCAGCGAATAACGTAAGGCGCGAATTTAAAATGTTCAGGCAAAATTAAATAACTTTAATAAAAATGTTGCCTGTATAATTTCTCTTAGACATTTTCTTTTAAATTTATATTGTTAGTGTGGTACGCAACTTTTGTTCAGTTCGTTCTATAATTTTTTATGTGCAAAATTTAATTTTATTTCGTAAGTTTAAATTCTCATGTTTTTAACGAAACATATTGGAATCTATTACTATTCCAATTAACTTCACTACCATAAAATATAAGTAACAAGGGACAACGGACTACACCGGATGGACAACACATATGAAAGTAAACAAAAAAAAAAAAACGCTGGAAAAATTATAAAAATTGGTGGCAGTTACCCTAGAAACATTACCAGATGGTCAAATCCCGATATTTCGGACCAATCCAACAATCAATCAATTACTGCAAAATACTAATAATCTGATTTAAAGCTGCGATATTGTTCAAGTGAAATGTCAGTAGATACACAATTTTTAACATTGCATTTAATAATTTCCATTATTAAGAAAGAAATATATTTATTCCAATAGCAATATATTATTACAATTCAGCACAAAACTAGCACAATTTACTTATGAGCATTTCAATAGCCCCTCCAATTTAATTATTTATTTAAACGGAACGCTGCCAGCACAAAACTATTATTATGCAACACAATTCAGCACAAAACTAGCACAATTTATTCATGACAAAAATTCTTTAAAAATATTATGTGGAGGGGCTGAGCTTTTCAATAGCCCCTCCAATTTAATTATTTATTTTAAGCGGAACGTGGCCAGCACAAAATCTTTATTATACAGCACAATTCAGCACAAAACTAGCACAATTTACTTATGAAAAAAAATCTTTAAAATATTATGTGGAGGGGCTGAGCATTTCAATAGGCCCTCCAATTTAATTATTTATTTTAAGCGGAACGCGGCCAGCACAAAATCTTTATTATACAGCACAATTCAGCACAAAAATAGCACAATTTACTCATGAAAAATTTTTTTAAAAAATATTATGTAGGGGGCTGAGCATTTCAATAGCCCCTCCAATTCAATTAATTATTTTAAGTGGAACGCGACCAGCACAAAACTATTATTATACAGCACAATTCAGCACAAAATTAGCACAATTTACTCATGAAAAAAAAATCTTTAAAAATATTATGTGGGGGGGCTGATCATTTCAATAGCCCCTCCAATTTAATTATTTATTTTATGCTGAACGCGGCCAGCACAAAACTTTTATTATACAGCACAATTCAGCACAAACCTAGCATAATATACTTATGAAAAAGAGTCTTTAAAAAAATGATGTGGGGGGGCTACTGAAATGCACCTAAGAAAATCTTTACATATTATATTTTTTATTCATTTCTGAGTATTGTTATTGTTTAATCAAATATTTCCATTCAATAAGTAAAGAAAGAAAAGCCAGTGTTTATACTCCTTATTGAATGTTCTTTTACAATGTCATATCGATTAATCGATTACAACATCAAAAAAGTCTAAAGTACGACTAAAATTGTCTCAGTCTTAAAAGAAACGTTATCTGTTACAAAAAAAAAAGAAAAATATTCAAATCGTGCTTTAAACTATAACAAAAAAGAAGAAGTTTTAAAAAAGTCCTAAAATATATTGGAATCGCGCTTTAAACTAAAGAAGAAAAAGGAAAATGTCTAAAGAATGTCTAATATCGATGTCCCAAAATATGTAAATCTAACATGTAAGACAGCAAATACAGGCACCAACTATTTCCATTATTGTAATCAGAGTTGTTTTATTATGAACAATCTTTCATTGTTGTAATCAGATTTGCTATGTTACAATAAAATTTTCATTGTTGTTAATAGAATTTGTTTGATTTCATTAGATTTATTGGTTGCATAATCAGATTCACTATCAAATATTTCTTTGTTACAATCAATTTCATTAGTTTAATTCGGTTTATTACAATTAGGTTTAAGTCGTGAATAGCCTTGTTAAAAGAAAAACTGGATTTGAGATGATTCAGTTTTTCTCCTGGATAAACAATTTTTTCTCTTTTTCAGGAGACTCCACCAAATAGCCCCTCTCTGTCAATGGAGTTTCAGTCTCCGGACTCAGAATTTATGCGCCACTTTCAACCTCCTGTCTCAGCAAGTCAGTCGCCGGATCTCTGTGTTTCATCCGTTAGCTGCAATAATAACACCTCTGGTACAAGTGTACCTCCTTGCAACCCTAGGAATTAAGTCCTGATAATACTCGTAGGCGCCTTAAAGGCACTCCTTTATTATCCCCGGTAAGAAAGATTATGCTTTTATGTAATATTCTCCCCGACAGCAATGAGTGCCCGTGAGGTATCGACTAGTAAAGCTCGTACGGTGCGAGTATATTATCATCATTACCAATATCTGTATAAGAATAATAATAATAATAATAATAATAATAAAAATAATAATAATAATAAAATTTATTGCACCATAAAAGTACAAAGGGGGTAAGGTTCAGCTGAAACTGTTTTTCAACCTCCCCAAAGAAACTATGAAATCATACATAAAAATATTTTTATAACATACATGGTTATCAATAAGATCACAAAAAAGACAATTAATTCAACAAGCAGATTGGCATACTCAGCAATGGGTAATATGCCGTGATGATGACAAATTTATTTTAGGAAAAAGGGAAAAGTTACAAATTGAAGATACAACAAACCGAACTTGATATTGTACAATTAAGGTTAAAATTTAAGTAATTGTTCTATAAAATCTTTCCTTAATTTTATGTCCAAGGTCAACCTCTTAAAAAATTTTGAATTCTGTCTTGGAACCTCCCACAGTCAATGCGTTCTCATCAAGTCAAGAGTGAATTCGCATGCGCTTTGTGATCGCCGTATTTTTCCCAGCAGCGCTGTAAACATTGCTTTTAATTTAACTATTTCACATTATTTGTTTGTTTTTGTGGGGTTGCATTTAGGATTGTTTAATACCAGTTTAGTTTAAAGAGTGAATAAAACCAAATAATAGTCAAACATTCTACCGATTGTGACGAAGTCACATTGTTTCGCCATAAAATTTCAACACGTCATCGTCCAGAGCTCATCACCGGCCACGGTGGGACTGCAGAGTAGCATGTAATCGTTGTCCAGAAGCCGCTGTAGCACAAGAACGGGATTCTGCAGCCCAAACTGGCGGTACAATGTCCATAACCTCACTTTGAGCACATGGTTATTTTCCATGGAACATCATCGTCCACTGTGGGGCAGCATCACAGCGTGTAAACGATTACCAGAGACAGCTGTGACACCAGAACAGATTTCGACAGTTTAAAATGCCCTTAACATGTTTTTTAAACTTACCTGTAGCATATGATGAGCACGCGGTAACAGCCAACAGAAAATCCTCTAGTTTCGAGCCAGCCACTATTATTCCGGGGTTTTTCGTGGCCGGCATTTCACTCGGCACATCACAGAGCAACTTCAAAAGCAACCGTTCACCTAGATTCCACAACTAGAGCACGCATTCCACAACTGTCAAGACCGCAGCGCCAAATCCAGGCGGAATAAACTAGAACTTGAGATGTTTGTTAATTTCTATTTTATTAAAATATTATTGTAAATATTTTACCTGTTAGTTTCAAGCAAGAAAAACTGGATTTTCACATTTTCTCTTGAGTATAGAATTTTCTAGAAATATTTCAATAGCCAAGCCTCACGACCAATAGTAAGCCGAGTCTGTTCTCCCACTCGGCCAATCACATTCGAATAAAACCACTTCCACATAAGCCGCGCGCGTTTGAACGAGAGTTATCAAAATTCGGGTATAAAAGATGCCACAGCATCCCTAGAATTCATTCTGTCTTCTGGCTAGCGTCTAGCCAGAACCAGGAGTTCCATAGCGTTCTATGGAATAGATCTTCTACAGCTGTTCTGTAGAAGTCAGTCACCGTTTGTCGCTGTTCGACAAAGTCAAAGTTTCGCAGAGTAAATATATTTTTCTAAGTCCCGTGTCGGGATCACGACAAGTAAATATATTTTTCTAAGTCCCGTGTCGGGACGGTAATCCACGACGAGTAAATATATTTTTCTAAGTCCCGTGTCGGGATCACGACGAGTAAATATTACTTCACGTTTGTTTCTCAGAGTTAATATTTCACGTACCAAGTTTCACGTAGTAAAGATTTCACGTACAAGTTCTCAGAGTAAATATTATTTCCAGTTTGTCAAGAGTATAAATAATATTTCGCGTACTAAATTCAGGAAATTGATATATCCAGTTTCACTTGCTAGTAAAATTCTCAGTAGTTTGAATAAACATTAGTCACAGTTTCTCAGTCATTTATTAAATTGTACATAGTGTGTAAATAAACATAGTTTAGTGTACTGCATTTTTCACTGCTCAAAAATACCCTAAGAATCCTGGCCTACACGACTAGCTATCCGCAACCCTTCCTCACCCTTCTCTCAGTTCCACGGAGATACAAGATGGCGCCCGAGCAAGAATCAACTCAGACTGCAGCAATGGGGGGTGAGAGTGACGTCACAAAATGGCACCAGATCTGGGATGTCGTCATACGATATTAGTATTTTATCCTGTTGGGCAATAAGGCGTGATGGTACATTTACGTATTTATTTTTAATGAGTAATTATTTGACAAATAGATTTCCATTCTTACAAATATAATGTTACGAATTACCGTCAACAAATACCGTACTAGCCTTATTAACGAGGAGCCAAAAGAAAATGTAGGTAAAAGGAAATTGGATGACGAAGGGAATCCACCCAAGGCAAGGCTAAGGTGAGAAATTCAAAAGTAAAATAAGAAATTCAACCCTTATTGGGCCAAACCTGTAAGTCTCGACAGGCCTGGCTTTCTTTTCGTAGTACTTTCAAAATACTAATGAAGTATATAATACGCCTATTGA
Organism: Ophonus ardosiacus; assembly: GCA_943142095.1. NCBI lineage: Eukaryota > Metazoa > Arthropoda > Insecta > Coleoptera > Carabidae > Ophonus > Ophonus ardosiacus. Next base: position 23,800,343 of record OW964833.1, on the reverse strand, counting down.
GTAACTAGATACTTTGAACAAAATATTCCAACTGACATTTCTGGCACAAGCGCTTTGTTTTAATTTGTTTTAAAACTCATTAATTTCTTGAATTTGAATTTAAAAAATCTAGCTTCCTTCCTGTTAAAGATTTCTGTAACTTAATTTAATACAAGAATCCATATCACAAAATTATTTTACATGACTGCCATCAAGTATGATTCTTAAATATTATGTAACAAACACTTTCCTTGGTGTCAAAATGATGAATTATATACCTCAATCTAAATTCTTGCCAATGGAAATTAGCGCATCATTTCTATATAAAATTGCACATTTAAAAAAAAATCAATTATTATTGAAAATAAATTTTCATCACTTGAATTTGTTATAATTTTTTTTAATCGTATGGTCTAATTATGACTTTTCAACTTATCCTGATAGTTAATAAAAAAACAGATCATATTGCAATTAAATTCGTATAAATTTAGGTATTGTCATTCTCTCAATTTAAAAAAACATTTTTTTTAGTTTAAATATTGAATTGATAAAATTAAAACATTCTATAATATCAGACGGTATTATTGAAATTTTATATAACAAAAATTGGCTATTTATTAAACATTTGGACGATTAACAATATCCTCCGACAAGCAAGTAATCCGACTTAATTAACGTTCTTCTAAATCTATATAATTTTTGTCATTTAAAATGAATTCGAACAAGTAACAACTCACCCTACAAAAATATCCTGGCTACGTCCCTGCATATCCAGATGCGAAGATCTTGAGTTATAAGTAAGTACGCATAATTCTGTTTACCGGTGAATTCTTATTGTTATTTGTGTTATTTAGTTGAATAAGAAATAAGTAATTAAAGCTAGTTTGCTTAGTATACAGTGTGTCCCATTTAGAACTGCCACCATTGGGATCTAGAGATCTGTAAGAGATACGATGTCGGTTAAATGGAACTTTTTGTGCGCCTTTGGGAGGCCATCTCAGATTTGCTTTCGTTTTCCCAAAAATTTTCATAGGACACTAGATAATGACGAAAAAATGAATTGATTTTTTCTTTTTCAAATAACGTCTGAACTATTAGTAATTGAGAAAAACGTTTCAAATATAAAAGATAGATATTTTTATTAACTAATCAGTGGCGTACAAAATAAATTTTTATATCCGTAAATTTTCGAGATATAACACAAATTTATATTTTTTTTAATGGAACCCATATCTGATTTTAGACTAAAAAAATAATTATTTTTTTCTCCTTTTAATGACGTAAGGGTTATGTTTTATATTTGTTTTGCCTCAAAATTATTATTTTTTCTTTATTTTGTATTAAATTTTGCAATTATTTTGAAAATATTGGTAAATTTCTATTTAGAAATACTCCTTGTATTTAAATAATGTATTGCTTAAAACTCGTATCAAATTAATTTTTATAATATTTTGACACATTATAGTGTAATTTGTAATTATGAGTCTAGAATGAAAATATTAACTAATAAAGGCATAAAATAAATTATATCGATCAAATACAATATAATTAATAAAAACAACGTTTTTTTTTTTGAGAAATAATAAGAAAATTCAGGAAAGAGAAAAATTAAATTTTAGGAATAAAACAAATATAAAACATAATAACCCTTACATCATTGAAAAGAGAAAAAAATATTATTTTTTTGAGACTAAAAGCAGATATGAGTTCCATTTAAAAAAATGTAAGTTTGTGTTATATCTCGAAAATTTAAAAATATTAAAATTTATTTCGTCCGTCACTGGTTAGTTAATAAAAATATCTATCTTTTATATTTAAAACGTTTTTCTCAATTACTAATAGTTTAGAAGTTATTTGAAAAAGAAAAAATCAACAATATTCAGTTTTTCGTCATTATCTAGTGCCCTATGAGAATTTTTGGAAAAACAAAAGCACATTTGAGATGGCCTCCCAAAGGCGCACAAAAAGTTCCATCCCGACATCGTATCTCTTATAGTTCTCGAGATCCCAATGGTGGCAGTTCTAAATGGGGCACACTGTATACATAAAAGTTAAATGATTTTTTAAATTAATAGTATAGATGAAATTATTGAAAATTGTAATAATAATTTTCAATGGTAACAGGAGTTATGGTATAATTTGTACAGAATTCTACTCTACCGTTATGACTTTGACTTACTAAGCCTGTGGTAGACCGAGCTCAGCAGGGTGTATCACTACCTGTAGCCAGAGCTGGGCAAGTTACTTTTAAAATGTAACTAGTTACAGTTACAGTTACCTCCAAAAAAAAAGTAACTAAGTTACTTAAGTTCCAGTTACTTTGGTGAAAGAACTAAGTTATTTACTAAGTTATTTAAAAGTAACTTAGTTACTTTGAGTTACTTTCTAACTACTTCTAATGGCGTGAAGTGTAGACTGTTGACTTAGTTATTGTGTAGGATACATATCAGGGAGTTTTTGCACTAACTACGTTAACCTAAATTTTAACGTTATTGCTTGGCAACACCCAATCAGATTATTATTGTTAATGTCAACGGACCTACAGGGCCTTATTACTGCCTAGGCCCACGAGGCTACGGCCTAGGGCCCGCTTTGACAAGGGGCCCGCAGGGCCCGGTTGCTGTGATTTTTTTAAAATTTATTAATTTATTTTTCGATTTTGATTTCTTATACCAAGATATAAAGAATCTACTTTCTTTCTAACATGACATGACCATTATAATGTATAAAACATGGAGACATTATTTCCTACCTAGACTTTTTAGTGGATAATGATTAATTTATTGGAAACCTAGGATCAGACGTCGATTTTCAATCTGAGGCCCCGCGCTCACATATATAAGAAATTTTGATGAAAAAGTATCTTTTTATAAATATTTGCGGCCCCGCTACGCTAATAACATATTCCCGAGAACCGGCAAAATCGCCAACCGTCCCTAGAAAGGAGTAACAAAATATTACGCTAAAATTTCACCTCAAACTAGAATCGAGCATGCGGTACTGTATAATTGATCAGCTTTTCTCTCAGCAGGCAATTTTATTTTTTTCTTTAATAAATAAACTTACATTATAATTATACAAATATTTGTACGTACTTGTTTTTTACTATAAAAAGGGAGGGGGGCCCGAAAAAAAATTTGGCCTAGGGCCCAAAAATCTCAGAAAAAGGCCCTGCGGACCTACATTATAATATAACATAAAAATTAAAAGTGACATTTTATCTTGTGAGAAGGGAATTTGCAAAAATGAGACGAATTCAAGTCTTGCAACCCTTAGAACAACGAACAAAATACACTATATTTTGTATAACCTGAAAATTGGAATAATTTTGATGATTTAGTGGCAGCTTAATTATAATTTATTAAAACGTATCATTTGTAAGCGAGGGAAATATTTGAAAATAATATATTTTATAAGTCAAATTTAACATTTAGTGACTTTTTAATTCTAGTTTTTAGTTTTTCTGTTTACCGTACAAAAACTATTATTTATGAATGTAATTATTTTATTAGCTATTATGGCTTGAAATCAATCAACAATAATATTGAATTTAATTATTACATACATTTATTTAAAACAAAACAGTTTTAGTTAGTGTTTCTAAAAAAGGCATCAGCCTCAACAAAATATTTCTTAGAAATTTAAATCCCCCCGTTACTTTTTATGACTAAGTTACATTCCACTTTTTAAGTTACTCAAGTAACTAGTAACTAAAAACCGGAAAGTTACCAACTACTTTACCGCAGCAAGTTAAGTTACAGTTACAGTTACCATATTTTAAAAAGTAACTAAGTTACGTTACAAGTTACGTAAAAGTAACTAGTTAGTAACTAAGTTACTAAAGTAACTAGTTACTGCCCAGCTCTGCCTGTAGCTTAGGGTCGGACTGCAGAAAATTTAAATTCGCAAATCTCTGTATACATTTCGTATTTCAAATTTGATATTTGATGAATTCGCAAAATCAAATTACGTCTTTGACCATTGTTACAGATTGAGAAAAATAAGAAAACGCAGTTAAATTTTATTTTTTGAGATTTTATGTTATTCTAAATACGGAAGAACATTTGATTGTCTATACAGTTTGATTACTTATTTTCCTTCATATTCAATAGATATAGAGTTAAAGAATTTTAAAGAGATTAACTTGCATAAATCAGCCAGTTGTGCTTTAACCATGGACACTGGTGATATATTCAAATATTCTAATTGACAGATGCCAGTGTTAAGTGCAATTTACATTATATATGTTTGTATTATAATTTTATTGGATATATAGAATCCTTTTCTACGAACTTTCGGTATGGAATTTGTTGGAAATAGTTACGTTCGTAAATTTTACTATATATATATATGGAATCTTTTCCGAGGAACTTTCCGTAAGGGTTTTGTGCAAAAAACCTACATAGAATTGACGGAAGCTAATGTGCTGGCCACTTTAGTTATTTTAGTATTTAATATCTCAAGTTTTGTTTTTTATATATTATTTGTTTCATTATCATTAATGGAGTTTCTAATAAACTCTGTTCCATTATTATAAAATAAAGTAAAATAAATTAGGAAAATATATAATAAGTACCTGTTCTTTCCCCGCCATAAATCGAGCTTAAAGCCCAAACAGTAGACTTGCTGAGAGGGTCATAACAATAGATATCTGTACAAACTATACTTGTTATTTCTTATTTCAATAGATAATGACATGCGGTCTACAAGAAGCTAATTGAAATACACTACTTGTGGACAAAAAAAAAAAACCGGACATTTAAATTTTTATTACTGTTTGTCACAAATCAAACTAAAATTTGTTCCCAAATGTAGACTGTTATAAATACCAATGCAAATACATAAATCTATCATTTCTTTGTTGAAATTTGTAATCAAATTTTCTTTTTTACAAACAAATTTAATTATAGTAATCAGAGTAGTTTTGTTGTCATCAGATTAATTTTGTTACAATCAAATTTTTTGTTGTAATCAGATTTATTTTGTTGTAATTTCGTTGTCTTTTTTCGAAGTCCTACACTGAAATATAGAATGTTTTGAATGTATTGCTATATTCTGTATATTCAAAAACTATTTAAATACACATTCTTATTATATCGAGTGTTGGCGGTTAGGGATGAACATAAGGATTTAACATGGGATTTTAGTTTTATTTAGATTTATTCGAATGAGGCACGTGTCTTTTTTTATAAAGAAATGTTGGTGCAAATAGTTATAGAAGAATACGGGATTTATTTTTCATAAGTTTGATTGACAAATCTCAATTATATATGATAATTTATGAAAATTAGATTTGTGAGTACATATAATAATTAGTATTGTCATTAACTTATTTATATTACTATATTATGTGAAACGGCCCTCAGAGATTCAATATGTATGTGCAGAAATATTGTTCAGTAAAATTTATTTTCTCTGTGCAATTCAATACATACAGTTCATATTTTCCCTAATGCTATTACTGTGCTTTCCACATCAAAACTATACTTAAAATCATAATTTTACAAAGAGATTTTAATTGGAAAAATATGGTACACCTTCTCTGCTAAATGTCCAATAACAACAACCCCTCTAAACGTTCGATAATATTGTTTGCTATTCAACACATAAATATAATTTCTATTAAATTTTGTTTAAATACAGAATTGACAAAATTAAAATATTCTATAACATTACGCAATATTATTGAAACATTAACTTTATAACAACAACAATGGAATTATTTATAATTATAATATATTTGAACTATCAACTTCGCTTTTCTTGCTCTAGATGTCGTCTCTGTAGTTCCACTGTTTAACAGAAAATAGCAAGTGATTTGTTATAATACGAATACACGAATTTCTTTCAAAATTTATTTAATTTTTGAAGTTTAAAATGAATTCTAACCAAGAGGTAATAAAAGTACTGTTTTTCAAGTAATATTGTTAATGTTTTCTTTGTTTAAATTTAGAATGAATAATGAATGGCTGAGAACTACTGAAGAATTAGGGGACTTCGATGAATTCGATTTTGACAGAGTAAGTTAAAATAGTAATATGTGTTACAAATTTAGCAATAATATATAAGCATAGTTATAAATAAATCCTTATTTGGTTTAATTTGATGTTTATTTATTTCAAAATATAAGTTTTATGTTCTAACCTTCTTGTGCATTTTGTTCTATTTTGTAAGAAAATCATTATTACCTAGGTTTTTTTTACTTTTTGCCAATAAATTTCTTATTAAATGCTTTCTGTAAATGTCATACCTAGTACAACATCAAAAAATCTAAAATACGTCTAAAATGTAAAAAGAAACAATATTTTTTATAACAAACAGAAAGATATATATTGATATCGTTGACTGTACTATAAAAAGGAATAGAAAAGTCTAAACAATATTTAAAATTGTCTAATTATTTAAAGAAACGATATCATGGCAACAATCGGAAAGAAATATGTTGATATCAGGCTTTATACTGTAAAAAATAAAGAAAAATAACTAAAATTGTTTCAATCTTAACAGAAAATATATATTTGAAAGATCCATTACTGGGCATTGGTTTCGTTGTAATCAAATAGCTATTATAAATTCAATTCTTTAACAAATGACGATTATCATTAAATAAGTAAAGATAGAAAAACCAGTGGATATTTTATTGAAATTCCTCTTAAAATGTCATATCAATTACAACATCAATAAACTTTGTCTCAATCTTAAAAGGAAAGATATTTTTGTAACACTCAGAAATAAATATGTTGAGACCGTATTTTGGACTTTAAAAATGTTATCCCAAAGTTGTACAAACAGATTTTTCTTTGTTGTAACGAGATTTACTTTGGTACAATTATACTTTCATTGTTGTAATTAGAATTGCTTTGTTATAATCGGATTTCCTGGTTGAATTATCAGATTCACAGTGGTACAAGCAGATATTTCTTTGTTGCAACGAAATATGTTTTGTTACAATTAAACTTTCATTGTTTGTGACGATGGTCACTAGATTTGAATTTATTTTTCATGTTTAACGTAATAGCCTCGTGGTTAGCATGTCAGTTTTTTGCTAAAGTTTGATTATTTAAATCAAAGTTCAAATCCCACAAGTAAAAATATTGTTTTTCATTTTTTATTGGTTTGTATTGTTTTGATTTACGCATACAATATAATTGTGTGGTTATATTGTATATCGCTTGTTGTGAAATGTATTATTGTATTTGGGTTATAGCTATTAATGTTCATAAAATTGTTGTTTATCTGTCAGCTATTGTGTGGTCGAGTGGCTAGTACGCTTGTCCAGCACGCTAGATATCGTCGGTTCGATCCTACATGAAACTGTAATTTTTATATTTTTTATTCAAACTTAGCGAGAATTTGCAGGATGACTAAAAACGTGTTTGAACCTTTTTTGATATTTTTAACGGTTTTTCGGGGTATAAATACGAGCTCGAGCATTAGTTTCAGGCAGAAAGTGTGTGCTTTCTCAAGGGAGAGTTAGCTCTCCAACGAGCCTAAAATGGTGTGTGCCGTCTTCTGCGAACCTGGTGAGGGCCAGGTGAGCGGGTTGTGGATGACCTTGGCTGCCTCTGACTCAGTGCTGTTGGTGTGTACCGGCAGCACGTGAGAGAGTGAAGAAGGTGAACCGTACCGGTGTAGCCGGTTGTTTTGAGCAGTGGTGTTGGCCGCTGTTCACCGTAATCGCGATTGTCATTGAGTGTTGGTGTGTGTCAACACTGTCTTAGATTGAAATCGCGATTGTTAATGAGTGTTGTCAAAGAGACAACACTGTAACCGTACCGTGTTCCCGTAACTTTGGTGTGTGCCATTGTTACTCGTTCATAGCGTGTTCCCGCAACCATGGTGTGTGCCATTGTTGCCCGTTCATTGTTTATCGTACGTAGTAGAGAAAATATCCTGCAAGTATGGCTGGTGCATTGTTACTTTGCTCTGTTATATTTATTACTTTCTCGTTTTAATATATTTTAATAAAATATTAAAAATTATTACAATTGATTTCATTGTCAAAATCCGAACTCTGTCTCCACTAAGCTACCCGAGCACTTTTTGGCGTTCCAGCCATCCTTTTCAGCGACGCTATGAGAGCGTCCTTTACAGGATCGACCATCTCTCCTTATGCTGTGTTTCCGATTTATTGGCGCCCGAGCAAACCCTTTGACAGCATGGAGAACGAGCAGGAACGTCATTACAAAATGGCGACCGAACAGGGACAACAGCGTCCTGTCGTCGTCGCCGTTACATGTTATAATTAGAATTTTTTCTTATAAGATTTTTTGGTTTTAAATCATATTCACTTTGGTATAATCAGATTATGACTATTCTTTGTTGTTGTAATTAGAAATTGTGTTTTTATAATCAGTTTTTCTTGATTGCATTTATAGATTCACTGTGGAATAATCAGATTTTCGTTTGTTATAATGTAATTTGCTTTTATAAAACAAGTTTTTCTTTATTATAATCAATTTTTCTTTTTTTTGTCGCGTTTGGCACCCCGGCAGCGATGAGCACCAAAGTTTTCCGAATATATTTGCTGGTGCAGCAAATGCATTGATGCAATCGCATTCTTTCGTCCTTTTTGTTCGGCAAACTTCGGTGCTCAGCGATGCCAGCGATGAGAGGTGATTACCGTGACTAATTTTTCACTTTTTTAGGACGCACTATTACAACTATCAAGTAATACCACTTTTGAGGATTCTTCAGAAATCCAACTCGAACTTCCTGCCTCCGCAAATAGTACAGTACAAACTTGGGAAGTCAATACCCAATGTGAATCTCCTACCTTCGGTCTTTCTGCCTTCACAAGTACTCCAGTGCAGACTTGGGAAGTCGCAACCCAATCTGAATCTCCTACCCATCTAAGCAGGGGTGTAGTCGAGGGTATACGCGGGTATACGCCGTATACCCTCTGGATTTTTTAGGTGCCCGAGCGTGTACCCTCTGCTTTTAAATATTTGAGACAAAAATTATTAAAAATTAAATCAACTAATGAAAATTTTATCCCACAATTAATATAATTTTTTTAGATATTATATTGAAATTATCTTTATGTTTATAAAATGTACTTTACTTGATTGGCGTCGCCATCTATTATTGAAATTTTAATTTTGATTTTTGTTATATAGAAGCCGTATACCGTTTTCAGTTTTCGCAAAATGTACGATTCGTAGTAGGCAGGTTTGCGACTTTTATACGTAAGGCAGTATTTAATTATTTAATTTTTTCTTTGTGTTTATAGTTTTTGTATTTTAGTTGAAAATTTAAAAGATGACATTAACTCCGTATTAAGTCACAATGTAATATAATAGTCGCGCGCTTGTTGTGTTCTTGTGTTTCGATTTTAGACAGTTTATTCAGATAAATATATTCTCGTTTGTAATTTTTATACATGAAAGGAAAAAAACATGCAACTTCACATCCCTTGAAAAAATGTAATTTTCAATTATAAGGCATTTGACCTTGAATGAAAAAAAATTTCGCCTGCGGCGCCATTTTTTTTTAATATCTTTTTTCTTCTAAACTATTGCACCCCCCCCCCCCCCCCCTCTGCGTATACCCTATGTTTACAAATATATTTTCACCGTATACCCTCTGCTAATTTTACGACTACAGCACTGCATCCAAGTTCTACTATTTGTGAAGTAAGACAGTCTCCGGAACCCGAAATCCAAACCGAATCTCTTGTTTCTGCAAGTAGTACTTCTTTCGATGTAAGGCAGTCTGCTGAACTCTTTCCAGACTCTGGCAGCACCAGCAGTAGTACTTCCAATACAGAAGAACTATCTAGCCCCGGAATTATGCCATATACAGCACGCAGGCGCTTTAAAGACTACTTGCACTTGTGCTTTATGATAATTAATATTTTCATATAAATAAAAACTATTTTCATTTAGTAAATTATGTGTGTGTAATAATTTATTACGGTGCTGGGTTAAGTGTGTATAATAGAGTGGTAGTGCTTACTACAAAATGAGGTATTACTTGGTGTACGTGGGTAACAAGACGATATCGCGTGAGAATAATTTGGTGTATGAAGAATGTATGGTTATGAAGAACGTTGTTAAGAGAGTTGGAGTGAGTCAGTTGAGATAATTTGCTCATGTGGAGAGAATGGCGAATGAACGGCTTGTAAATCGCATATATGTTGGCGAGTGGAAAGAAAAAAAGCATGGGTGAATGTGTATGAGGTGAAAGAAGTATGTTTGGACGGGAATGTGTGGCGAAGGGTGATTGTTGCATGAATAACTATTAGTGTGGTCCGGATGTGGTATTTCACTATCGAAAATCGCTCACTTTAATATGTTAAGAGAGGAATATTTGCAGAATGATGTATGGTTAGTGAGAATGTTGATTGTTTTCGGGTTTGTGCTAACCCACTAAGAGGGATACGCGTGATTTTTAAGTACATATGTATGTATGGTACACTTATTTCTCTTACGGAAGACGAAACGTATTATTTACTTTTATTTTTTAATAGTTATACTGCAATAATTAATTCTACTACTTTTTTATTCATCAGCAGTATTGAAATTTGTGTAATTTTATTACATAATGCTGAGTATTTGTCTATCGACAATGAAAATATGGATATTACTTTCAGGCAATAATATAACAATTCCAAACATTTAAGTTAGGTAAGCATATTAAAATCTATGAAATTAACATTTAATTTTTTATATGAAATATCATATATTCTATACCGGGTGTTTCAAGCAATCCTTGATATAGTCGTTAAACGAGGGGAAATAGTTTTTTGTAAATGAAAAGCGTCCGGTATAAAATTAAGCCATAATATTAAACATGATAATAGCACATTACCTCCTGTACCTTACTTATTATTAATAATAATAAAATAATAATAAATTTATATTTATTAATTGCTTTATTATAATTGAATAAATTGAATAAAATATATCTTCCGTGGTATATTGGTTAGCAATTAGCATAGTCAAGAGCATAGCTTCCTGTGAAATAAAATAATTTCGTTGATTGGAGTCAATTCTCTATTGAAATATTTATTTTAATTTTTTTATAAAAAAAAGTTAAACTTTTTAAAATCTTTCGTCTTTTCCCTATTATAATAATTTAGAAATAATAATAACTTTGTAATAATAACAGAGAAAATATATACATTATATTTTCTTTTGATAATAATAAACGAATAACTCTAATTTTTATAAATACAATAAAAACACAATACATACACATGTTCATTGCATGAGTTATTTTTTTATTAATATATATAATCATCAATGCTTATTACCCATTCCTGTGAGTCTCAATCTGCTCTGTATACAGATTTCTCTTTTATTTCAAAAATACTGCACGGCTAAAGAAATGTTCCCCTAATTTTGTTGATCAGTGTATAATAAATTGGGTTTTTTGAGCATACGCCTCATAATGTGAAAGCGCGCTCCATAAGGACGGTGCACACGTCAGGTTTTTTAACGAGCGTGCACGCTATGTCGACGTAACAGTGCTATAGACTTTGAATATACATATCTACTAACGTAGATGGAAGTAGCGTACACTATATGTTCCTTAAGACTTTGTTGGCTCAAAGTAGATTGAGAAGGATAGAATTATGTATAAGCATTAGTTGGACAAAGATATCCTGCTAATTGAGACTCCCGTTTTCAACGAGGCGGAACGGAAAACCACGAGCACCACACGAGTGCTCCTGTGAAAGAGTGAGAAGGTTATTTTTCTAAGGGGAAAATGTATTGGTCTCAATTGTATCTCCATCCTTGTCAATCTTCTTTGGTACACGATTTTTGTTGGTAGCTATTTCCAGATGTATATATTCAAAGGCTATAGACATAGCACGCCCAGTAAGCCCGGTGCACACGTCAGGTTTTTAACGTGCGTGCACGCTGTGGCGACGGAGTTCCGATCTGTGATACTAGTAAGTAAATGTAGCAGTACACACGGAGCCCCGGCAACGTTGCGGTGACGTACGGTGTTGGAATGGTTGTCTGCGTGTCGTTTTTCGCCGCAGTTCCCCATGGCACCGCACGGTAGCCGGTCGGTGACGTAGCCGTAGTACATTTGGTCATTGGTCCGGTGCACACGTCGTATACAGTACATTTACTAGAGATTTATTTGAAAAATACGTATATATATATATATATATATATATATATATATATATATATATATATATATATATATATATATATAAGGAGGAAAATATCGTGGGTGTGTCAGTGGATTGTGGGCTTTAATTAAAGTTGATTTCTTTTAAAATCTGTCAAGCTTTCGTGTATTTAGTTTTTTACACATCATCAGGACACTGAAGTAAAAATACAAATAATTTTACAAGTGTATAAAATAATTTGATTTTTTAAAAAAACTTACGTTTTGGTGAAGTTGTTTATAAGTCATTGATTTTATAAAACAGAAGAATTTTGACATTATTTTAGTTAAAATTTACAAAAATAAAACTTATAATAATTTTGACTGTATCACATGTTTAAGTACGTGTTATTTGCGCAACAAGTTATATTTTGTTTTGGTGTAATGTTGGTACAGGATGTGAAATGGGCGGTAAATTTTAAAGCGGTTTAATTTGAAATAGGTGTAGCCATGTCAACGTTCAAGTTTCAGTATCATGGTTTTGAAGTATTCTGTTGTTATTAATAAGTTTAAACAAATTACAATATATAGGGCTCAGGTTATCAATGTCAGTTTTTTTGTTCATAGTATTGTTGGTATTTTGTATATGATACATTTCCAAAAACGATCGTTTATTGTAATTTTTTTCTGTATCTAATATGTCTGTATTGTCAAAGTCCATGGTATGTTTGTTTGTTACGCAATGTTGGGATAAGGATGTTGCATGAGGTTTTCTTTTTATATCGCTTTTATGTGAAGTAATTCTACCAGAAAGTTGTCTGGATGTGTGCCCGATATAACATAAATTGCAATTTTGACATGGGATTTTGTATACGATGTTAGAATTTTGCATTTTTGGTGTTTTTTCTTTTAGTTTACTGAATATTGTTTTAACTGTGAGACAACTTTTGTTAGCTATGCGTACTGTGTCGTCCTGGACTATGTTGGTTATGTTTTTGGTAATCTTGTTTATGTATGGAAGTGAGCAGTATTTTATATTGTTATTGTCAGTCTGTATGTCGTTATTGTTGGTTTCAGTATTTGATTGTGTGTCGGTTTGTATTGTATTGAATTGTTGTTCATTGAACAGTAACACGTTCAGCAAGTTTTTTGGGTAAGCATTTTTGGTTAACACTTCTCTAAGTTTACGTAAATTTTCTTGGTGGTACGAATGATGTGAGATCTTCAGAATTCTGTTTTTTAGTGCTATATATATATATATATATATATACGTGTGCACCGGACCAATGACCAAATGTACTACGGCTACGTCACCGACCGGCTACCGTGCGGTGCCATGGGGAACTGCGGCGAAAAACGACACGCAGACAACCATTCCAACACCGTACGTCACCGCAACGTTGCCGGGGCTCCGTGTGTACTGCTACATTTACTTACTAGTATCACAGATCGGAACTCCGTCGCCACAGCGTGCACGCACGTTAAAAACCTGACGTGTGCACCGGGCTTACTGGGCGTGCTATGTCTATAGCACTGTTACGTCGACGTAGCGTGCACGCTCGTTAAAAAACCTGACGTGTGCACCGTCCTTATGGAGCGCGCTTTCACATTATGAGGCGTATGCTCAAAAAACCCAATTTATTATACACTGATCAACAAAATTAGGGGAACATTTCTTTAGCCGTGCAGTATTTTTGAAATAAAAGAGAAATCTGTATACAGAGCAGATTGAGACTCACAGGAATGGGTAATAAGCATTGATGATTATATATATTAATAAAAAAATAACTCATGCAATGAACATGTGTATGTATTGTGTTTTTATTGTATTTATAAAAATTAGAGTTATTCGTTTATTATTATCAAAAGAAAATATAATGTATATATTTTCTCTGTTATTATTACAAAGTTATTATTATTTCTAAATTATTATAATAGGGAAAAGACGAAAGATTTTAAAAAGTTTAACTTTTTTTTATAAAAAAATTAAAATAAATATTTCAATAGAGAATTGACTCCAATCAACGAAATTATTTTATTTCACAGGAAGCTATGCTCTTGACTATGCTAATTGCTAACCAATATACCACGGAAGATATATTTTATTCAATTTATTCAATTATAATAAAGCAATTAATAAATATAAATTTATTATTATTTTATTATTATTAATAATAAGTAAGGTACAGGAGGTAATGTGCTATTATCATGTTTAATATTATGGCTTAATTTTATACCGGACGCTTTTCATTTACAAAAAACTATTTCCCCTCGTTTAACGACTATATCAAGGATTGCTTGAAACACCCGGTATAGAATATATGATATTTCATATAAAAAATTAAATGTTAATTTCATAGATTTTAATATGCTTACCTAACTTAAATGTTTGGAATTGTTATATTATTGCCTGAAAGTAATATCCATATTTTCATTGTCGATAGACAAATACTCAGCATTATGTAATAAAATTACACAAATTTCAATACTGCTGATGAATAAAAAAGTAGTAGAATTAATTATTGCAGTATAACTATTAAAAAATAAAAGTAAATAATACGTTTCGTCTTCCGTAAGAGAAATAAGTGTACCATACATACATATGTACTTAAAAATCACGCGTATCCCTCTTAGTGGGTTAGCACAAACCCGAAAACAATCAACATTCTCACTAACCATACATCATTCTGCAAATATTCCTCTCTTAACATATTAAAGTGAGCGATTTTCGATAGTGAAATACCACATCCGGACCACACTAATAGTTATTCATGCAACAATCACCCTTCGCCACACATTCCCGTCCAAACATACTTCTTTCACCTCATACACATTCACCCATGCTTTTTTTCTTTCCACTCGCCAACATATATGCGATTTACAAGCCGTTCATTCGCCATTCTCTCCACATGAGCAAATTATCTCAACTGACTCACTCCAACTCTCTTAACAACGTTCTTCATAACCATACATTCTTCATACACCAAATTATTCTCACGCGATATCGTCTTGTTACCCACGTACACCAAGTAATACCTCATTTTGTAGTAAGCACTACCACTCTATTATACACACTTAACCCAGCACCGTAATAAATTATTACACACACATAATTTACTAAATGAAAATAGTTTTTATTTATATGAAAATATTAATTATCATAAAGCACAAGTGCAAGTAGTCTTTAAAGCGCCTGCGTGCTGTATATGGCATAATTCCGGGGCTAGATAGTTCTTCTGTATTGGAAGTACTACTGCTGGTGCTGCCAGAGTCTGGAAAGAGTTCAGCAGACTGCCTTACATCGAAAGAAGTACTACTTGCAGAAACAAGAGATTCGGTTTGGATTTCGGGTTCCGGAGACTGTCTTACTTCACAAATAGTAGAACTTGGATGCAGTGCTGTAGTCGTAAAATTAGCAGAGGGTATACGGTGAAAATATATTTGTAAACATAGGGTATACGCAGAGGGGGGGGGGGGGGGGGTGCAATAGTTTAGAAGAAAAAAGATATTAAAAAAAAATGGCGCCGCAGGCGAAATTTTTTTTCATTCAAGGTCAATTGCCTTATAATTGAAAATTACATTTTTTCAAGGGATGTGAAGTTGCATGTTTTTTTCCTTTCATGTATAAAAATTACAAACGAGAATATATTTATCTGAATAAACTGTCTAAAATCGAAACACAAGAACACAACAAGCGCGCGACTATTATATTACATTGTGACTTAATACGGAGTTAATGTCATCTTTTAAATTTTCAACTAAAATACAAAAACTATAAACACAAAGAAAAAATTAAATAATTAAATACTGCCTTACGTATAAAATATATATATATATATATATATATATATATATATATATATATATATTTTATAACTTTACGCTCACGATATATGTATATTTTCGTTTATTTACCTTGGGGTCCAAGTAACGGGTCTGGTGGGTGGTTATAAATTACCGCCGCTGCGACGTTGTATTTATCCACAAATCCGTGGAAATGCTGACCGAAGCAACAAATGTGTATTTGGCTGCTTACTAGTGCTGTTACAATTTGTCGGTTTTCTACTTACTATCTCTAGTTAATGTCCATCTATTAACTAGCTATGCTGTACTGATGAGCTCTAATAAGAGCGAAACACGTGTCTACAGCTGCTATTGAGCGATTACCCTACGAACAATATTTTTCTAGTTTTTATAACTTTACGCTCACGATATATGTATATTTTCGTTTATTTACCTTGGGGTCCAAGTAACGGGTCTGGTGGGTGGTTATAAATTACCGCCGCTGCGACGTTGTATTTATCCACAAATCCGTGGAAATGCTGACCGAAGCAACAAATGTGTATTTGGCTGCTTACTAGTGCTGTTACAATTTGTCGGTTTTCTACTTACTATCTCTAGTTAATGTCCATCTATTAACTAGCTATGCTGTACTGATGAGCTCTAATAAGAGCGAAACACGTGTCTACAGCTGCTATTGAGCGATTACCCTACGAACAATATTTTTCTTGTTTTTATAACTTTACGCTCACGATATATGTATATTTATATATATATATATATATATATATATATATATATATATATATATATATATATATATATATATCGCTAAGAAAAGAAGACGACAATATTGGGTTCATCCACTTCTAGACAGTAGATTAAAAAATTATGATGTGGCCATCACAGAACCTCCCGCCATTTAATCTTTATTAATTTAAATACATATCTACATATTTACTAATGCTGGAAACTTTATTAATTCCCTTTTCATTTAACTATTGTTCCTTTGTACTATTTTCTTTTAAAACGTCATAATTATTACTATGAAATGATTAGTTTTTTGACAGTGACATTTAACTGTCAGCTACATTTGAGGTTTAAACTGGTGTAATCAAAGAGACATGTGTTTAGTGGAGGCCCCGGGATTTATTTTATAAATTTATAAATAGAATATATGGAAAAAGTATTTATACAGACCTGTAGAAAATTTATTAATCTTTCATTTTTATAATAACATAAATTGCAAAAAAATGTAATTTAAATGCATTTTTCGCAGAAAAACTGTTTTGAGCTTCAAGGAAAGTGCTACTTCCGATTATCTGATTTACACTAAAATCTAGTAGACTCTTTTCATATTTATGTAGGTAGAGACAGAATACATAATTTCAGATTTTGCCGAATGATAGTACCTATTTAAGTAATCGGGGCTATAGGATCCGCACACAAACACACAAACACACACACACCCATATATATATATATATATATATATATATATATATATATATATATATATATATATATATATGGGGTCCCGTTGGTACAAAGGCTAGCCTGCTTAGGGATTACAGGAGCTATGTCAACCACACAAACATCGGCAATGGAAACTCTGTTAAGCTTGCCCCCACTACACTTAGAGGTAAAATCAAGGGCAATGAGCGGAGCATATAGGATAAAAGTTTTCTCAAAAGAGGATAAATGCGAAAATGGACACTCTGAAATTTACACAGAGATGAACAAGCACTCCATTTTACAAATGGTGCCTGATAGAATCAATAAAATGTACACCATTGACAAAACTTACAGGATAATAATTTCTGAAAGGGATGCATGGGAACACTCTCAAAGTCCAGTGGAAAGAGACGACATAGTCATCTATACAGACGGCTCCAAAACAACCAATGGAACCGGAGCTGGAATACATGGGGCAAAGGGACTAAGACACAACCAATCGGTTGGACTTGGGACAAATGCAACAGTATTCCAAGCAGAAGTACACGCAATTTTAACCAGCGTGTAATTACTATTGGAGAAAAACTACCACAATAGAAGAATCTCCATAGTAACAGACAGCCAAGCCGCACTTAAGGCACTAAACTCGTGTGAGGTAGGCTCAGGACTAATTCTGGACTGCATCCACAGATTGAATGCCTTAGGAGCGACGAATAAATTAAGATTGACATTCAGAAATTGAAGGAAACCAGGCAGCCGACCATCTTGCAAAAGATGGGACAAATATACCTTTTATAGGACCAGAACCTGCTTGCGGAATAACTGCGCAAACAGTTAAGCAAGAACTTAATACTTTGCTTTGGCAATGGCACAAACGGCATTGGACAGCCACATCAGGCCAAAGACATTCCAAGCTCTTCCTGAATGAGCCATCCAAGAAAAGAACAGACAACTTACTTGTAATGAGCAAGCAAGATGTCAGACTAATAACAGGACTGATAACAGGACACTGTCAATTAAATAAAAATTTGCATAGATTGGGCCTCAAACAAGAACCAACATGCAGAGGATGTGGAGAAGAGGATGAAACCCCTGAACACTTAATATGTCACTGCGAAGCATTTATGGCAAGCAGACATAGTCTTTTAGGAGCAAAGAAATTGCACAATGAGACACTAAAGGACATTAGTCTAAAGAAAATCTTGGAGTTTACAAAACATACAGGGCTCCTAGAATAGGAGGAATCACGGAGGGTACAATAGACCAGAAAGGTCGCAGTACAGGGGCAAGAATGAACGACCTCCCGACAATATTAAATAAATATCTGATGTGGACAGCACATGACTTCCTTGTACGCCTGCTACACTATACATATTTTGTTAATAATTAAAATATGTATTATAACAGACCCAATCATAAAATTGCACGTATTTGACATAATTTGACATCAACATTTTATTTTTTTTGTTCTTTTTTGTCCTAATCCATAGCAAACTTAATTAGAGAATACAAAGAGCTAATTTAATCATAATTAAAGTTTTCGACGCAGAATTCAATTCTCTAAAACTTTTATTTGAAGGATTTATTACTAAAATCAAAATAACACCATTTTTTCAAGAAAAACTGATAACATCTTCAGGTAAAGTATCACTTCCGGTTAGACTATTTTAACCAAAATCTATTATGTTATTCCCATTGATATAAAAATCTTATATATCAAATTTTAAAAGTTTTGGATTATATTTTAATATAGTTTTTCATTAAAATCTATTATAGGCTTCAAGTAGAGTACCACTTCCGCGTAAACCATTTTAACCAAAATCTATTTTGTTATTCCCATTGATATAAAAGTATTATATACCAAATTTGAAAAGTTTTGGAATATATTTTAATATAGTTTTCATTAAAATCTATTATAGGCTTCAAGTAAAGTACCACTTCTGGGCAACCATTTTACCTAAAATCTATTATGTTATTCCCATTGACATAAAAGTCTTATATATCAAATTTGAAAAGTTTTGGATTATATTTTAATATAGTTTTACATTAAAATCTATTATAGGCTTCAAGTAAAGTACCACTTCCGGGTAAACCATTTTAACTAATATCTATTATGTTATTCCCATTGATATAAAAGTCTTATATACCAAATTTGAAAAGTTTTGGTTTATATTTTAATATAGTTTTTCATTAAAATCTATTATAGGCTTCAAGTAAAGTACCACTTCCGGACAGACCTTTTTAACTAAAATTTACTACGTTATTCCCATTCATATAAAAGTCTTATATACCAAATTTGAAAAGTTTTGGTTTATATTTTAATATAGTTTTTCATTAAAATCTATTACAGGCTTCAAGTAAAGTACCACTTCCGCAAGTTATGTAATGACCAAAAAGGGAGGTGCACAACTAGATGTTATAGCAGTTCTAAATACAAAATTTTAACTTTCTACGGCTTCCCGTTTTTCAGTTATGCGAGATACGTACATACGTGTACGTACGTTCGTACAGACGTCACGATGAAATTAGTCAAAATGGATTCAGGGATGCTCAAAATGGATATTTCCGTTGAAATCTGGAAACCGAAATTTTTCGCGATTACAATACTTCCTTTACTTCGTACAAGGAAGTAAAAATGGGGTGCCGTGGCCGCGTGCCTGAGTGTTTGGTCGCGAACCTGGGGGAACCGGGTTCGATCCCGACCGGCGCCAAATATTTCAAATTTTAAATGGCACAAAAGTGAGCCCTGTAAAGCACTCTCCATGCCAGCAATGAGTGCCCGTGAGGTGACGCCTGGTAAACGGCCGCACGGTACAAATATATCATCATCATTACCGATATCTGCGACAAAGCAGATTGGCACATCTAGAAATAGATAATATGCCGTGATGATATATTTATTTATTTATTTATATATATATATATATATATATATATATATATATATATATATATATATATATATATATATATGTACATACATACCCATATCATTCTAAAAATGTTAAAATCGGATTCTAGGGACATTAGAACGTGCTTATTCATTAAAATCTCTATATGAAATTTTTAGCACGATCCCTATGCCTCCCTTACCTAGGGTAGCGGGAGGTAAAAACGGTATAATTGCAATAACATTCCAAGGCTTACGAGAATACTCTGATAAATATTTTAACTACTTTCCTATGAGTGTATAGAACCATTTGACCGGTTTTTATTATTTTCTGTATAAAATGTTCAATGTCCAACCCCCTTCAATATTCATCTGAGCCATATCTGCGTTATGCGTGAAATCGTCGCATGTGCGCACTGGTCTGTAAGACCAAATGTACTACGTTACCACACGCAACAGTGCGGCTGCCTTGCTGTGCCATGAGGAGCTGCAGCGAAGTACATCACTGTACGTTACAGCAACGTTGCCGGAGCTCCGTGTACACTGCTACATTTACTTACTAGTATCACCAGACAGGAACTCCGTCGCCGCAGCGAGCACGCACGTGAAAAACCTGACGTGTGCACCGGGCCTAAAAGCGTTTTTATTATAAAGGTGCGCTCGTATTTCGGATAATTAATTATTCTAGTAATTATTTATTTTACAGAAACTGGTCCGGTTTCTGGACCAAGAAACCGAGAACGAATCACATTCATGAACTAAATAAGTTCATATATAGATACTGTTGACGTTATTGTCAATTTTTTTACATGTTACATTTTTTCTTGTTATACAGTTTAAATAAAAATTGTAATAAAAAAATCTTATTCCTCTTTTCTACATTTTCCCTATATTAGACACACTAAAAACTATATTTTATAAATAATTAATTTCATGAATGTATCTACTTAAAATTCCAAGTAATATTATTTTTGATCTGGTTGTCATAGACTCGGTGCACACGTCAGGTTTTTTAACATGCGTGCACGCTGCGGCGACGGAGTTACAGTCTGGTGATACTAGTAAGTAAATATAGCAGTGCTCACGGAGCTCCGGCAACGTTGCGGTCCGTCTGTGTGAAATTCATCGTTGCACCTCCCCATGGCATCGCACGGCAGCTGCACGTTGCGTGCGCTGCCGTAGTACATTTGGTCTAGGGCTGTCAAAAGTATTCGGTTAACCGGTTTTTCAATAATGAAATATTCGGCTAGGCGGTTAACTGGTTTGTAGGCGGTTTTTAACCGGTTTATAGCCGGTTTTAAACCGGTTACTAGCCGGTTATCAACCGGTTAAGAGCCGGTTTTTAACCGGTTAATGGCCGGTTTTTAATCGGTTAATAGCCGGTTTTTAACCGGTTAATAGCCGGTTTTTAACCGGTTAATAGCCGGTTTTTAACCGGTTAATAGCCGGTTTTTTATCGGTTTATCGGCTATAAACCGGTTCATATCCGGGTTTTATACGCTTCGTAGCCAGTTTTTAATCGGTTTGTAGATGGTTTTTTAATCGATTTGTAGCCGGTTTTTAATCGATTTATAGGCGGTTTGTAATCGGTTTCTAGCTTGGTTTGAACGGTTTACAGCCAGTTTTGACTTGTATTCAATTTTTGATCGGTATATACTCAATTTTTAACTGGTTTTTAGCCGGTCATTATTAATTTTAAAACAGATTTTTATGATCAGTTCATAGCCGTTTTCTGAAATAATAAAATATGAGACGTCACAGTTTGCCTTTTATAAGGTGTAACGTACCTTCACATTATTTGATTTATTATATATTTCATTGTCTTCTGATATTTCTGATTATATAATAATAATTATTAATTCAGCCAATGACATTTAAGAATTTTACTTAGATACAATGTAGTGAATATATCCTTGACGTCGTGATAAAATCTCTTTTTCGTATTTCGCGTCCACGAAGTAAATTTTGTGACCCTGTTTTTGTAAAAATAGTATTAAAATACTTATTACAATGAACAGTTTTGTATAATTATTTCTGGCTTTTTTTTTTAATTTGTAAAGTTGGGAACTTTGTCTCAGTGTCAAATAAATGTCTGTTATTTTAATTGTCATTACATGCTATTACTCATGGAAAATTACTGAAATTCGACTTTTTATAGTCAGTAAAGCACTTTTTTAAAATAATAATAAAACACTATAACCTATCGTCTAAATAACTCTAGACAAAACATCATATATCAAAATAAATAAATTTCAAATGATTATTGAAACTGTTTTCTGAACGGTAAAAGCGGTTTCCTGACCGGTTATGTACCGGTTTTCGGACCGGTTAAAATCCGGTTTTCTGAACGGCTAAAAACCGGTTTTCTGACCGGTTACAAACCTGCTATGAACCCGTTAAAAACCGTCCGGTTATTGACTTATAACTGGTTATTCGGTTTTTCGGTTAACCGGTCTGCAAACCGACGGTTAACCGGTCTGCAAACCGACGGTTAACCGGTTAGCAATTTCAGCAGATTTTGACAGCCCTAATTTGGTCTTACGGAGCAGTATGCACACGTGCGACGTATCCACGAACAACGCAAATATGGCTCAGATCCTCAGATGAATATTGAATAGTTGAACATTGAACTTTTTATAGAGGAAATAATAAAAACCCGTCAAATGATTGTATACACTCGTACGATAATAAGGAACTTTGTACTTAAAATTCCAAATAATATTATTTTTTTATATGGATGTCACAGTAAGCGCTGACATATTTCTAGCGAAATGTTTCAATGCCATGTAACTTAAAAATATTAATGAAAATCAAGAAAATAAACTTAAAAATTAACAGAAGATAAAAACTGAGTGATGAATTTATTTGTTTCGTTGTTAAAGTCATAGTTTTTAACCAAAAATATTTAATAATTGTTGCATTTCTGTTGTTTGATACATATGAACATAGACAATTTACACATCGTTGAAATGTTAAGAAAAATACTCTTTTCAATGGTGTAACTTTACATTTTGGCGCCCCTGTAATAGTTAATACTTGCACATAGTAACTCAAATAATGATAAAAAATTGAGCATCGCCATTCGAAAAACATAAAAGTGTCCTTTAGATGTGCAAAGCAAAATCCAGTATTATTTCACACTTGGAATTTGGAAAATATTCGCAAAACTTAAAAACTACAAAATTTACATTTTTCCCTATATCTAGTGAACTAGGTATTTTTTTTTTTTTTATAAATAACAAAACAATATTTAAATGGCCTCTTAATGGGACAACTTCTGTCTAATTTAATAGACTTCGTATCTCATAGTTCTCGAGATCCCCATGTTGAACAATTTATCTTGTTTTCGTGGAGTTGCATTTGCGGTTTGATACCAGTTTAGTTTAATGAGATAAATAAAACCAAATAATAGTCAAATATCCTACCGATTATAGTATTTTATCATGTTGAGCAATAAGCTGTGATGATACATTTATGTATTTATTTTTAATGAGTAATGACAAAATACATTTCCGTTTTTACAAATAAATTTTCCCGAATTACCGTCAGCAAGTGACGTACACGCCACTCGCCTTTTTGACGAGAAACCGACAGTAATGAACGGAAAAGGAAATTTGAGGACCAAGGGACATACAAACCAAAAACCAAAAGGTGAAAAACAAAAGTAAAATAAGAAATTCAACCCTTATATGGCCAAACCTTATGTATCGTAAGTGTTCGTGTCGGGCCCGACTTTCTTTTTTCGAAATACTAATGCGGTATACAGTACGCATACTCAGTAGATACTTCGAACGAGATATGCCAACTGACATTTCTGGTGCCTGAGCTTTGTTTTTAATCTGTTTTAAAACTAGTTAATTTTTTGAATTTGAGGTAATCAAAAAAAAAGCTTTCTAGCTTTCTTACTGTTAAAGATTTCTGTAACTTAATGTAAATCAGGATTATGTTCAAATATTAGAAAATTATTTTACAGTACTGCCATTTAGTATGATTCTTGAATATTATGTAACCAACACTTTTCCTAGTGTCAAAATGTTGAACCATTTACCTCATTCTAAATTATTGCTAATGGATATGAGCGCATACCGTATAATTCAGTTCTGTCTAAAAATACACACTTTAAAAAATTATTATTATTTAGAATAAATTTTTATCATTTGAATTTGCTATATTTTCTTTTATTGTTTTATACGATCTAATTATGACTTTTGAACAATAACAGTAAAAAATATTATTGGACAATATGCTCCATAAAAGCGCTTTTATTATAAAAGTACGCTTGTAATACTGGTCGTATTTTTTTACTAATGTAGGCAATTAACTGCCCCAATGTTTTTATTATAATCAAGAATAATGTTTTTAAAAAATTAAGAGAATTAGCAGTACCAAAATTTATACGTGAGTGCGTTCGTACTTCAAGTCATTAATTATTCTAGTAATTATTTATTTTACAGAAACTGGTAAGTTTAAACTAAATAAGTTGAAAGATACTGTTGACGTTATTAATTTTTTACATGTTACGCTTTTTCTTAAATTTATTACAATTGTTACCAGTTTAAAATAAAAATTATTACAAAAATTCCTTGTTTTTCTTTTCTGCAGTATCACTATTTTAGCCAAACTAAAAACTGTATTATATAAATAATTAATTTTATGAATGTTTTTATTAATAATTTCTTTGCTTGGTACTCAAAATTTTATAAAGTCTTGTGTATTTCAAATAATATTACTATTTTTGTATGGACGTCAGAGTACGCAATGATTTATTTATGACGAAATATTTCAGTGATATGTAACTTAAAAATATTAATAAAATTCTAGAAAATAAACTTAAAAATTAACGAAAGATAAAAACTGAGTGATGAATTCATTTATTTCGTTGTTAAAATCATCATCAAGATTTTATACATCGTTAGAATGTTAAAAATGTACACTTTTCAATGCTGTTACTTTCCAATATGGTGCCCATATAAAAGTTAATACTTGCACATCATAACTCGATGGCCAACAATGATAAATAAAATTTAAAAGAACATAAACAAGTGCCTTGAAGATGTGCAAAGCAAAATTCAGTATTATTTCATACTTGGAAGATATTCGCAAAATATAAAAATTGCAAAATTTTCCCCTATATCTAGTGATCTATGTATTTTTTTTTTTTTAAATAACAAAACAATATTTAAATGGCCTCCTAATGGGAAAACTTTTCTCTAATTTAACAGACTTTGTATCTCATAGTTCTCGAGATTCCCATGTTGAACAGGTTATTATCTTGAACACAGTAGCCAGATCCAAATTGTAAAGTGGGCAACTCAAATATAAAAATAATTTTTTAAAGCAAACTAATTCGCTATAGAGATTATACATATATTACAGCAGTCTACAATGTATTTTTTTTTACAAAAACGTTAAACAAAAAATATGGACAACTGCTAAGCAGATTACAAATAAATAATAAAAACACCAAAAATTAGTCCATAATCCCGTATTTAAAAAAATAGCACTAAAGCGGAATTTTATTCCTGGACGGTTAGTTGGACCGCTTCTGAAAATAAACAATTATTGTGGTTACAAAAAAAACACGTGATTTATTTTCCATAAATTAGTTTGAAGATTATAAATAATGCTTTATGAAAACTAAAATTAATTTAATATTGCGAAGAAACAAAAAACATAATAAAAAATATTAAAACAGTTTAAAAGTGCAACTTTCCGTATTATAATAAACGGTCCTTAGACATTCAATATGATTGCACAATAATAATATTCAATAATATTTCTTTGTACAATTTCATACAATGAATTCATATTTCTCCTATTACCGTAGTTTCAACATCAAAATTATTATATATCATAATTTTACGAAGAGATGAAAAGATTTTAATGTCCAATAAGGAATACCTCTCTAGACGGTCAATAATAGATAAGAATTAGATATTGTTTGCATTTACTCAAAACAAAATTGTAATTTCTATTAAAGTTTGTTTAAATATTGGACTGACAAAATTAAAATATTCTATAACATCAGGCAATATTATTGGCTACTCATTAAACATTTGGACGATTAAAAATACAATACTTCTTTCCTTCGATATCATGCCAGTACCTCGAATTAGTAATAAATAAACTCTTCTTTGTTTTAATTTAATACTTATTTATGTTCATTATATAATTTTATGTTTTAACCATTTTATGTATATTGTTCTGGATGGGCTGGCGAGTGAGCACCACAGAAGATTTGGTAGGAAAATCATTACATGTCAAAACGTCTAAAATACGTCTAAATTTGTCTCAATCTTAAAAGAAAAGATATGTTTTGTAACAAACAGTAAGAAATGTATTGGGATCATGTTTCGTATTATAAAATAGAAAAGAAAAATTTAAAATTGTTTCAGTTTTAGAACCATGTTTCAGCTATAAAATGGATGTCCTAGAATGTCTAAACTTTGTACATAACATAGCAAACATAGGCAACAATTATTTTCATTATTGTTAATAGATATGCTTTGTTAAAAACAGATTTTTCTTTGTTGCAACCAGTTTCGCATTGTTACAACTAAACTTTCATTGTTATAAATAGAAGTTTTTCTTTGTTGTAAACAAAATTACTTCGTTAAATTCATTTTTTTTATTTGTTGTAATCAGAAAGATAATCTTCTGGCATTATTAACAACAGTACCACTTTTCGTTGAGGAACATCACCATGTACACCAGTGGCGTGCAGTCCATATGTGCAAGGTGTGCACTACACACCCTGCGAATAATTTCAAAATTTATTGCATTAAAATGTGAATTATTTAATTGATTTGATCTTAATATATGATATACAAAATATAAAAATATTAATACAATTATGGGACAATAACGAACAGTAGCGTGTTTGGTTGCCTATCAGCGAATTTGTAAATTGCCGGGCAAGTGAGATCTCCGCACTGCACTCGGTGCGCAAGTTTTGCACAGGGAGGGTATAGGAACAGTGTATTTGCGCAGACAAGGATAAAATATTAGAAATACGTATCGCCCCATCGCACTCTCCAGCGTGCAGCATATTTTGTGCACGTATCGCCGCAAAATTAGGCTCAGTCAAGTTGGCCCGCCTTTTTAATAAAAACAAAAATTTATTATTTTAGTAAATTTCCCTTGTTTTGCACTCACTTGCTCCATGACTATTACTTTTAGCGCTTTTCTCAATGAGAAGTAAATGATATAATAAGTTAGGAAGGGTCAAATTGACACTAGCCTTTCCTTTTTGGAAATAAGGAAGTTTTCTTTTCTCTTAATATAGATATAGGCATGCGCTATTTTGCGCCATTAATATAAATTATTAAAAATTTATACAATTTATATTATTAGAGGTAAAATTTGGTATGGCCAACTTGACACCAAAAAAACTAATTATTATAGTATATTTTTTCATTGCAAACAAATTTAGCTACAGTGCGCTTTTTCGCTCCATAAATATTTCTTTTTGCATTTGTATTAATTAATTTTTTATTACAATAACAAGTTAGGAAGGGCCATGTTAACAACAGCCTTCCCTTTAATATTTCCCGAATTTTCTATTTTGTTTGAATAGGTGTACGCATGCGCTTTTATGCGCTATTGACATAAATTATTGCGCTTGCATACACTTTAGACAATTAAAAATCAAAATTGGTAGGGCCAACTTGACGCTAAAAAAATGTTTTTTTATTTCATTTTTTTCATTGAAATTGATTTTAGGTTCATAGCGCTTCTTAGCTCTAGAAATATTTATGTTGCATTTGTTTGTATTAAATTGTTATATAAATGACAAATTAGCAAGGCCATAGTAACAACAGCCTTCCCTTTAAAATTTCCCGAATTTTCTGTATTGTTTTAATAGGTGTACGCATGCGCTATTGACATATATTATTGCGCTTGCATACACTTTAATTAATTAAATCTAAACTGGTAGGGACAACTTGACACTAAAAAAATATTATTTCTTTTTTGCAATGAAATTGGTTCTAGGTGGGTTGCACTTCTTCGCTGGAAATATTTTTGTTGCACTTTTTTTTCATCAAATGGTTATTGAAATGACCAATTAATAAGGACCATATTGACAACCGATTTTCCTTTAAAATTTACAAAATTATTAATATTATTTGAATATAAGAAATTTTTTAATCCTCACTTGTGATTGGTTAAACATTTTGAAATTTCGCGTGTTTTTCAAGTTGGAGACAGTGTTACTATTTTGATCGCAAATTTTATACATTTTGACTTAAATACAGTCTTTGTTGTTTATTTAGAACAAAATTTCCTTTTATAATACTGATACACAATTTATCTAATTACAGATAAAATAATATTGAATTTTTACACTAAAACTCGTATGCTTTTTGGCTCCATTGTTTTAATTTTTTTTTTTTCTATATGGCTTCCAAAACAAGGGCTTAGTAGCACCTAATCGAGTTTAAATATTTTTATTGCGTACAGTAAATTCACAACTTTCGTTAAATAAATAGATGAACGGAAACAACTCTTACACACAGGGTTTCAAAAAACGAGTGAAGAAGAAAAACATAGAGAAGAAGTCAAAATAACTAGAAAAGTTTTATGTAAAATTTAGTAGCATGCTGGTAGCGTGTTGTGTTTGAGCTATCACTGTAGAATGTCACGTGGTCATTGTGCAAGATGTGCGCATCCTATACTAATATAATAAATGCAAAAGTAACTCTGTCTGTCTGTCTGTCTGTCTGTTACGTTTTCACGCCTAAACCGCTGAACCAATTTTGAAGAAGGGTTTTTGAAAAATCATCCCTCAAGGCGGTACAATAGCGGATGATTTCACTTATTTTTTACCTCCCGCTAAAAAAGAAGAAAAACATAGAGAAGAAGTCAAAATAACTAGAAAAGTTTTATGTAAAATTTAGTAGCATGCTGGTAGCGTGTTGTGTTTGAGCTATCACTGTAGAATGTCACGTGGTCATTGTGCAAGATGTGCGCATCCTATACTAATATAGTAAATGCAAAAGTAACTCTGTCTGTCTGTCTGTCTGTCTGTTACGTTTTCACGCCTAAACCGCTGAACCAATTTTGAAGAAGGGTTTTTGAAAAATCATCCCTCAAGGCGGTACAATAGGGGATGATTTCACTTATTTTTTACCTCCCGCTAACCTTGGTAAGGGAGGTATAGGGATCGTGCTAAAAATCTCATATCGAGATTTTAGTAAATGACCACGTTTTAAGGTCCCTAGAATCCATTTTTAACATTTTCACGATGATGTCTGTATGTGTGTATGTGTGTGTGTGTATGTATGTATGTTTGTGTGTCTGTGTGTGTATATATGTATGTATGTATGTGTGTGTGTATGTGTAGGGATTTTGTCTTCGCTCTAACTCAAATACTATCATTCAGAAAATTCTGAAACCTTGTATTTCTATCCTATTCTAATATGAAAACAAGCCATTAGATTTTGGTGTAAATCGGAAAACCGGAAATGGAACTTTACCTGAAGCTCATAATGGTTTTTCTTCAAAAAATATCATTAAATGCCATTTTTTGGCATTTTATGTCTTATGACAATTAAATATTATTGAATTTTCTACAGGAATACATTAATACTTTTTCTATATATTTTGCAGATAAATTTAAAAATATTTTTTTTTATTAGTCCCGAAGCCTAAGATAAACACAATTCCTTTGTTACACAGTTCATATTTCAAATGAATGTAACTTACAGTAAATGTCACTGTCAAAAAACTAATCACTTCAAATTAATAATAGTTACATTTTAAAAAGAAAATAGTATATAAATCAATAGTTTTATGCAATGGAACAGTTTGCAGCGTTAGTAAATACGTAAGTATGTATTTAAATTAATAAAAATGGCGTAACTATTATTGTGGTCCGGATGGGGCTATTCGCTACCGAAAATCGGTCACTTTAATATGTTCTTATGTATGAATGCTATGATCATTGTGGACAAGGCGAAAGAAGAATGTTGTTAAAGAGTGAAGTGAGTCAGCTGAGCTCTTACTCTTATCCCTTTTCTCATTGTTAATATTGTTTCCGGGTATTTGCTAACCCCCTAAGTGGGAAACGCGTGATTTTATGTATGTATGTAAAAATTAAATAGCGGGAGGTTTTGTGTTGGCCACATCAGATTTTTTTATCTTTGTATCTATAGTTAAGTTTTAATCGTTAGCAGATTTTCGATAATTGTCGGAGAGATAGCTTGCATTATATGTACATCAGTAAAAATACATGAGACATGTTTAGAAAAGGGTGTTGTTAGGGGCGATGCGGGGTTCTGGAGGGCAGTGGACGGAGTCTGTTACATGTACAATGCGAGGCAGGTAGCTGGCTCCCTATGCAGCGCATGTCTTCGAAGAAAATGTGAATAATTACTGGTACACGTGTAGCTAATCATTATTCTAGCTTTACCCGTGCGAAGCCTGGTTGACAATAAACGAACGAATTGTGTACGGAAATAAAACTTTATTCCAGAATAATCAGCTAAAAATTTAAAAAACGTTATATTTTTATAATTTAAATTACTTACATTTAAATGCATAATTTTCGGTGACATGTTTTTCCATGTCTTTGTCTTTAGTGCTTGTATAATTGCAAATATTGCACACGAAAACTAAGCATCCTATTTCCATGATTAATTTTATGATTTTTCTGTTTGATAAGATGTTGATTGTGAACAATGATCTGTCATTTCATTTTACGCGCCAAAAATATTATGCCCAACTCATGTTTGACCAGCGGATCTCGGATGAATTGTGCATGCACCGCTTGCACGGCACGGTATATACCGACCGTTTCAGTAAGTGCACACTTCACTCAAAAGCGAATTAACTAACGTGTATTGTGCATATTGTTCAAAATGTATGCACTATATATATATATATATATATATATATATATATATATATATATATATATATATATACAGGGTTTTCATTTTAACTGGTACACCATTGCTATCTTGAGAACTATAAGAGCTACGAGGTCGGTTAAATTAGCAAACAATTTCTATTTTATAATACTACTTTAATGAGCGAAACAAGAATTTTTTAGACCAGTGGTTCTCAAAATACAGGGTGCAACTTTCTTATTTCAAATGGCAAACTATTTTTTTTATTTGCTTATTCGATTCAGTATTTTTGTCTAAATTCAAATTCAAATTAGTTTCATACCCTTGCATTACAAAAAAAATCGAGAAAAATGCAAAATCAAATATGCGTAATTTTTATTAAGTATGGCTATACAAAGAATGCTATGGGAGAAAACAAATAAATCAGATGTAGAAATAATTGCAAAAACTTTAATAACTTTTATTTTTATTTAAGTTGTGAATAATTATTTAATAAACAATAAACATATGAAGACACAAATAATTTATTTATCTATAAAAATTGTTCAAAATTGTCACCATTAACATGAAAACAAAGTTCTAATCTTTTAATTCATTTTGATGTTATAATTCAGTAGTACATTTAAACCTTTATTAATAATATTGAGAATTGTTTTATTGATTTATTTGTTCTCTTCCATAGCACTCTTGGTAGCCATACTTAAATAAAAATTATACATATTTAATTTTGCATTTTTCTCGATTTTTTTGTTATGCAAGGGTATGAATCTAATATAATCGTTGAATTCAGAAAAAAATACAGAATCGAATAAGCAAATAAAAAAAATAAAATAGGTTGCTATTTAAAATAAGAAAGTTGCACCCCGTATTTTGAGAACCCCTGGTCTAAAAAAATTCTTGTTTCGCTCATTAAAGTAGTCTTATATATATATATATATATATATATTTCAATTCATCACGAAATGGTATAAGCGATTTTAATGAAAATTTTTCTGCGGTGTAGAGAATAACTCAACTTGATTTCCTGGTAATAGGTCATTTTTCTGTACGGTGCATAGTTTTTTGAAAATATTTTTAAAGGTGGAAATTTGGCTTTTTGAAACAATCGATCGAAGTCTTCATGTACAAAGAAAAACGATGTCATCTGTCACATTTGACATGTCAATGTTGGTAACAAACCAATATAAGAAATGTGTAAATATCAGTTAAAAGTGGATATATTTTTTAAGGTATTTTATAATTATTTTATTATTATATACGTAATTAACAATTCATATATATCCTTGAAGTTAAATTTGAAAACATGTTCATCCATAGGTAATACTGTTTGCTTTTTATGACAGAGAAGTTGAAAAGGTGATAATTCAGTGATATATAACTAATATGAACGTACAGTAACATATGTATGCGTTTCCATAGACAAAATAGTTGCTGAACGACGAAAAAGGCATGTATTTAAATGGAACCTAATTTGGATATGAAATTAATAAAAATTGTGCCTAGACGGAATGGACGTACCTAAAACTATTATAATACACTATCGGCGGAGTCCTACGAGAAAGATTGTTGGACATGTCAATCAGAACCTTTAAATGGAAATATTTTTGAAATGAGAACAATTTGAAAGAAGTTAAATTCATAAACATAAATTATGAGAATGGGCAATTATTTCACAATAGTAAAAATGGCCTAAAAACATATTTAAAATTTCTAAATTTTGATGGTTCATGGCCGTGGTTCATGTCCACTCGAAAGTGTTGCCAAACATTCCATAAGTAACTAGGTAAGTATAAAACAAATATTGCTAACTAGATCAATGTAAAGTCGGTACACAAGTGTTACCAAATATGACATAAGTGAAAAACAAATATTCCTAACTGCATTACTGTGAAGTTAGTCCATTAATTTCCAAGCTACTAATAAAAAATATAATAAATTTTAAACATAACTATACGAGAAAGTGTTGCCATAAGTAACTAAGTAAAACACATATTCTCCAATGTCAAGATTTTGACAGCTCGGTCGGTTTTTGTTTTTTTTGCATAAAGTTGTCTTGTTTGTATCAAATGAGTCGTATCGTAAAGGGCTGCAATGCAGAAATGTAAAATTTTTGACAGATCGATTGGCTTTTGATTTTTGCAAAGTTGTCAGAACCATGTCGTGTTTGGTATCAAATGAGAGGTATCATCTAGGGTAACCATGCCGAATTGTTAAAAATGTGATAGCTCGATCGGCTTTTGTTTTTTGCATAAAATTGTCAGAACCATGTCGTGTTTGGTATCAAATGAGAGGTATCGTCAAAGGCTGGCATGCAGAAATGTCAAAATTTTGACAGCTCGATCAGCTTTTATTTTTTGTTTAAAGTTGTCAGAACCATGTCGTGTTTAGTATTAAATGAGAGGTATCGTCGAAGGCAGCAAAAATGTAAAAATTTGACAGCTCGATCAACTTTTGTTTTTTGGTTAAAGTTGTCAGAACCATGTTTTGTTTGTTATCAAATGAGAGGTATCGTCGAAGGCTGCCATGCAGAAATGTCAAGATTTTGACAGCTAGATCGGCTTTTGTTTTTTGTTTAAAGTTGTTAGAACCAAGTGGTGTTTGGTATCAAATGAGAGGTACCGCCGAGGGCCGCCATGCAGAAATGTAAAAAATTGACAGCTCGATCGGCTTTTGTTTTTTGTATAAAGTTGTCAGAACCATGTCGTGTTTGGTATCAAATGAAAGGCAACGTCAAGGGCAGTCATGCAGAAATGTCAAAAAATTGACGGCTCGATCGACTTTTGTTTTTTGCTTAAAGTTGTCAGAAACATGTGTTTGGTATCAAATGAGAGGTATCGTCGAGGGCTGCCATGCAGAAATGTCAAAATTTTGACAGCTCGATCGGCTTTTATTTTTTGTTTAAAGTTGTTAGAACCATGTCGTGTTTGGTATCAAATGAGAGGTATCGTCGAGGGCTGCCATGCGGAAATGTCAAAAATTTGACAGCTCGATCGGCTTTCGTTTTTACCTCCCGCTACCCTAGGTAAGGGAGGTATAGGGATCGTGCTAAAAAACGGATATAAAGATTTTAGTGAATAAGCACGTTTTGATGTCCCCAGAATCTGATTTTAACATTTACAATGATGTCTAGGTGTGTATGTGTGTGGATGTGTATGTGTGTGTGTGTGTGTGTGTGTGTGTGTGGATCTTGTGGACACGATTACTCAAATACTATCAATCAGAAAAATTTTAAATTTTGTATATCCATTCTATACAAATGTGGGAAGAGCTCATTAGTTTTTAGTGTATATCGGATAACCGGAAGTATCATTTATACAAGTTTAAAATAGTTTTTCTTGTAAAAAATTCATTGAATATATTTTTTTAGCAACTTTTACCAATACAAATTGAATATAAATATCTTGAAATAACTTTATATTATATTAAAATTGCTTAAAGTTGCCAGAACCATGTCGTGTTTAATATCAAATAAGAGGTAACGTCAAGGGCTGTCTTGCAGAAATGTTAAAAATTTGACAGCTCGATCGGCTCTTGTTTTATGCTTAAAGTTGTCAGAACCATGTCGTGTTTGGTATCAAATGAAAGGTAACGTCAAGGGCTGTCATGTAGAAATGTTAAAAATTTGACAGCTCGATCGTCTTTAGTTTTTTGCTTCAAGTTGTCAAACCATATCGTGTTTGAACACGTGCCATTCCACAGTGATAGCTCAAACACAATACGCTACCAGCATGCTACTAAATTTCCGAACGCACCTTACATAAAACTTGTCTAGTTATTTTGACTTCTTCTCTATGTTTTTCTTCTTCACTCGTTTTTTAAAACTCTGTGTGTAAGAGTTATTTTCGTTTATTTAAGACTGTATTTAAGTCAAAATAATGTATAAACTGTACGACCAAAATAGTAACACTGTCTCCAACTTGAAAAACACGCGAAATTTCAAAATGTTTAACCAATCACAAGTGAGGATTGTAAAATTTCTTATATTCAAATAATATTAATAATTTTGTAAATTTTAAAGGAAAAGCTGTTGTCAATATGGTCCTTATTAATTTGTCATTTCAATAACCATTTAATGAAAAAAAGTGCAACAAAAATATTTACAGCGAAGAAACGCAACCTACCTAGAATCAATTTCATTGCAAAAAATAAATAATATTTTTACCTCCCGCTACCCTTGGTAAGGGAAGTATAGGGATCGCGCTAAAAATCACCGAGATTTTAGTAAATGACCACGTATTAAGATCCCTAGAATCCAATTTTAACATTTTCACGATGATGTCTGTATGTGTATATGTGTGTATGTGTGTGTGTATTTGTGTATGTATGTGTGTGAATGTGTATGGATTCTGTCTTCGCTCTAACTCAAATACTATCATTCAGAGAATTTTGAAACCTTGTATTTATACCCTATTCTAATATGAAAAGAAGTCATTAGATTTTGGTGTAAATCGGATAAAAGGAAATAGCACTTTACCTGAAGCTCATAATGGTTTTTCTTCAAAAAAATACCATTAAATGCTATTTTTTCGCATTTTGTCATTAGGAAAATTAAAAAAGTCCCGAAGCCTAAGATAAACACAATTCCTTTGTTACACAGTTCATATTTCAAAAGAATGTAACTGACAGTAGACAGTAAATGTCACTATCAAAAAAAAAATCAGTTCAAGTTAATAATAGTGACATTTTAAAAAGAAAATAGTAAATAAAGCAATAGTTTTATGCAATGGAACAGTTTACAGCATTAGTAAATACGGAGGTATGTATTTATATTAATAGAAATTAAATAGCGGGAGGTTTTGTTTTGACCACATCAGATTTTTTTAGTGTAAATTTGGCCCTACCAGTTTTGAGTTTTAATTGATTAAAGTGTATGCAAGCGCAATAATATATGTCATTAGCGCATAAAAGCGCAGTAGCGTAACTAAGGGGAAGGGGGGGGGGGGGTTAGGTGGGTGCGCTCATCCCCCTGTGAAGATTTTCAAGACATAGGCGCATTTTTCAATAATTTAATTAAAACCATTATGTTTTTTTTAATTTGGTCTTATAAACAAAAAAATATTAGTACAATCTGCAATCCTTTTCATCCTAATATTTTTAATATTTTAATATACCTATTAATTTTACCATAAATATATTAAATAGTAAGTTTAATTAGTTTGATTTGTTGAATACTATTTTCTTTTTCACAGGGCCACATTGACAAGACACAAGTTGTAAATGCAAATAATGTAATGAAATAACAATAGAATTTTTGAATTACTGATGTGTAGCGTTAACTAGTGTTGACTTGTCAAATTGTTACTGTCATGCTCATGCTCTCATCCTCGTTAATATTTTATTATAATTTACTAGCCGTAAATAACTGCTTCGTCAGTTTAAAAAATTAAAATGTAAAATTAGATATTGGCAGTTAACATTTTAAGGTTAGATATCTTATTGTGTTTTACTTATTTTCTTCATAAACTATTGATTTTAATTTTTTTTTTAAATTTGTTAAATTTGCTTTATTGTAAAGAAACTCTATATTATCTTGCATTAAAACACGTTTGACCTTGAAAATTTTCAAAAAATCGCCCGCGGCGCATTTTTTCTTGTAATTTTTAAATCATACACAATTCAGACAAAGATAACCGAAAAATGTTCTTTTCTGTAATTTTGTAAAGTTAGCAACCCTAACTATGTACTATCTTCTGTGCTGTTTACTTAAATTCAAAGATGTCCGGATGGCAAAGAAAAAAAGCAAATGCATTAAAAGAGAGTACAAATGGTGTTCTTAAAATAGGTAAATATTTTTTTTTACCTATAATAATTCAGACAATTCGGAAGTTTGTAAAAAGAGTAACGAGTAACCCTGGTTTTGGATGAATTTAAGAAACTCAAACTCGTAGGTTAAACTTTTAGTTATATTATACCAATTATTTTTTACATTTTTTGTAAAAACAATTTTATTTTTAATACGAAGGTGATATAACTGTTGTTGATTTTTTTTATATTTTACTTTAAATAAGTTACGATTTTATCATGGCGCCTTTTTCCTGAGAAAAACCCGCCTCTGGATTTTCCTAGGTACGCCACTGTAAAAGCGCATGCGTACACCTATTCAAACAATACAGAAAATTCGGGAAATTTTAAAGGGAAGTCTGTTGTCACTAAGGCCCTTATTAATTTGTCATTTATATAACAATTTAATACAAACAAATGCAACATAAATATTTCTAAAAAAAAAAAAATGAAATAAAAAATGCTTTTTTTAGCGTCAAGTTGGCCCTACCAGTTTTGATTTTGAATTGTCCAAGATGTATGCAAGCGCAATAATTTATGCCAATAGCGCATAAAAGAGCATGCGTACACCTATTCAAACAATACAGAAAATTCGGGAAATATTAAAGGGAAGGCTGTTATCAATATGGCCCTTCTTAACTTGTTATTGTAATAAAAAATTAATTAATACAAATGCAAAAAGAAATATTTATGGAGCGAAAAAGCGCATTGTACCTAAATTTGTTTGCATTGAAAAAATGTACAATAATAATTATTTTTTTTTAGGTGTCAAGTTGGCCCTACCAAATTTTACTTCTAATAAAATAAATTGTATAAATTTTTAATAATTTATATTAATGGCGCAAAATAGCGCATGCCTATATCTATATTAAGAGAAAAGAAAACTTCCTTATTTCCAAAAAGGAAAGGCTAGTGTCAATTTGACCCTTCCTAACTTATTATATCATTTACTTCTCATTGAGAGAAGCGCTAAAAGTAATAGTCATGGAGCAAGTGAGTGCAGAACAAGGGATATTTACTAAAGTAATAAGTTTTTGTTTTTATTAAAAAGGCGGGCCAATTTGACAGAGCCGCAAAATTACTTTTGGTATTATTCACAAGCATAAACAAGTTCAGGCGAACAATTAATTATTAATTTTAGGTATTTGGTAGATAATTTATATATTATTTATTTAACTTATATTTGTATTTATGACAATTTATAGAATGGAAATTGCAAGTGAATTACTAATTGCGGATTTACTGAAGAAACCATTTTCTAGAAGGGACATAGTATAAAAAAATAAGATAATTCTGAATTGTTAACCTAAGATTCTACCAATACAATACTTTAAAAAAAAATCTGCACACCCAACACAGAAACGCACCGCACGCCACTGATGTACACCTAACAACTTGTCGCCCAATACTCCGTTAATTATCCCGGTAAAGAAGAATGTGCTCTTATTTTACACTCTTCGCGCCAGCAATGAGTGCCTGTGAGGTGACGCCCGGTAAACGCTTGCACGGTGCAAGCAGGGCTGACGAGAGCCGGGTGCAGGGGGTGTAAATTACCCGGAGCCCGGCCTCTACCAAGGGGCCCGGAGCAAAAAAAAAATATTTTTAATAATAAAATAAAATATTTTACTAATATTTTTTAAATAAATACTTTTTCATATAATATTTGCCTCATAGTTTTTGTCATTATTGATAGATTAAATACTTCGTAAACGTTGTTGTTTACTTCACAGCGTTATAAAATAAACCATTCTTATTTCAATCTAAAATACGTATTCCATCTTTACTTTGCCATAATCGTGTTGAAAGTGATATCATATTTTATAAATTGGATATAATTTATTATTATTATAATTACTATGTGAGTTAAAGTATGCCCGATCGTAGATAAAACGTAAGATAAACGTACAGAAAGTTTTTACCTCTCGCTAAGAGAGGTATTGGAATCATGCTAAAAACCACAGATCTAGATTTTAATGAATAAGCACGTTTCAAGGTCACTAGAATCCGATTTTAACATTTTTACAATGATGTCTGTGTGTGTGTGTGTGCGCGCGTGTGAGTGTGTGTGGATGTGTGTATGTGTGTGTGTATAGCTGGATGTTGGAGGGACGATTCCTCAAAAATTGTAAGACATAAGACCTGTTTAATTATGAATTCCTTAATCTGACATTCCTCGGGAGAGCTGAAAAGGTTTTGGTAACAATTGAACAACCGGAAGTAGTAGTTTTTTTAAAAAAATCTTGTAAATATTATTTTTTGAAAATTTTTGATATTACTAATTTTGAAGAACAAAATTCTACATCTAATATATTTAATTTTGTTATTATATCTTCTATAAATTTAGAGATAAGGACGCTATAATATATAGAATATCGGGATATAATAAGTCGAGTAGGCGAAACTACCCTATGAAAACCAGTTGACACTTTCAAATGTGTATAACATAGTTTGTGTGATGTCCGAGGGTATTTGAAATAAAACACACAAGTATTTTAACCCGATTTATTACATGGCTACCGAACGCCTTGTTGCTTCTGCTTACTACAACGACCACTTGTGAACTACTCAGACTACAAAAACGTAAACTGCCAGTTCAAACCAATATTTAATAAATATAGAAATGTCCCTAACAATCAATATAAATAACAAAGTACACTATACACTATAGTTTGTAAATGACAGATATACATGTCAATGTCAAAAATCAATAGTTTTAGTGACATTCTGATAGCTTTTTCTGGGAAGTACGTTTAGTCTTTCTTATTGTGTTATTAATTAAATTTCCATCAGAAATACCGCCAATCTGGTTAATGAATTGGAAGAATCTCTGACTAAAGAAAAAAGATTGTCCAAATTTAATTACGAAAAACATAAATTTTAAAATTAATGTTTTAAATCCAGCGGTTCCAAAAATATATTGTTTGCCAAAAATTCATAAACAGGATAATTCGGTAAGACTAATAGTTTCAGGTATAAATTCTCCAACTTATTTGCTTTCAAAATGGTTAGTTAAAGAATTTAGTAATCTTCCAAATCAACCGCAAACTTTTTCTGTTGAAAATTCGTTACAATTTATTGACAAAATTAAAGATATTACTTTAGATAAAAACGAATTATTGGTTTCTATTGATGTCAGCTCCTTATTTCTAAGTGTACCTATTCCACAAACTTTAGAATATTTAAAAATCTTTTTAGAAAACAACGATTTAAATTCAGAAAAAATAAATGAGTATTTAAAACTAACTGAACTTTGTATGAACCAAAATTATTTTCAAATAAACAATAAATTTTATCATCAAAAAGAAAGTACAGTTATGGGCAATAGTTTATCACCATTTTTGACTAACTTATTCATGAGTCACTTTGAAATTGAATTTAAGAAAAATAATAAAGATTTTCCTAGAGTTTGGATTCGATATGTTGATGATATTTTTGCTATTATTAATACCGAAACTTGCGATTTAGGTAACTTTTTAGCCAGATTAAATTCAGTTTTTCCATCAATTAAATTTACGATTGAAAAAGAAACCAATAAACAATTACCATTTTTGGACACACTGGTTATTAGAAACAAAACTAAATTAGAATTTGACATAGGAAACCTACGAATACTAATCGATTTATAACAGCTGACTCGAATCATTTTTGGCAACATAAATTAGCAGCGTTTAACTTTTTAATTAATAGACTGACCAAATTTCCGTTAAACAAAACACGTTTTGAAAAAAGAATTGAAATATATTATAGAAATAGCTAAATATAATGGATTCCCGGTTAAAATTATAAATAAACTAGTCCATAAATTTAAAAATCGTCAATCCGTATTAGATTTCACAACTTTAACGCCAACTAATAATAAAAATAATAAATATATAACATTACCATTAGACAATGCCACCAAAGGTTTAAACAAACTAAAGATAAAATAGATAATAATAAAAAATCCGATGTTTATAAAATTGACTGTAAAGATTGTAATAAAGTTTATATCGGGCAAACTAAAAGACAAATTGATACTCGATTTAAAGAACATTTCTATCATTTAAAAAACGCTAATCCTGATAAATCTAGCGTAGCACAACATATGTTTACTAATAATCATAAAATTGACAATTCTAATATAAAATTATTGAAACAAGTTGATAATAATAGATATTTAGACGCACATGAGAGTTTGATAATATATAAATTTAAAGATAAATTGATGAACGCGGACCTAGGTCCCATCCCAAATTCTAAATTATATGAGTTAATATAAGACAGTTACTCTGTTTAATCTTAGTTACCCAATTAGGTATCCATTCACCTATGACTCCTGTCCCTATATAACCCGTGTTCTCTCCCTTATTTCTCAGAGTTGTTTTGACCTCTGGCATGGTTTACATGCTGAGTAATCTTAACTTCTCTGTTTTTGTTTTGTACTTTCTACTGATGATGAGAACTTAGTTCTCGAAATACGTATATAGTTTTTAAATTTATTGTTAAGGTTAAGGGGTTTTTTCTTTAGTTATAACTTTACATTAAGACTCCATTTTAGTTTTATAATTTTAGAATCTCTGACATTTAGGAACTTCCTCATATAAGGAAAATTAGATATATATTTAAAATTATATGGGTGCAGAAGACATGTTAAATACAATAAAAAACAATATTTGGGTAAAGTTCTGTAATATTTTGTTATAAAACGAAGGTTCGATAGCAAAGTGCAATACCATACCACAGACAAACCCAATTAGGTTTGTCTGTGACCATACTTATATAGACTAATATGGAAATGGCTAGAGGTCTTGTGCAGGCCACAACAATTTTGTAGTGAGACAGAAGTTAATCCGGTAAAAGAAAACGTATCTGAAATTATTAATGAAGAAATTGCCACAAAAATTTGAGTTCTGGTAGTAGGAGCCCCTAAAAATCAGAGTACCGGGGCCCTAGATTTCTCTCGGCGGCCCTGGGTGCAAGTATGTCATCATCATTACCTATATATGTATAAAAGCAGATTAGTACACTGAACAGTGGGTAATGCAGTGATGATATATTTATTTTAGGAAGTCAAAAATTGAAGATACGAAAATTGAATTTGATATTGTATAAACCAATTATATTTATATAATTTTTCTATAAAATTGTTCCTTCATTTTATGCCCAAAGTCCACCTCTTAACAATCTTTTTAATGCTGTCTTGGAAGAAAATATTTTTATTTGTTTTCGTGGGGTTGTATTATTTGAGGTTATTTAATACCAGTTTAGTTAAATGGGTGAATGTAAACATTATAATGGTCAAACATTCTACCGATTTTAGTATATTATCATAATAATACTACTAATAATAATAATAATAATAATAATAATAACAATAATGATAATAGCCTTTATTTTATAAATCCCATTTTAGTACATAACAATTAATAAATAAAATAAATTTATAATACATTACAAACTAATATATCTTATTTATTGCATGTATGGAATTTATCCAACCTCTTTTTGGGCGTAGGCTTCCTCCATCTCTTTCCATTCTTTCTTGTTCTCTGTAAGCCTTGTCCATGTTGGTCCACCATATTTCTTTATGTCATCCAACTAATTTAATATATTTTTTGGTCCATTGGACATAAGTTTAGTTTTACTGATTATACTAAAGTTCATCTGTAATCCTACATTTTTGCTTTAGCATTGAATGTCTTCAAGCATAGATTCTAGAGCATTTGTATTTCCAGCTACGAGAATAATATCGTCTGCGAATCGGAGATTAGAGAAATACCTTCCGTCTATTTTCAAGCCCTTATTTTCTCAATCTAAAAACATATTCGAGGATATATGAAAACAATATTGGTGACAAAGGATCGCCTTGTCGTACTCCTCTTTTTATGTTCGATCCCTGCTTTATAGAACAATTTGATAATGAAATGGTGTTCTACACTTTCAAAAGCCTTTTGAAAATTTATAAAGGCAAGATATAAAGTCATTTTGTTTTTTTTTTTTTTTTTATAAAATTGTTACGTAGTTTTAATAAAAATTGTTACAAATATTTCTTGTTTCCTGCCTTGTGCTTGCTATAGTTCATTTTTCTTCTAGTAGATCGCTCGTCATCACTAAATGTTCTTATGAAACAAATCAGAAGTAGTGGGAGAAATTTTTGACGTCATACGTGTGTCATAGAAAGATATGGAATCTGATTGGTATGGTAAAAATTTTTAGGCAGAGTAGTCACGTCATCAAAGTTTGTAACTAGATAATGACGTCACGAAATTAGTAGGTTTACATGGTACACTAATTTAATTTTAGAAAATAATTGTATGTACCTGCGATGCTAATTTATGTGATCAAGTTAATTTATTTAATAGTCGAATAATAATTGAATATTATTGTAAAATGTAATATATTTCCAATTTATGGTATTGAAAATTCGGTGTAGGGCACACCGAGACGGGTTTCAGAAGGAATACGGGGTGTGAATGAAGCACTTGATGAAAAATAAGAAAATTAATGTTAAATGACATTGAATATATTTTTAAAACAATTGATTTGATTTTATTTAGATTTACAATTCTGTAGTATTATAGAAAAGTAAAGAGTAGCACTATAAATTCGATTTATTGAAAATAGAATTAAAATAACATTTAAAAA
Source organism: Ophonus ardosiacus (assembly GCA_943142095.1). Taxonomy (NCBI): domain Eukaryota; kingdom Metazoa; phylum Arthropoda; class Insecta; order Coleoptera; family Carabidae; genus Ophonus; species Ophonus ardosiacus. The sequence continues at coordinate 23,756,915 of OW964833.1, read as the reverse complement.
ATATATTATATTTGATTGAAAATACTCCAATAATACAATTTACAATTATTGAAATTAACACAAATTAAAAACAGAAAAGTAACGAACTAATGACAGCAGACGCTTAACAATTCCGGGAGACACATGTCATGTAAACGTTTAAATATTGAAATCCAATAGTACCAACATGTGGTGAACTACAATTATTTTAAATAAATTAAAACTCATTGAAAACATTATGTTCGACTTTAAAATAATTATAAATTTAATTAAAATGTACTTTACTTATAGTATGCAAAAAATAGTATTTATTTTCTTCGTTTTCCTAAACATATACAATACTACAGTGTTTTTTCATTTTGTAATGAAATGATGACGTGACTACTCTGCCTAAAAATTTTTACTATATAGAGATTTGAAAACATGTGCTACTATTCGTCATATTGATGAAGTGTATATCTCTATCTCTTTTTACCCCTTTAGTTAGAAAGAGTTGCATTGATTAGACAAACACATTCATTTTATTAAATGATGCAAATACATGCAAGAGAGAGACAGGAGTTATGGTACTTGTTATTTCTTCAATAGATAATAACGTGCAGTCTACCAGATATTAAATGAACTATACTTCTTGAGGATAAAAAAACTGGACATTTAAATTTTTACTATTGTTTGTCCCAAATAAAATTAAAATTAGTTCCAAATATAGACTGTCATAAATATCAAAACAAATACAAACACCAATCATTTTCTTTGATGTAATTAGATTTGCATTGTTACAAACATAATTTTTTTGTTGAAATTTTCTTTTTATAATCAAATTTAAATATTATAATCAGAACAGTATTGTTGTAATCAGATTCACTTTGTTACAATGAAATTATTTGTTGTAATCAGATTTATTTTGTTGTAATTTCTGGTTTTTTTTTTTTTTTTTTCTATGCGAAGTACTACTCTGATATATTGAATGTATTACTATATTCTGTATAATCCAAAACTATTTACATACACATTTTTATTATATCGGGTGGTGGCGGTTACGGATGAACATAAGGATTTAACATGAGATTTTGATTTTATTTAGATTTATTCGAATGAGGCATGTGTCTATTTTATAAAAAAAATGTTATGGTGCAAATAGTTATAAAAAAATAAGGGATATATTTTTCATAAGTTAGATTGACAATTATAATTATAAATGATAATTTATGAAAATTAGAAATTTGTGAGTACATGTGTAAATTTGTACTATCATTTATATTTATATTCCTGTAGAGATTCAATATGTATGTATGTGCAGTACTATTGTACAATAACATTTATTTTCTCTGTACTCTGTACAATTCAATACATACAGTTCATATTTTTCCTAATCCTATTACTGTGACCCTTTTAAACGATCGATAATAAACTATACTTAAATATTATAATTTTACCCAGTAGTTTGATCTAAGAGATTTTAATTGGAAAAATATAATGCACCTTCTCTGTCAAATTTCCAATAACAACAACCCCTCTAAACGATCAATAATAAGCATTAAATAATGTTTGATAATCAATATTTCTATAAAAAAATGTTTAAATACCGAATTCACAAAATTAAAATATTCTATAACATTAAACAATATTATTGAAATCAAAACTTGATTACAACAAATATGAAATTATTTGTAAATATAATATATTTGAACATACCCTACTTCGCTTTTCTTTCTCTAGATAGAAAATGCCCACTCTCCAGACCAATGCCTCAATTGCTCCTTAGCCACTTTTGTAGCAAAAGTTTTGTCGGCTCTTCAAAGTTTTAGTTCCCCCTGTAGATTTTCAACGATCCACTCGCCGTGCCTGACTGTATTGTGGTCTCAACCTACAGATGGTTCATTATTGTACGCACGAAACGCTCTAGCTAAAAATTAGAACGTGGATTCAAGTGTTATGTAAATAATGCGTAATATCAAATGTATCTAAACACTCCGACATGATTAAACTTAAAGGAATTTGTTCCAGCGTCCATTACGCTGCACTTAGGCGTGCCAAACATTAAGACAAACATGTGAAAAACAAGTCTCGTCTTGTCAGACTTCTCTGCTTCCAATGGCGGACAGATTTCTGTTGCTTAATTGTTTTCCAGGTAAAACACTCGGCTTCGCAACCGTGGCAGCCTCCCCACCGGGCACCAGCTGCTCTATACAACTCCTCTGCGGATGATCTAGATTGCCACAACTAAAACATTCAACAAATTCACAATTTGACAAAACTGGCACGGTCGCCCCAAAACGGCTACGAGGAAACTGATCGGTCACAGCCCCATCAAAACCAAACGTCAAATTTATAGCTACGACCACGCTGATCGGTATCCTGCTCTCGAGATTCTTAAAGTTCTGTTTCATTTGGAATATCATCTACTTGCCCAACTGTTTCTGAAAAAGTTGCAAGTCAAACACTTAGTTCATCTCATTGAACAATCTTAACGCTCGTCCATTCTGACGTATTATTTCGAGACAGACTGATTCAGACTTCGTGCTTAATTACAGCTCTCCCGCTGCTGGCATCAATATTTTTTCCAAATAACACCATCGTACATAACTGATCGAATGCATCGATCTCACATTTGGTACACACCGCACCCATCGTTTAATTCCTGGAACAGGTTCAACTCTTATAAAGCCCTTAGCTCTACTTCACTGGTAGTAGAAACTTTTCTGTTCAAAACTCCCACTTCAATCACATTATCCTTAACTTCAATGCTTGTACCTAAAACATGAACACTGAAAAGCTCACTTGGAACTTACACATTAAGAAAATCAACAAAACAGATCCCGCGAAAATTGGGAATTACTCCTCTTTGGCCTGGAGCTCTCTGAGAAACAGAGTACTGGGGTAAACACCCCCAAGTGGCCTCCAACCTCCCTTTACAGCCACCCCTTCACCAGACAGCTAGTACTCTGGTCTGATAACCCTCGCATAATAGGTAGTAACAGCATCATTTAAGATGATCGGTTTCATGAACCACTTGTTGAACTGGACCATACTGTCACTCAATATACCGTTTGCCTAGCTGAACCTTACTGTTCACTGGTCTACCTTTTTACTACAAAAATCGATCAACCGTAATTGCTTTAAACTGCTCTACGCGGAACACTTCTCCTCATCTCATATGGTACTCTGCATCTGTCCAAGAACTTTTCATCCTTTACCTATACCTGTCGTTACTTAACTCATCACCAGCACGACTTGATATCCTTGCCAATACTTCGTCACCAACTTTATAGATAAGCGCACGTTTTGTTGCTCATATAGCGAGCTAATTGGTTTGTGCGCAACTTTATCTGCAGTTTCCATTAAATCTCTTTAATTATGTACTCACAATAAAAATTGAAACCATCGGAATTCAGAATAATTGCTTTTCTTATTCTTTCTGTCACAATCTTTCACTTCTGGGTGTCATGAACTATTTTAACCTTTAGCTGAGTTTCGTGATATGTTCCCACTTTTAACTATCTTTCTAGACGCTTTAAGAAATTTGTATTAGTTCGTTTGTTATTTCACAAATAACTAAACTCGACTTCGTCTCTCGTTTCTCAACATGCAACTGACAGAATTGCCCTTTATTACAAACAGTAACCCAATTGCAAACAGCATCGCTCACAACGATATATCGCGCTTTGTAATAAAAATCTCTTACCCGTATTGACCACTTAACATAAATTCGATACTCATTACTCACGGTTCTACTTAACTAACTCCTGTAATTACGTCACCACTCTCCGCGTGGGACACAGACGGAATCCTGTTACTGGCCAATGCCTTTATAAATTCACCAACAGAACACAAACCCACATACAACATTGCGGATCGCAGGCGTATCCCAACCAATAAGTTAGCGTGTGAGGTCTGCTCACAGTAAACATACGTGAGGTCTGCTCACGATACACATAAGTGAGGTCTGCTCACGATACACATAAGTGAGGTCTGCTCACACGTGAGGTCTGCTCACGATACACATAAGTGAGGTCTGCTCACACGTGAGGTCTGCTCACGATACACATAAGTGAGGTCTGCTCACACGTGAGGTCTGCTCACGATACACATAAGTGAAGTCTGCTCACAATACACATAAGTAAAGCATTTTTTTTCTATACACAAAGCTACCGCGAAAAATATCTAAGTGTCAGAATGAAAAAGCAGATCGGACTATCCAATCCCACTTCTGATGTTAGAAATAGCTTGAATCAGATCTAATAAAATAAGAACACTGTTCAATAACATAAGTCTACTCTAACAAGAGCAACCCTGATACAGCGATGCTGACGGTAACCCGTTCACTGCTCGATAAACACTGTCCCCTATGCGGTAACACGTCTGCTCTTTTAACTATTCGTTACGTCAAAATCAGACTCTAATTAGTTAGAATGCTTGTAATTACTATTTGATCATAACAATATTAATCACCATAAGATATTGTATAACCATTTCCCTTCCTTCTTAACTTAACTTAACTATATATATATATATATATATATATATATATATATATATATATATATATATATATAACAAATTTAGCAATAATACATAAGCATAGTTATAAATAAACTCGCTTTTGGTATAATTTGATGCTTATTTATTTCAAAATATAATTTTCATGTTCTAACCTTCTTGTGTATATTGTTCTAGATGCGGTGGCGAGTAAGCATCATCAAAGATTTGGTAAGAAAATCTTTACATATTATATGTTTTATTTATTTCTGGGTATTGTTTTTGATTAAGCAAATATTTCCATTCAATAAGTAAAAAAAGAAAAGCCAGTATTTAGACTCCTTATTGAATGTTCTTTTACAATGTCATACCGATTAATCGATTACAACATCAAAAAAGTCTAAAGTACGACTAAAATTGTCTCAATCTCAAAAGAAACGTTATTATCTGTTACAAATAAAAAAGAAAAATATTGAAATCGTGCTTTAAACTATAACAAGAAAGAAGAAGTTTTAAAAAAGTCCTTAAATATATTGGAATTGCGCTTTAAACTAAAGAAGAAAAAGGAAAATGTCTAAAGAATGTCTAATATCGATGTCCCAAAATATGTAAATCTAACATGTAACACAGGAAATATAGGCACCAACTATTTTCATTATTGTAATCAGAGTTGTTTTATTCTGAACAGATTTTTCATTGTTGTAATCAGATTTGCTATGTTACAATAAAAATTTTATTGTTGTAAATAGAATTTGTTTTATTTCATTAGATTTATTGGTTGCATAATCAGATTCACTATCAAATATTTCTTTATTACAATTAATTTCATTTGTTTAATTTGGTTTATTAGAATTAGGTTCAAGTCGTGAATAGCCTTGTTAAAAGTAAACTGGATTTGAGATGATTCAGTTTTTCTCCTGGATAAACAATTTTTTCTCTTTTACAGGAGACTCTACCAAATAGCCCCTCTCTGTCAATGGAGTCTCAGTCTCCGGACCCAGAATTTATGCGCCACTTTCAACCTCCTGCCTTAGCAAATCAGTCGCCGGAACTCTGTGTTTCATCCATTAGCTGCAGTAACAACACTTCTGGTACAGTTGTACCTCCTTGCAACCCCCAGGAATTAAGTCCTGATAATCCTCGTAGGCGCCTTAAAGGCATTCGTTTAATATCCCCGGTATGGAAGATTATGCTTTTATATAATACTCTCCCCGCCAGCAATGAGTGCCCGTCAGGTAACGACTAATAATAATAATAATAATAATAATAATAATAATAATAATAATAATAATAATAATATTAATAATAATAATAATAGTAATAGCAAAAATAATAATAATAATACGAAGAAAAAAAGAAAAAAACTAAGTTAAGTAATTCCAATAAAATTAATTTTGCTCTATTTAATGTAAATGGCATTAATAACCTGCACAATTTAAAGTTATATGAACAAAATCTAATTCTTTTAAGTGACATTATCTGTTTCTGTGAAACGTGGTTTTATTTAGACAGGCTACATTTACCCGCTTTTTTAAACAATTATACACAGCTCTTTTATAGTAACGCAACTAAAGACAAACAAGTGGGAAGGCCGTCAGGCGGCCTACTGATTTTAGCTAAAAATAGTACGAATGTAAAACTAATAAAAAAATCAGAACTCTGGATTATAATTAAACTACAAATAGATAAAAGTAACTTTGTTATTTGCAATCTATACTTTAAACCTTCACTTAACAATAGTGCCTGTTCTGAAATTCTGCACAACATACTAGAAACTATACTAATTCAATTTCCAGATCACCTAGTTTTGGTCGTTGGCGATTTTAACGCCAAGGTTGGCTTATTAAATCAGATAAATGAAGACATCTTTAACAATATAAATATTACGGAACAGAGGACGGCGAATTTAGAACAAGTGGACGACAGAAGACTCAAAATAGCAGAAGTTTTGGAAATTCTTGGCATGGTAATCCTAAACGGACGCACAACCGGAGACATACCTGCTCAACCGACATTTATGAACCACAATGGGGCAAGTATAATTGATCATTTTTGGGAAAACATAGCATTCCTTGACACAGTAGAAAATTTAACCTTTCATCCTACTCTTTCATCTTCCGGCCACTGCATTGGTATTTTAACAGTCACACTACCAACTAGAGTTCAAGACATACAACTAACAAGTCATCAAATCCAACACGAATCCCTACACGATAAATATCAAATAAAATTTAAATTTAATACAAATAATCTCGAAGAGTATAACTTATACTTAAATTATTCCAATAATTTATATTTTATGGGATCTCATTCTGACGACCAAAACAATAACTTCATATGTACTGTAAAAGAAGCAGCTGCACAAACAGGAATGATGCAAACAATCAAATTAAATAATAAGTCCTCTAAACAAAATAAACCGTGGTTCTCGAAGGAATGTATCGTTCTAAGAAAACAGGCTTTGATACAACTACGCACGTATAAGAAATCGCCAAATAAGGAAAACTTAGACACTTATGTAACTTTAAAACGATCTTATAGGAACATGATAAATGAATGTAAGAGAATTTATGAAAAAGATATTACTGAAAAATTAACTAACGTTAAAAATAATATTGAGTTTTGGCGTACGGTTCTAAATCTTTGTTCTAAACAATATCACGGTAATAAAACAAATAACGAGACATGGCTCCAGTACTTTAGTACCTTATACCCTCAGATAAAACAAGGTAACTTAAATTACATGGGGTGTTTACATCCCATCTTAGACGCAGGTATAACAATGGAGGAACTAATAGCTAGCTTAGATAAATTTAAAAACAATAAAGCGCCAGGCATTGATGATTTAAACTACGATTTTTTCAAGCACCTACCAAGTAACTGGCTTCATTATATCCTTGATATGTTTAATAATATACTGACATATGAAACTACGCCAAAATCCTGGTCTATGGTCAAGCTATGCATGCTATTCAAGAAAGGAGATCCATTAGAACCGAATAATTACCGTGGGATTGCATTGGTAAATGCAGTCTGTAAGATCTTCACACAAATTATAGGAGAAAGAATGAGACTGTGGGCTGAAGATAACGAAATTATTAATGAAAACCAATCTGGCTTTAGAAGAGGGCAAGGTACAACAGATAGCATATTCTCCCTCACAGGAATAATTCATATTCACTTGAGATTAAAGAAACGATATATTTTTACAATCATGGTCGATTTTAAAAAAGTATTTGATCTGATAGATCACAATATTCTCTGGAACAAATTATACGACGGTGGGATAAGTACAAAAATTATTAGATTATTACAAGCTTTATAAAAAATGCGGAGATAATCCTCAGTCACGAAGAAACGACATTAAATCTATCCAACGGTTTAATGCAAGGAGAAATTTTGTGTCCATTCCTTTTTTCAGTCTATATAAATGACCTGGAAAACTACTTTCGACAAAGAGGATGCAACGGCTTGAACATTGATGGCAACAACGACATGATACTTTTAGCCTATACTGATGATTTGGCAATCCTTTGCGACTCTCAAATTGATGTGTAGAGAAAATTTAATATCTTGCAACACTATTTCAATGAAAATAAATTACAACTAAATACTGAGAAAACGAAAGTTATACCGTTTCACAAAGGACGATTAAAAAAACTACCAACCTTCCTGTTCGACGATAAACCCATAGAGACAGTTAAAAAATTACCTATTTAGGAACAACATTTTCTTCCTCTGGAAAATTTCTAGAAGCGGCAAAAGAAAGTTCAAAAAAAGGTGCCATAGGGAGTAGCAAAATCAGAAGTATATTATGTAAAGGAAGATCAACAAATTGGTCGGAAAAAACAAAATTAATGAAAACTACCCTCAACTCTACTGTTATGTATGGAACAGAAACATGGGGGGCTAGGTACACCGATGTAATAGAAAAAAATCAAATAAAATAGGTAAAAAATATTCTGCATTGTCCAAGAAATACACCGGACTATTTACTTCGTTTGGTGCAGGTGTAGCACATATTGAAGCGACAGCTTGGAAGAGAATATTTAATTGGTGGATAAAAATACTGGCTATGGATAATATAAGGCTACCTAAACAAATTTACAATCGTTTAAGATACCTCGACTCGACACCTAACAATAAGACTCCTCTAAATTGGGTTACACAATTAAAAGAAAAACTTATACAACTAAACATGGAAAATATATGGAACATTCAGGCTATGAATAAGAACGACATTAATAATATAGTCGATAAACTAACAGCGATAAATTGGAACCGTGACATAGACAGAGCAACAAGCTCGAACTTCAGTAACATTTACGCACTATGCCAATAACTACACACCCGCAAAATTACCTTAACTTAAATCTATCAATATACAAATCCTGTATTTTGGCTCAAACCAGATTAAGTAGTAAGAACGGTTTAACCATTTTCTACAAAGGTATTACATACCATTTAGAGGCAACGAAACTCTGCACTATATGCAACTTATACGAAGAAGAAGATCTAAATCATTTTTTCCTGAGATGCCCTATTTATAACAGTATTCGTTCCGCCTATATATCGCATTATTTCACGGGTAGTAACATTGATTTTATATATAACGATTACGATAGTATATATAATCAATGGTACTAGGTAATAAAAATGCAAAAAATGTAGAATTATTTTTGCTAATTTTGTTAAATAACGCTATTATAATGAGGTAATCTGTATTAAATAAGATGTAGAAATGGGCGTAGTATTGTCCTATGCAATATGGTGTCTTAGCTGTACATTAAAATGGGACATCCAGTATATATATACAGGTGTATATATATACAGGTGTCCCATTTTAATGTACCACCTGGAATATCTTCAGGATCAAGCACAGTATTAAAAAAAATATTTTAAATAAAAGTTTAACGATATAGAGGGGGACATCCGTTCCTGTAAAGAAATTCAACCTCCTACCCCCAAGAAAAGCTGGGGAGGGGGTAGTTGTAAAATTTTAAATAATAACCCTTATTTTTTATAGCAGAATCGGATAGAGCGTGAAAAAATAAGTAGATTTTATCTAAAAGTCAAACACACACATACACAAACGCAGACACAAACAAATGCACATACACATGAGATGTAATTCTGACCAAGCAACCTCCTCGTGGTACGTCTCGGGTAATGCTAATGTCGGAGTTAAATTGTTAATAGGATGTCCTCACCGACACACATACACACACCCACACCCACACTGCTTTGCTTGTTTCCGGAAAATTATGTATTGAAAACAATTTTGTTGATTGCAGCGCCGTCTACTAAAGTAACAAAAAATTTTTTTTAGATAAAATCTAATTATTTGTTCACGCTCTATCCGATTCTGCTATAAAAAATACGGGTTACCATTTAAAATTTTAAAACTACCCCCTCCCCTGGCGGCGGGGGGGGGGGGGTTGAATTTATTTACTGGATTTGATGTCCCTTTCCAAATCGTTAAACTTTTATTTCAAACATTTTTTCGTATGATACATGATCCTGAAGGTATTCCAGGTGGTACATTAAAATGGGACACTCGGTATATACAGGATGTCTCTTAAATAGGGGGCTTAACCACAGATACCTGAGGCTAAAATAAGACGATTTAACCAAACTTGCTTCTACCGGAAAGTGATTATTACTGAACCACTAGTGTATGAAACTTAGGTGTCCCAACATTGATTAGACCGTAACTTTTTAATGGCCACGCCGATGACGTGAAATTATTTTTTTTCAAAAAGATGCATTCAATAGTAAACTTTTCTCTCTCTGTGTACTTTGTGATATCTGCTACGGTTCAGACAGAAAAAAATAAAACCTGAGTGACTGCATCGCGAATTTTTTAAAAATAAATTTAATCTAGCAGTCTATCCAAATGTCAAACAATTAATTTTTAATGACAGTTACGAGTTGTCAAACTTCTCAACTTGTTTAGGAGTAAGCTAACATATTTATTCGTGTTATTTATAATAATGGTAGTATAATACTATTAGGCCGAACCAACAGATGTTACTAGTTTCTGAATATTACGAAGGAATTTTTTGACAACCCATAAACAATTGTTACTGTCATTAAAAATTCGTTGTTTGACATTTGGATAGACTGCTAGATTAAATTTATTTTAAAAAAATTCACGATGCAGTCACTCAAGTTTTATTTTTTCTGTCTGAACCGTAGCAGATATCACAAATTACACAGAGAGAGAAAAGTTTACTATTGAATGTATCTTTCTGAAAAAAAATAATTTCATGTTATGGGCGTGGCTATTAAAAAGTTATGGTCTATTTAATGTTGGGACACCTACGTTTCATAAACTAGTGGTTCACTAATAACAACAAGTATCATCTTAAAAGATGACTTATAACCAAATAAAGTGTCATACTAAATTTCATCCAAATCGAATAAAGCGTCCGGTTATTATAAGCAAAATTATTTTTTTTTCAATGAACTTTGAAGCAGGATACTGGCTAAATGGTACACTTTCCGGTAGAAGCAAGTTTGGTTAAATCGTCTAATTTTAGCCTCAGGAATCTGTGGTTAAGCCACGTCCCCCTATTTAAGAGACACCTGTATATATACAGGGTGATCCATCGGTCTGTCTTGTCATAACTCTTTTATTTTAAGTCAGATAGAAAAACTCTTCAAATAAAATTTATATGATATATTATTGTCCATCTACATACCATATGCATTTGTATACAGGGTGCTCCGTTTAAGCGCAATTCTGCTATGAAAAAGAGGGATTACTATTTAAAATTTTAAAATTACCCCTCCCCAGCCTCCCTTGGGGTTAGGAGGTTGAATTTCCTTACAGGATCGGATGTCCCCCTCCATATCGTTAAACTTTTATTTAAAACATTTTTTAATACGGTGCATGATCCTAAAGATATTCCAGGTTTTACATTAAAATGGGACACCCAGTATATATATACCGCGTGTCCCAAGCAAACCTTGACATACGCGTTTAACATGGGAAAACAGTTTTTTGTAAATAAAAAGTGTCCGGCAGAAAATTAAACCATTATATTGAACATGATAATAGTAGATTACCTCTTGTACGTTATTTAGTATTCATTACTTTATAATCATTGCATAAAGTAAAGAAAATTATAAATATTTGTAAAGAAATATTTGTTTCAATATTTTACAGTGTGATATCAAATCGATTTCAAATTCTTATCATGGCCGAGTGGATAGCGTGCTTGCCTACAAAACGAAGAAACGCTCATAGGTTGGGGTTCAAATCCCCGTCAAGCCAAGCTTTTTATAATTTTTTTTATTAATGGGATAATTACTAATTATATTAAAAATATTATAACATCATAATATGAAAGAATTTAAATTACAAATAAGTTTTTATCATGCCATAGATAATACTAGTTTCAATGGAAGTAGTGAGCATAACTCAAAAGCAAGAATTTAAGCTATATCACCTATTTTTTTTTTATATATAAATATAGCATAGTAAAAACACAATACATACACATATTCGTTGTATCCTAATCATGTTTTTTTAAGATCAAAAGAAAATATAGTGCATTTTTTATTACATCAGTGTTTTGATTATTGTAATTAATTTTGTCATTGTTATATTCAAGCATAAAAATGAAATAATTTTCTTCGGATTGATTATGTGGATGTCATTAAAATTAAAATATTCTATTAATCTGCGAAAAGTTTTGTGCTATTTAGTTCTAGTATTTTCTTCAAATTTTTTCGGTTCACCCCAGTACATTTTCGCGCATTTTTCTTGAGGTTATCGAATTTTCTCTTTATTACAAAGTTCTAGCTGGATTTGAATAACTTTTATTTAAAACATTTTTTAATACGGTGCATGATCCTGAAGATATTCCAGGTTTTACATTAAAATGGGACACCCTGTATATATATATATATATATATATATATATATATATATATATATATATATATATATATCGTCGGATTTCTTGCAAAAAGACTTAACCGCCAAAAAATGATAAAATGAGTTATGCACATAAACGGATACGTCTCTTCACGACGCATGCTCTAAACACAATATCTGAGCGCCAAAAAATTTATGTTAGAAGGTAATTCATTCTAAAGTTTCGTAAACGCCATCTGACACTTTTTGATGCGCACAGAAATTTTATACGAAATGTCTTAAACGCCATTCTGTGTTAATGTAATGGGTGATGTTAACGAGTTGTGTTCCACAAAAGTTAATTTATTTTGATATTATTTATTAATCTGGTGTTCAAAACTATATAAATATTAAAAATTTAGGTATTAAGCTATATATTGAACAAAAAAAAAAACATTTTTATTAAATATTTCATGATATATGCTTCAAAATGTTGCGAAAGTATGTTGAAAAATGCATAAAATATTAATCTCATCGATATAACACAATATCTTGTTAAATAAATCAATATTGTAAATAAAAACAAGTTTTTCCTGTTTATCTCAAAACTAGTCAAATGGCGGTTAAGTCTTTTTACCAGAAATCCGACGATATATATATATATATATATATATATATATATATATATATATATATATATATACACATAAACACACACCCACACCCACAATGCTTTGCAATTACGATAGTATATATAATCAATGGTAGTAATAATCTTCTAGTAAACTTGCTACAAATAAACGAACCACGTCAGGCTAACAATGTAGTTCATTATATAATAAGTGCATTAAAAACTCGGAGCTTTATTATTAACGAATAAAATTATAAATAAACCCTAATAAAACAAAAATTAATGAAATAAAAGTATAACACAAATTAGAACTAAAAAATTGAAACATTAACACTGTAAACGCAGATTATTGATGTACATGTAGGTAATTTAATGTTTTGGTATGTTTGTATATAGAAAAGATCAGTAATTTAATGAAAGTAATAAATTTAACATTATTTAGTCGTAAGCACTAACAACATTGGTATCCTATTCTATATAAATTTATTCATTCTTTATGGTATTTGAATGTGTAACTATATGCTGGTACATTAATTCATGTAATAATTTCATTTGTATATATTATGTATGTTTATTTGTTGTCACACCTATTTGTATGAAGCATATGCTTTGAAACGAATAAAATATATCCATCTCTAATAATAATAATAATGATAATAATAATAATAATAATAAAAATAATAATAATAATAATAATAATAATAATAATGATAATAATAAATTGTATTGCACCATAAAAGTACAAAGGGGGCAAGGTTCAGCTGCAGCTGTTTTTCAACCTCCCCAAAGAAACTATGAAATCATACATAATACTTCTATAACATACATGGTTATCAATAAGATCACAAAAAAAACATTTAATTCAACAAGCAGATTGGCACACTCAGCAATGGGTAATATGCCGTGCTGTTGACAAATTTATTTTAGAAAAAAGGGAAAAGTTAAAAATTGAAGATACAACAAACCGAACTTGATATTGTACAATCAGTGTTGTGACTGATTTAGATAATTTGATCTAAATCACTGATCTAGTTCATTTAGTATGATTTTTGATCTGATCTACATCCTTTTTCGTATTCAGATCTTGATCTGGATCTAGATATAAAAACTGTAATCTACGATCTTAAAAAAAGATCAAATATACGAGTGTGCCATCCAATATTACCTAAACTAAAAATAATGTGTGTTCCAAAAAATTCTAACAAGGAGTAGGCTATGAATAAAAAACTGTATGTCAATTTGAAAGTATTTAATTAAATGTCAATTTGATAAGATATATTGTCAAAAATGTTATCTAAAGAAATCAATGCTTTTCTTCTTTAATCCTTATTTTAGAAAAATAAATAAATTAGAAAACGGTAAATGGCAATATTCTGTATCCTTATGTATTATATTTTTTCCTTAAAATCAGATTTAACGATCAATTTTGACAACTTAATTGTTGGAATTGAAAAATGATCAGACATACGTTTCTGTGTTCATAGCCTACTTCGAATTAGGTTTTTTTTTCTGTATAATTAATTTACTTTATTTCTACTTAATTAATAAGAAATAAAAAGCATTTTTAAATCGTTACTGATCTTTTATATGATCTAAGAAAAACAGATCCCAAATCCCTGATCTGATCCAATCGCAGAAATTGACCTAAGATCTGATCTAGAACATATTAATTGTAAAGATCTTGATCATTGTCTACATACTTTATAAATTGATCTGTCACAACACTGTGTACAATTAAGGTTAAGATTTAAGTAATTGTTCTATAAAATCTTTCCTTAATTTTATGTCCAAGGTCCACTTCTTAATTTTTTTTTAATTCTGTCTTGGACCCTCACACTGTCAATGCGTTCTCATCAAGTCAAGAGTGAATTCGCATGCGCTTTGTGATCGCCGTATTTTTCCCAGTAGCGCTGTGAACATTGCTTTTAATTTAACTATTTCACATTATTTGTTTGTTTTTGTAGGGTTGCATTTGCGGGTTGTTTAATACCAGTTTAGTTTAAAGAATGAATAAAACCAAATAACAGTTAAACATTCTACCGATATTTGTATTTTATCATGTTTATTTTTAATGAGTAATTATTTGACAAATAGATTTCTTTCCCAAACAGTTTTTGTTCCACCAGTTGTTACAAATTGGCATTTCAGTTTTTACTAATATTTGTTTCTTGCTTGTGGCCTCATTTACTTTTCCTACGAGTTCGTCTAGTACCTCGTCTATGTTTCCATTTGTAAAAATTAAGATTTTCGTTTTATTTTTGCAATCCTCTACGTCGTCTTTTCCCCACAATGCCTTTCTTATTACTATTGGTTCTTCTTTTTCTTTTGTTATGTGATTTTTAAGTTCCAAATTTTGAAACTCGTGATCGGATTCGACAGCATTTAAGATTTTCATATTCTTTATCTTCCCCCAGCTTTCCTGATTTACAATTACATAGTCTGTTTTTAATTTCTATTTCATCCTTAGTGTTTCTTGATTCTTTTTTTATTGTTTCCAGTTTCCATAAACCACCCGTTTGCCCTATTCTGGCATTAAAATCTGCGCCAATTACAGGATTACTTTTTTCCGTATCTTTTACCTTGTCTCTAATTTCCGCAAGTATTTCGTTCGTCTTATTGTTAACATACACTGTCAAAATTCTCTAATTTTCCTTATTAATTTTTATTTTTCTCTCCATGATATTTTCCTTGAAGACTTCTGTTTGTATTTCTTCAATACGCGTTTTAGTTCCAGTGATAATACCGCCCATCGCTCTTCCTTTGTCATTTGCTTTTATCGCATGTTTGCTTATCCGTTTAAAATCCTTTGACATTTTATTCTTCCATTTTTCCAAATCTTTTTCATCTAACCATGTTTCCGTTAATCCTATTGTATCATATTTATTAACTAATTCCCAAAAATCCTTATCTTTTCCCTTTATACTCGCTACGTACCAGAATCCTATTTCTACGTTATGAGTTGTTTTATCTTTATTTATTCTTTCCTTGCCTTAGTACTTTGTCAATCCATTCGTACCAGTCTCTATCTATTTTTATTTTTCTGTATTCTATTTTAACTATCTTTCTGGTCATTTTTTCTCCCTTGCTCTTTCTAATATTATGCTTTGAATCTTTCTCTCAGTTCTGGTCATATCATTTTCTATATATATTTTTGATCCTCTCAGCTTATTTTTATTTTTCATTATTGCGCTCTTGTCTTCCCGTGTCTCCACTTCTGTCCCTATCGCTTTCCTTTCTTTAATTTTTCCTACTGTGTATATTATTTTAAACTGCCTTTAGACATTCAATAAGATGGTACAATAATATTATTGAGTATATTTATTAAAACTCCATAATTCAATGCATTGAATTTAAACCATACTATACTTAAATATCATAATTTTACCCAATAGTCTAAACAAAGAGATTTTAATCAGAAAAATGTAATTTCCCTCAAATGTCTAATAAAAGCAACCCACAACCCTTCTAGACAATTAATAATAAGCATTGCATATTGTTTGCTTTTAGTCAAAACAACATTATAATTTCTATTAACATTCGTTTAAATATAGAATTAATCAAATTAAAACATTCTATAATATCAGACGGTATTATTGAAACAAACTTTATATAACAAAAATTGTCTATTTATTAAACATTTGGAAGATTAACAATACCCTCCGACAAGCAAGTTATCCGACTTAATTAACGTTTTTCAAAATCTACATAATTTTTGGCATTTAAAATGAATTCGAACAAATAACAGGTAATAGAAATACTGTTCGTCATTTTGAAGTAGTTTTCTTAAAGTTTTCTTTGTTTAAATTTAGAGTTCATATTTTACTATAATAATGCAAGACTTGGGGGTGTTACTTCTTAACGACAACAACGAATTTGACGGGGTAAGTTAAATTGTAATATAACCAATTTAGCAATAATACACAAGCATCAGTCAAAGACCAATAACAGGTTCCTATGAAAAATTAACACACAGTGTAACAGTTATACATGAATAATAATAAAAAAATGAATAATGTTTAACAAATGACAAGCTGTTAACCAATATTCATTAAATGAAAACTGGAACATATCCACAGGAACGTAGCCAAGGGTGGGCCACCCGTTATAAAAGTCAAATATGAGAAAACAGATCACGCACATTATTGGAACTACATTTCTCATTCTAAAACAATAATGGCATTTATGGTAGAGAAACAGTAATATTATTTTACTGTACATTACAAAGCAGGTAGAACATCTATTCAATGCATTACATCATTTAAACAGAACGGACGAATTGGCATTTATTTTATATATGTGTATAGTATTATATACAATAAGATATTTGGAACTGAGTTATGCCTGTATTATAACCTTTAATTGTGGGTTGGGTAGATGAGCATCTTAAATTATTTGAATTTGCGGACATTATTTGAAGAGAAAGAATTAGGCCATATTAGAAAATTATTGTTTTCATTTGAATTTAATGAAATGCCACAAATAAATAATTGAATTTTTAATCAAGTAGGAAATTGATATTAGAATACATTTAAAACGCATTATTATTTGAATACTATAATACGGAATTAAAAAATTTAAATAAATTTAATTTACAAATTAATATCTTTTATAGTATTTTGGTTATTTGTGTTATTATGAAAAAGGTAAGTAACAGTACAAAACTTTCTGATTAGTGGCCCACCTAAATATTTTTTGGCCCGCTGCTAGCTCACCCTACAAAAAAATCCTGGCTACGTCTCTGCATATCCAGATGCGAAGATCTTGAGTTATAAGTAAGTACTCATAATTCTGTTTACCGGTGAGTTCTTATTGTTATTTGTGTTATTTAGTTGAATAAAAAATATGTAATTAAAGCTAGTTTGCTTACTATACAGTGTGTCCCATTTAGAACTGCCACCATTGGGATCTCGAGATCTATAAGAGATACGATGTCGGTTAAATGGAACTTTTTGTACGCCTTTCGGAGGCCATCTTAGATGTGCTTTTGTTTTTCCAAAAATTCTCATAGGACACTAGATAATGACGAAAAAATGAATTGATTTTTGTTTTTCAAATAACTTCTAAATTAGTAATTGAGAAAAACGTTTCAAATATAAAAGAAAGATATTTTTATTAACTAATCAGTGGCGTACAAAATAAATTTTATATCTGTAAATTTTCGAGATATAACACAATTTTTTTTTTAATGGAACCCATATCTGATTTTAGACTCAAAAAAATAACTGTTTTTTTCTCCTTTTAATGACGTAATGGTTATGTTTTATATTTGTTTTGCCTTCAAAATTATTATTTTTTCCTTATTTTGTATTAAATTTACAATTATTTTGAAAATATTGGTAGATTTCTATTTAGAAATACTTCTTGTATTTAAATAATTTATATCGTTAAAAAAAAATTCTCAAAACTCGTATCAAATTAATTTTTATAATATTTTGTACCAGGTCGCCCTTGGCACATTATAGTGTAATTTGTAATTATGTGTCTAGAATGAAAATATTAAGTAATAATATAATATAATTTAAAAAAATAATGTTTTTTTTTGAGAAATAATAAGAAAATTCAGGAAAGAGAAAAATTAAATTATAGGAATAAAACAAATATAAAACATAATAACCCTTACATCATTGAAAAGAGAAAAAAAATTATTTTTTTGAGATTAAAATCAGACATGGGTTCCATTTAAAAAAATGTAAGTTTGTGTTATATCTCAAAAATTTACGGATATAAAAATTTATTTCGTCCGCCACTAGTTAGCTAATAAAAATATCTATCTTTTATATTTAAAACGTTTTTCTCAATTACAAACAGTTAAGAAGTTATTTGAAAAAGAAAAAATCAACAATATTCAGTTTTTCGTCATTATCTAGTGCCCTATGAGAATTTTTGGAAAAAAAAAGCACATCTCAGATGGCCTCCCAAAGGCGCATAAAAAGTTCCATCTTGACATCGTATCTCTTATAGTTCTCGAGATCCCAATGGTGGCAGTTCTAAATGGGGCACACTGTATACATAAAAGTTAAATGATTTTATTGAAAATTTTAATAATAATATTCAATGTTAACAGGAGTTATTGTATAATTTGAACAGAATTCTACTCTACCGTTATGACTTTGATTTACTAAGCCTGTGGTAGACCGAGCTCAGCAGGGTGTATCACTACCTGTCGCTTAGGGTCGGACTGCAGAAAATTTATATTCGCAAATCTCTGTATACATTTTGTATTTCAAATTTGATATTTAATGAATTCGCAAAATCAAATTACGTCTTTGACCATTGTTACAAATTGAGAAAATTAAGAAAACGCTGTTAAATATTATTTTTTGAGATTTTAGATTATTCTAAATACGGAAGAACATTTGATTGTCTATACAGTTTGATTACTTATTTTCCTTCATATTCAATAGATATAGAGTTAAAGAATTTTAAAGAGATTAACTTGCATAAATCAGCCAGCTGTGCTTTAACCATGGACACTGGTGATATATTCAAATATTCTAATTGACAGATGCCAGTGTCAAGTGCAATTTACATTATATATGTTCGTATTACAATTTTATTGGATATATAGAATCCTTTTCTACGAATTTTCGATATGGAATTTGTAGAAAATAGTTACGTTCGTAAATTTTACTTGATATATGGAATCTTTTCCGAGGAACTTTCGGTAAGGGTTTTGTGCAAAAAACCTACATAGAATTGACGGAAGGTAATGTGCTGGCCACTTCAGATTTTTTACTATTTAATATCTCAAGTTTTGTTTTTTATATATTATTTGTTTCATTATCATTAAAGGAGTTTCTAATAAACTCTGTTTCATTATCATAAAATAAAGTAAAATAAATTAGGAAAATAAACAATACGTACCTGTTCTTTCCCCGCCATAAATCGAGCTTAAAGCCCAAACAGTAGACTTTCTGACAAGGTCATAACAATAGATATCTGTACAAACTATACTTGTTATTTCTTATTTTAATAGATAATGACTTGCGGTCTACAAGAAGCTAATTGAAATACACTACTGGTGGACAAAAAAAAAACCGGACATTTAAATTTATATTATTGTTTGTCACAAATGAAATTAAAATTTGTTTCCAAATGTAGACTGTTATAAATACCAAAGCAAATACATAAATCAATCATTTGTTAAAATTTGTAAACAATTTTTCTTTTTTGCAAACAAATTTAATTATAGTAATCAGAGTAGTTTTGTTGTCATCAGATTCACTTTGTTGCAATCAAATTTTTTGTTGTAATAATTTCGTTATCTTTTTTCGAAGTCCTACACTGAAATATATAATGTTTTGAATGTGATGCTATATTCTGTATACTCAAAAACTATTTAAATACACATTTTTATTATTTTATTATATCGAGTGGTTACGAGTAGGTATAATTAACAGGTTCTGGCCCAGATAAAGATCTAAGATTGACGTCATAGATAAGAGATTTTAAAGATAAGGATTGATGACATCACAGATAAGAGATGACGTCACAGATAAGAGTGATCACGTCACAAGAGATGACGACACAGATAAGAGTGATGGCGTCACAAACCTTGAGATTTTAAGAACATCTTGAAGATGGTTCTCAAGAGTTCTTAAGATTTCTTCAAGATGTTCTGACGTCACAGATAAGGATTGATGACGTCACAAGTCTGGAACAGATAACGATCTAAGATTAAGGTCATAGATAACAGATTTTAAATGTAAGAATTGATGACGTCACGAGATTTTAAAGATAAGGATTTAGTGACGTAATAGAACAAGATGACTGCCTTGTGACGTAATACACGATGGTGATGGCATAGGAACCTTGAGATTTTAAGAATATCTTGAAGGTGGTTCTCAAGAGTTCTTAAGATTTCCTCAAGATGTACTTATCAGTTTGTAAGATTTTTCCAAGACGTTGTTATCAGTTTTTAAGATTTTTTCAAGACGTTGTTATCAGTTCTTAAGATTTATTTAAGATGTTCTTATCAGTTTGTAAGATTTTTCCAAGACGTTATTATCATTTCTTAAGACTTCTTTAAGACGTTTTTATCAGTTCTTAAGATTTTCTATAAGATGTTTTTTTATTATTTTTTGAAAAGTATTGAGTTTGGTGTCTTTTCCCATTAATTTGGGGGCGTAGAATATGATGGTGGGTGTTATTTTTATAATAAATTTACAATTTTATAAAATTAATTTATTATTAATACATAAAGAGATAACATTTCCTGTTACAGATAAGTGAGTAATATTTTTAAACACTTTTTATTTGAATATGTTAAAGTTTGCTTAAAGATTAATTTTAAAGAGATAACATTTCCTGTTACAGATAAATGTATAATATTTTTATTCATTTTTTATTTGAATATGTTGTATAAGTACCTAAAGAAAAACAAAAAAGTTAAAACACGTCTAATACAATCTAATTTATTTTATACATAACCTATTTTTATTTAGGATACTATATAGTACTGGTTGCATACACATTTATTTCACATTAAAGTAATACAGGTTCCACAAACACACAATTTTGCACTTTACACTAGTGTTGCATACGCACTTATTTTACATTGAAGTAATACAGGTTGTATACCTTATTTATATAATTATTAAATTAATGGAAACATTAAGAAAGACACAATATTAAAGTATAAATAAAGCTTTAATTATTAAGTGTAATATATTAACAAAAAATGTTAATTACAAATTAAATTCAATACAATTATTACTAAACTAATTGAAACATTAAAAATATACAGTTATTAAAGTACAAATAAGACTTATTACTAAATACAACATATTAGAAAAACTCCAATTACAAATTAAATTCATTACAATAACAACATGTAACTGACGAATGCCAGTGGAGTAATTGATTTACACACATGGTACAATAGTTATTGTTTTTATCACATAAAAATTATACATATTATTGTTACTTAAAATTATATGTTCTTTTTTAATATTAGCATAATTCCATTTTTCTGATAATAAATTATTAATACACAAAAAAGAATGAAATAAATTATTGTAAAACATTTATTTTGCATTTAAAAAAATACATTTACATACTACTAACAATATTTGTTAATGGATTATAGTTAATTATTTTATCATGTATAATTAAACAATATACAGCTGTATTTTCTGGAACATTTTCATTTGTTTCAAATTCCAATCTTATTTCAACTTTACCCGATTTTAATGTCTCACTCTGATGCGAACAACCTTTGACTACCAGTGGTGCTGTATTGATAAATTCATGAGGTGTGAATATAGGCTCACATGATCGTTCATAGTAAGACAACTGAAATTGAGTAAACATTTCATATAACATAGCCCAATGGTTATTTTTAATATTTAAATTGAAATTATCACATGGGTACATATCAGAATTTAAATGCAACTTAATATTACTCAAATTACAGTGATCTAATTTACTAATGTCCTTATTAGGCTTGTTTTTACGATCTGTCTGAATGATGAAGCGACGTGTTTCTATTTGTCTTGTAGCTTTGATTGGCCAGGAGTGACGTTGTGATTTTTGTAGGAGTGTATATTCATGAAATTCCCAGCTACAAAAAGCTATCTCCAAATTAATGCTCTCCTCTATATACTTCATAAGCATTAGTCTTTCAGGATCGGCTACCGATATACGTGGAATTTTCCAGTGAACTTTACTTAATTCAATTTTTACATTTTCATTGGCGGCGCTGTTTTCAATTGCATTCACATCAGTACTGCTTCGTATGAGAACTAATTCTTGTTGTAAATTTAGGATAATTTTTTTAAAATCTTCGCAAAATCCTAAGAGCATATTGAGAGGGATGCATACATTGAAATTACCGTGACTATCAACTATATGTTTAGTATCAACCACAGGTGACCAACCAGCATTTTGTAAACGTTTACTTTCATTTATATTGTAGGAGACGTAACCTTTTATAGTTGAAGTAATTCCTGGATTTCGAACCCTATCTATTACTATCTCTCCAATTTCATATCGAATTTCACTAAATAAAAATGCAAATGCATTGTTAATTAATTTACTTGTGGTCGATACTTTATTATCATCCGCGAGAAGTTTACCCTCTATATAAAGTATACTATTCCATGGTACAGTATACAAGTCTTGTTGCTGTATTGGAATTCGAATTTCATCATTATTGTTTAAAGTTGTGGAAGCATACGGTTGGTGCGTGTGCTTTTCAGCATGACTGATTGAACCATCAAATAAGGCCTTATCTGATACGTTCAATACATTACAGTTCATTTTGATGAATGCAGAGAATATTTTTTTAGATTTTT
This sequence comes from Ophonus ardosiacus, assembly GCA_943142095.1. NCBI lineage: Eukaryota > Metazoa > Arthropoda > Insecta > Coleoptera > Carabidae > Ophonus > Ophonus ardosiacus. The sequence goes on along the minus strand of OW964833.1, from coordinate 23,733,667 downwards.
TATAATGAACTTCAATCCAAATAATAAATGTTTTTATTCTCTTTCTTTGTTTATTGTTGTCCAGATTTAACTTTAAACCCAAGTGATTTTAGAAACTGATAATTGATGGATGTTAACCCTTCAACAGTCTTCTTTTGAGTGATGTAATTATAGTTTCGAGCAGTATTTGTATGCTTGCGAGCAGTATGATTAAAATTAATCCCCATTTTGTTTTTTAAGATGTAGTCTTACCGTTATGGCTTCTCCTCTGAAATTAATTAACTTTCCGTCTTGGTCAACTATTTTAAGGGTTAAAGAATTTATTACACGCGTGCTAATTGGTAAATAGATTATTTGACTTGGAGCCTCTATAATTTTGAATCCTGGCGGGACGCGCGGGAAAAATTCATGAATTATATGCACATTTTTACCATTTGAGTAAGAATTTTTAGTTATGCTATACTCAATACACACCACATTTACTTTAATTATAGAAACTGGGTTGTCAGATTTATGTGATTTATTAGCCTCTAATCGACGAGGTTTAAACCCTAGAATATTACCAATTGAATCCTTCGGTACAAAATTTATCTCCTTATTGCTTTTAATTTCACACTTAAGAGTATTGTTATTTGCTACAATGTTTAATTTGGTATTTGTGTCTAACTTTTTGGTTAAAAATTTATTTATATCTTCAATTTCGTAAGAACCTTCTGGAATAGTAATTACATGACTACAGACTACCAATATAAAATTTGTCATTTTCAATATTTGGTATAGCATTATAAACTTCAAAACTTATTAAACCAAGAACATATTTCGAATAATCTTCAAGTACAATCGGCGGATAAAAGGTTTTATTTATAATTGATTTAGTATCAAAAAGCGTAAATGTGTATGGCATGATGGTTCAATTAATACTGAAAGGTAATTATAATTATTTTTATGAAAATGCTAAACATAAAAGATAATATTTTAGTATCTTTGGTGGCGCTAGGTTTTCATAACTGTCAAAACAGTTTTTAGTATATTAATAATATTTATAATAATTTTATTATGGAAAAGTAAAGTCACCCATCAGTATACCGAAACATCGAATTCATATTTATAGGAATATCAGGAAACTAATTTTGTACAAATTCATAATTAATTGTAGTAAACTAACATTAAGATATTTCTACTAAACTACAGTAACTATTAACTGTTTTGAATTGTCAATCAACATTAGTTTTACTTATCCAGCTATTGTGTTTATTATCGAATCCAAGCGATTTAACAAGTACCATATCACCCTTCCTTTTTAAATTTTTTTCAATAAGATACATTAGGATACTTTACTCTTTGTAAGTCATATTCATAAAATCCTCCTTTTATAATTTGTCCCGACTGGTCTTTAAGAATATTAGTAATAGTATTTGTTACTTGAATCGAATGTATATTAAAAATTTTATTAGACCAATTAGGAGTATAACCTTTCACAAAAGCCCCTCTATATTTGCTTATACGCACAAAATCACCCAATTTAAATTTTCCTTTTCCAGCCATTTTAATATTACTGTAAACACTGTTAAGAAGTAATTTTTCATTCTTTTTACTAACATCAATAGGTTTCATATTAATAGTTCTGTGCTTTGTATTATTATACTTTTTTGTAAGTTTAGGTAATAGATTCAACCACTTATATATACCTTGTATACTAAACTCTTTCCACATCATTGATTTTATGGTACGATTAACTCGCTCTACAACAGATGCCTTTTTAGTACTACAGCTTGAATAATGATTAATTGATTAATATTATATTTACTCATTAAATTTTGAAAGATTTGATTATAAAATTCTTTTCCGAGATCAGTTTGTAAATTTTGAGGAAACCGATTACTACCAAGCAAAATACTTGTCATAGCATCTGATATTTCAGAACCTGTTTTGTTTTTCACAGGTTTGGTCCACAAAAATTTGGAAAATACATCAATTACAACTAAAATGTATCGATATCCTTTATTTATTCTAGCATAAGGAATCATTTCAACTAAATACGCTTGAAATAAGTCACCTATTCCTTTTGTAATAACACGCCTTCTGGGAAAATGCACTCGCGCTGGTCTATGTAATTCTTCCACAATTTCGCGTTTAATTTTAGACATAATTAACATATGTTTCCAGTATAATTTCCATATATAATTCACTAGTTTTTAAGCTAACAGGACTGGGATATATTGTCAATTTATCTCCTTTACAACATGTTTATTAACTATTATTGAAATACGGGGATTCTCATTAATTCGATAGTTTAGTCGTTCGTTTGGAATATTTTAAATTATTTTTCACTTTAACCAATTCCACTTTAAAATTATTTTCTAGTATATTTATTTTATTTATACAGCCTAATTCTAATTCTATAATTTGTTTTGAAACAAGAGATAATAAATTATTAGAATATTTTTAGTTTTATAATGCTCAATATGACGACCGAACTTGTCAAGAGTCATTATAGCACTGTCGCTATTTTATAATAGCTGCTTCTTTTAATTCCTCAATTATTGATATAATTTCATTATTATGACCAGTATGACCGGCATCACGTGACGCAATTAAAAGACGCAGTCTATCAACTAATTCATTCACATTATCCCAGTATACATACTCCACTCGTTTTTTAGTTAATTTTTTTTAATAACTTTCACCTGACGTGGGACTTGGTTTTTTAGATATTGAACTTATATATCTTAAAGCTGGACTACCTGCTGACGTAGAACTTGATTTTGTAGAAATTGAACTTTTTTTTTAGAAGTTGGGGCAACTTTCTTCCGAGGGTCTAACATTGGGGCAATAATGGAAGTATACTTCTGAGATCTGTTCCCCGCAACTTGCTCACAGTCACTATAATTTCGGCGGGCAGCGTTTGTTCTTTTTACAATATCAACATAATTTTTACGATCAGTCTCCGTATGTCCTATCGGCTGTTTTTTAAATAATAGCTCATATAAACCTGGTGTTCCGATATACTTTAGATCTTGTATAACTATATCCTTCCCTACAATTTTTAACTCAGAACCACCTCTAGAAAATTTGTCAGTATTTACATCATGACGCACGCCATATTTGAAATCATATGAATCTTTGTTATCTGTTATCATTTCTTCAACATATTGTCGAGGTAATGGATCGTACTGATCTAAATACTCCCTAAATGAGGGCTCCTGAGTTAAATTCAAAATATCCTCTCCAGTTAATGATGGACGACTTTCAATAATGGATGACTGATTTTCAATAAATACGTCATCATCATCTCCACCCTCATCCATTGATTCTGCCACTACACTTGTTTCTAAAAATTTAGGACCAATAAAGTTTCATTTTTGTTAGATATTTTCTCCTCCTCCTCCTCCTCCTCCTTTACTTCTTCTTTTGGTTCACTTTTAACTTCTTGTTTTATATTGGCCATTGGTAAATGAACTGCAATATCTTTTAAAGATTTAATTATTGGTTTATACTGTGATTCTAACTCAATTTTTCTATGTAATGCACCAAGCCTAAGGTTTTTAAGCTTCTGTTTAATAATATTCCGGGTATTAATTATATCCTTTGTTAATATTTTATTCATTTTTAATAACAATAACAGGTAAAAACAGATCCAATAGCAGATAATCAGCTCACAACCAGATAAAAAAACAAATCTGACAACTGTATAAACAAGTAAAAAACAGATCCAATAGCAGATAACCAGCTCACAACCAGTTAAAAACAAATCTAATAGCTGTATAAACAAGTCAAAAAACAGGTATGATTTAAATTTAATCTGACGTTGTTCTATTTACCCTGTTTTAGATGCTTACAAAACAACAACTAACTGTTATCTGAAGCTCTTGAGCTTGAGGCACTATTATTTATTATAATATGCTGATCAAAGCCTTTACGGTAACGCCCTACATTTAAACCACTTTCTTTATTAATAATCAGAAAACCATACTTGTCTTGCCAGCAAAAAGAACAAATATTCTTAAACTTTTCATATGGTAAATCTGTATTCACGTGATCAGTATATATATGTTTTAAATTCATATCATCTTGTTTAAATAATATTAGCAGGTTAACATTATCCCGTATAAGATGTTTGGGAATTCTGGCATACGTCTGACATAAATAAAAACAATCTATAGCCTTATGGCGACCCATACAAAAGTATTCTCTAATTACATCCTGTTTAAATATAAACACAGAGTTGCATTGCGCATTACACGGCTTCTCAATATCTACGTTTTCATTATATGCAAAGCAACCTATTCCTTCAATAGGTTTTAGCAACATTTCTAAATACTTATATTTGGGTTGGAATAATGATTTTGAGTATATATAGACATTCGAAAAACATAGACCATTTTCATGCTCCAAAAGTGCAATCATAACATTTGTTTTACCGCATCCAGAAGGACCTGCTATAATACATCTAACTATACCCGGTAACAACGAACTATGACGCGTTTTAATATAAGCATTAATAAAATCATAATTCTTAACCTCAAGATTATTACTTTGCTGTACGGTTTGCATTTTCATATAAATAAGTGTGCAACGTTAATTTAGCTCTGTTCGTCACTGACTGTGGAAAAGGTGAAACGTGTGCTGCTTAAATAGTCATAATGAGGGTGCAAAACAAGAAATCTGACGAAAGTTTGTCATTCCACCATGTAGTTAATCGCGTGCGGAAAGCAATAAAAACAAAAAATAACTCAGATATAAATAAGTCTGTAAAAATTGCCTTCCGTACGGTTAAAAAAATAAAGCAAAAAATAAAAAAACCAAGAGTTGTATCTGTACCGAAAACTGGAGGGTTCCTACCGTTAATTCCAATTTTTGCCGACTTGAGTGCTCTAGGTGCACTTGGGGGTGGAGCTCTGCGTATTGCAAAAGCTGTTCACGACGCGCAAGCTGCCACAGAACAATTAAAAGAAGCTCAACGCCATAATAAAATAATCGAAGCCATCGCCATGGGTAAAGGTCTCTATTTAAAACCATATCAAAAAGGACTTGGACTCTATTTAAAAAAAAAAACTCCTCATAAAATTGCCATCGCGGGCATTAAGTAATATTGATCTTCAAAACTATGCAAAAGAACTGAAAAATCCATTTTTTAGAGGGATATTTATGAGAAATAATTTGCCTATAAAAGTAAATCGTAACGAATGCGCCATTGTTAATTTGGATTACAGTAACGGATTGGGGTCGCACTGGGTAGCTTATAAAAAACGTAATAATTTAGTTATATATTTTGACAGTTATGGAAACATAGCGCCACCAAAGGAACTAGTTAGTTATTTTGGAAACAGGTGTTCAGTACACTACAATTACAGTAGATACCAACCTGATAATAGTGTAAAATGTGGTCATTTATGTTTAGCATTTTTATATGAAAAAATATAATTATCCTTCAGTATTAAATATTATCTAGCTAATGTTAAAAAAGAACATGTAATTTTAAGTAACAATGATGTGTATAATTTCCTATGTGATACATATATGTTTTACAATAATACCCAAATTTATTTCATTCTTTTTTGTGTATTAATAATTTATTATCAGAAAAATGGTATTATGATAATATTAAAAAAGAACAAAAAATTTTAAGTAACAATAATATGTATAATTTTTATGTGATAAAAATAATAACTATTGAACCATGTGTATAAATCAATTATTCCACTGGCATTCGTCAGTTACATGTTGTTATTGTAATGAATTTAATTTGTAATTGGAGTTTTTTTAATATGTTGTATTTAGTAATGTCTTATTTGTACTTTAATAACTGTATATTTTTAATGTTTCAATTAGTTTAGTAATAATTGTATTGAATTTAATTTGTAATCAACATTTTTTGTTAATATATTTCACTTAATAATTAAAGCTTTATTTATACTTTAATATAGTGTAGTTATTAATGTTTCCATTAATTAATAATTACATAAATAAGGTATACAACCTGTATTACTTCAATGTAAAATAAGTGCGTATGCAACACTAGTGTAAAGTGCAAAATTGTGTGTTTGTGCAACCTGTATTACTTTAATATGAAATAAATGTGTATGCAACCAGTATTATATAGAATCCTAAATAAAAATAGGTTATGTATAAAATAAATTAGATTGTATTAGACGTGTTTTAACTTGTTTGTTTTTCTTTAGGTACTTATACAACATATTCAAATAAAAAATGTATAAAAATATTACACATTTATCTGTAACAGGAAACGTTATCCCTTTAAAATTAATCTTCAAGCAAACTTTAACATATTCAAATAAAAATGTATAAAAATATTACTCATTTATCTGTAACAGGAAATGTTATCTCTTTATGTATTAATAATAAATTAATTTTATAAAATTATAAATTTATTGTAAAAATAATCCCACAATCGTATTGTACGACCCCGAATTAGTGGATATAGACATCCAACTCAACACCTTTTAATAAATAATAAAGAAAACGTAGCATGCAAAAAAAATAAAACTTATTTCTAGCAGGAAATGCTATCTCTTTATGTGATATTAATTAATTAATTTTATAAAATTATAAATTTATTGTAAAAATAACACCACCATCATATTCTACACCCCCAAATTAATGGAAAAAGACACCAAACTCAATACCCTTCAAAAAATAATAAAAAAAAAATCTTATAGAAAATCTTAAGAACTGATAAAAACGTCTTGAAGAAATCTTAAAAACTGATAACAACGTCTTGGAAAAATCTTACAAACTGATAAAAACGTCTTGAAGAAATCTTAAGAACTCTTGAAAACCATCTTCAAGATATTCTTAAAATCTCAAGGTTCCTATGACATCACCATCGTGTATTACGTCACAAGGCAGCCATCTTGTTCTATTACGTCACTAAATCTTTATCTTTAAAATCTCGTGACGTCATCAATTCTTATCTTTAAAATCTGTTATCTATGACGTCAATCTTAGATTATCATCTTTTCCAGACTTGTGACGTCATCAATCCTTATCTGTGACATCAGAACATCTTGAAGAAATCTTAAGAACTCTTGAGAACCATCTTCAAGTTGTTCTTAAAATCTTAAGGTTTGTGACGCTATCACTCTTATCTGTGTCGTCACCTCTTGTAACATCATCACTCTTATCTGTGACGTCATCTCTTATCTGTGACGTCATTAATCCTTATCTTTAAAATCTCATATCTATGACGTCAATCTTAGATCGTTATCTGGGACAGAACCCGTCAATTACACATACTGTGGCGGTTAGGGATGAACATAAGGATTTAACATGGGATTTTAGTTTTATTTAGATTTATTCGAATGAGGCACGTGTCTTTTTTTATAAAGAAATGTTATGGTGCAAATAGTTATAGAAGAATACGGGATTTATTTTTCATAAGTTTGATTGACAATTATATATGATAATTTATGAAAATTAGAAATTTGTGAGTACATATAAAAATTAGTATTGTCATTATCTTATTTATATTCCCATATTATGTGAAACGGCCCTCAGAGATTCAATATGTATGTGCAGAAATATTGTTCAGTAACATTTATTTTCTCTGTGCATTTCAATACATACAGTTCATATTTTCCCTAATGATATTACTGTGCTTTCCACATCAAAACTTTACTTAAAATCATAATTTTACAAAGAGATTTTAATTGGAAAAATATGGTACACCTTCTCTGCCAAATGTCCAATAACAACAACCCCTCTAAACGATCGATAATATTGTTTGCTATTCAACACATAAATATAATTTCTATTAAATTTTGTTTAAATACAGAATTGACAAAATTAAAATATTCTATAACATTAAGCAATATTTTAGAAACATTAACTTCATTACAACAAAACTGGAATTATTTATAATTATAATATATTTGAACTATCAACTGACTTTTTTTGCTCTAGATGTCGTTTCTGTAGTTCGACTGTTTGACAGAAAATAGCAAGTGATTCGTTATAGTATATGAACAACACGAATTTCTTTCAAAATTTATTTAATTTTTGAAGTTTAAAATGAATTCTAACCAAGAGGTAATAAAAGTACTGTTTTTGAAGTAATATTGTTAAAATTTTCTTTGTTTAAATTTAGAATGCATGGCTGAGAATTATAGAAGAATTAGGGATACAACCACTGAACAACTTCGATGAATGCGAGTTTGACAGAGTAAGTTAAAATAGTAATATGTATTATAAATTTAGCAATAATATATAAGCATAGTTATAAATAAACTCTTTTTTGGTTTAATTTGATGTTTATTTATTTCAAAATATAATTTTTATGTTCTAACCTTCTTGTGCATTTTGTTCTATTTTGTTAGAAAATCATTATTACCTAGGTTTTTTTACTTTTTGCCAATAAATTTCTTATTAAATGCTTTCTGTAAATGTCATACCTAGTACAACATCAAAAAATCTAAAATACGTCTAAAATGTAAAAAGAAACAATATTTTTTATAACAAACAGAAAGATATATATTGATATAGTTGACTGTACTATAAAAAGGAATAGAAAAGTCTAAACAAAGTTTAAAATTGTCTAATTATTTAAAGAAACGATAGCATGGCAACAATCAGGAAGAAATATGTTGATATCAGGCTTTATACTATAAAAAAGAAAGACAAATATCTAAAATTGTTTCAATCTTAACAGAAGATATATTTTTGAAAGATCCATTACTGGGCATTGGTTTCGTTGTAATCAAATAGCTATTATAAATTACAGCAGTCTACAATGTATTTTTATTTTTTACAAAAACGTTAAGCAAAAAATATGGGAAACTGTTAAGCAGATTACAATTAAATAATAAAAACACCAAAAATTAGTCCATAATCCCGTATTTAAAAAAATAGCACTAAAGCGGAATTTTATTTCTGGACGGTTAGTTGGACCGCTTCTGAAATTTTTTCTGTGTGCGCTTCTGTAAATAAACAATTATTGTGGTTATAAAAACCACGTGATTTATTTTCCATAAATTAGTTTGAAGATTATAAATAATACTTTATGAAAACCAAAATTAATTTAAAATTGCGAAGAAACAAAAAACATAATAAAAAATATTAAAACAGCTTAAAGCCTGTTTTACATTATATTTTTTTGTATAGATTCTAGTACGAGATCCATCCGAGAAATCTAGCATAATGTAAATCAGAAATATTCATCCGACTTTCATCCGAGATTCTAGTATAGAAATATACTAGGACTCTCAAAAGTATTCTGTTAACCGGAAACCGGTTTTTCAATAAAGAAACATTCGGCTAGCCAGTTAACCGGTTTGTAGCCGGCTTTTAATCGGTTTGTAGCCGGCTTTTAACCGGTTTTTAACCAGTCAATAGCTGGTTTTTAACCGGTCAATAGTCAGTTTTTAACCGGTTAATAGCCGGTTTTTATTCGGTTTCTAACCGGTTCATTGCCGGTTTTTAAATGGTTTGTAGTCAGTTTTTAAACCGTTTGTAGCTGGTTTTTAAACGGTTTATAGCCGGTCTTTATTAATTTTAAAACTGATTTTAATTATCAGTTCATAGCCGTTTTCTGACATAATAAAAGAGACGTCACAGATTGCCTTTTCTAAAGTGTAACGTACCTACACATTATTTGATTTATTACATATTTCATTGTCTTCTGATATTTCTGATTATACAATAATAATTATTCAGCCAATGACATTTAAGAATTTTACTTTGATACAATGTATTGAATATATCTTTGACGTCATGATAAAATCGCTTTTTCATATTTCGCGTTCAGGAAGTGAATTTTGTGACACAGTTTTTGTAAAAATAGTATTGAAATATTACAATGAACAGTTTTGTATAGTTATTTCTGTTTTTTTTTTTTTTTTAATTGTAAAGTTGGTAACTTTGTTTCAGTGTCAAATAAATGTCTGTCATTTAAATTGTCACTACATGCCATTACTCATGGAAAATTACTGAAATTCGATTTTTTATAGTTAGTAAAGCACTCTTTTTTTTAAAAAAAAAATTAACTATAACCTAACATCTAAATAGCTCTTGACAAATTGCATATATCAAAATAAATAAATTTCAAATGCTTATTGAAACTGTCAATGTTATCAACCTTAATATGTTATTATTTCTTTTAATAATATTTTTGAAATAAAAGTAAATTACATCGAAATAGGAAATAATTCATTAGTCACGTGATATGTTTTCCGCCAATTAACGTTCAGAATTTCCATAGTTACACGTCTATCACAGCGATGATAAAAAACAAAGAATATCACCTTATTTCTATTCGTTACTAACTACTAAGGCATTTTTACAACATTGACAGTTAATTTTAATAAAAATTTATTATATTCTCTCATTAAATATAAGCTCGTGATATTAATATTGAAGAAAAGGGTGAAAGGACCAAGCGTTGAATGGTTTATAGGTGAAAACAAAAGGTATAAATGGTCCACGTGTATTGCAAAATTCTTTATTACGGATGTTTCGGGCTTAGGGCAAGCCCACCTTCAGCAATCATTGAATATACAGTAATAATTAAATTTTATGACAAAAATTTTTTAAAGTTGTATTAGACACGATGATCTATATGAACAACATCGAAAACAATTTTAAATACAGGATTTCAACAACCTTCCGAATCAATACGGAGTTGGTGAAATATGAATAATAATCGAAGATATTGCTCGCATATCATATACGTATATCATATACCATTGCTAAACAATAAATTGTCAAAATTTTAGTGCACACAGGGAAACTTTGCAAAGTTTACCGAAATTTATTTCCCAAAGAAGAAGTATGATGTTTCCAAAAAGTTAACGGCGTCGTTAAAACTCGATACGTTTTGAGGAAACTTTTGAACATGCACCAAATTAAAGGTTATAAAACTGTTTTCTGACAAGTTAAAAACCGGTTCCCCGACCGGTTAAAAACTGGTATTCTGACCGGTTAAAAACCGACTATGAACAGGTTAAAAACCGGCCGGTTATTGACTTATAACCGGTTATTCGGTTTTTCGGTTAACCGGTCTGTAAACCGACGGTTAACCGGTTAGCAATTTCAGCAGATTTTGACAGCCCTAAAATATACGCCCGGCCATATATTTCTATACGAGATTCGTACTAGATCGTTAATGCGCAGGCGCGAATTAGTGATATTAACAGGTGCCAACTTTTGTTATATGTCATTTATTTTGCAAAGTGTGAGGTTATAAAAAACAATTCAATAACATTAATACAAAATATGTAATATGACACAGACACATTTAAAATTAATTTTTGTAAGTCCTTGTTTTTGTGTTTTATCCATTTCAAAAATAAGTTAACTGTATAAATTTATTAGGTTGGTATTCATTTATTTATTTGATTTAAAATACGATACATTCCGAAGATTACCGATTATAGACGACTTGATAGCATGGAAATTGAATGGAACTCGATCAAAAATCTGTCTAGAAATATAGTATGAAAATAGACAAAAATGGTATAATGTCAAACGGGCTTTAACTGCAACTTTCTATATTATAATAAACGGGCCTTAGATATTCAATATGATTGCACAAAAATAATATTCAATAATATTTCTTTGTACAATTTCATAATAATAATAATAATAATAATAATAATAATAATAAAAGTTTATTCTCCAAGTAAGACCAAAAATTACATCGGTATATGGATTGTCAAAAATACATATATAGTCACAAAAACAAAGTTTTCATGATGTTTCAATAAACAAAATAACTACTTAAAATTATCCCTAAAATGTACATTAATATTATAGTAACATTTATCAATTAATAAATATTTTAGTTTCCTTTTAAATAAATTAAACGAGTCAATATTCTTTATATGTTCTGGTAAATGGTTATATAATTTGATACCTATTACAAATGGATCATTTAGAGTTAAATGTAACTTATGTTTTGGAAGCACTAAATTCTCTTTACCTCTAGTATTAAAACTATGACAGTTCTCATATTTTAAAATTTGATCTTTATTTTTTTTAATAAATAAAATGACATTTACGGTATACAAACATGGCAGAGTAAGAAACTTTTCTTTTATAAAACTATGTTTACAGGTAATTCTATAGGTAAGGTTATAAATATTTCTAATGGCTCGCTTCTGTAGTATAAAAATGCGAACGGCATTGGGAGAGCAGCCCCAGAAAATTATGTCATATGACATTAGACTATAAAATTTAGCAAAATAAAAAGTTTTTGCTGTATTTACTGTAGTATTTTGTGAAAGTTTTTTCAGAGCAAAGCATTATGGAGTTTAGTTTAAATATCATTAATTTGTTTATCCCATTTTTAATTTTCTGTTAAATTAATAACTAAAACTTTCTTGTTGCTTACTTGTGGTATTATTTGATTGTTACATCTGGTTAAAATGCTAGTATTACGTTTAGTTGTTGAGAATTTCATTATTGCAGATTTAGTTGCAAACCAATCAGAAATATTTTTAGTTAACGTGGACAAAGCATTTTCTGTATTAATTTCATTTTCTGGAATAATTTTAGAAAAATCATCGGCAAAACTAACGAAATTTGTATTAAGAACAACTCTTATATCATTTACATACAGAGAAAATAATATTGAACCCGGTGGTACACCATAAGGGACTGGCTTGACATTAGACTTACAGTTATCATAATAAACCAACTACTCTCTATCACTTAGATATGATTTAAACTAAGTTGCACAAATACCTCTCAATCCATAGCGTTCCAGTATATTTAACAATTTTTTGTGATCAACACAATCAAAAGCTTTCGATAAATAAATTAAAAGTGCGTATGTATTTACTTTATTATCTAAATTACTATATATAATATGTAATAAGTTCGCGAGTGCTGTAGTAGTACTACGACTTTGGCGAAAGCCATGTTGTTCTGAAATAATTATTTCATTTTTATTTAAAAAAGGTAGTATTCTATTTAGTATAATTTTTTCCAATAATTTGTGGGAAACAGACACTAAACTAATCGGCCTGCAGTTCGCAACATGTTCTTTGGAACCTTTTTTATGTAGGGCAATGACTTTTATTTTTTTCCAAACATCAGGAAATATTCCATTTGAAATAGATTCATTGATACAATGAAGTAGTGGCTCAAGAATTATATTATAGCAACTTTTTAGCAATTTAGCAGAAATTTCATCAATTTCTGTTGCAGAAGTGTTGTTTAACGATAATATAGTAGTCACTTAGTTCTTTTTCGGTTACAGGTTCTAAATAAATAGAATTTTTACATGTTATATGATTTGTGTTGTACTGATTTGAAGGTGAAGAATTTAAATTAGTATTTTCAATAAGTTTTCCAGCAGTATCAGCAAAAAAATTGTTAAACATATCTGCCATATGCATGGAGTTAGAGGTTACTTCAAAGTCGTTACAAACGTTTAACATGATTATTTTTTATAGTATTATTGAAATTATTGTTGATAATATTCCATATGTTTTTGTTACAGTGAATCGAGTCGTGTATTAATTGAATAATATATCTTCTTTTTGAATTTTTAATAATTTTGCAAAAATTGGTTTTAGCATATGAATATTGCTGTTTACTAACAATACCAGCTTTATACAAGTGAAACTTTTCTTTTAGTTGTTGTGAAGTTTGTTTAATTTCATCAGTAATCCATTTTTTGTTAGATTTATCCTCAGTTACTTTGGTTAGTGGAAAGCATATGTTAATATAATACGATAATGTATCCAATAAATATTGAAATTTTGAGTTTACATCATTTGTAAAATAAATATGACTCCAGTTAACACTATTTAAATGATAATTAAAGAGTTCTATTCTCTTTACCGAGTAAATCCTCCTTTCAATGTTCTGTTTGATATCATCGTTCACAATGTTCAATAAAGTTAAACTCTGAGCGAAATGATCAGAGAGAGTGTGTGGAATTACATTAGCGGCATAAGAACTTGCTTTAACATTTGTGTAAATATTACCAATACACGATTTCAATCTAGTTGGTTCTAAAATAGATGGATATATATTGAAAGAAGCCATTAAGTCTAGTAAATACTTCGATATTGCATTCTATCAAAATATTAATATTGAAGTCACCACATATAAAAATGTTACGGTTTTTCTCATAGATAAAAATTTTAATTAAACAGTATTTAAGCTGATCTAAATGATTTTTTATATTTGTGTTTGGAGAACGATAAACTGTCAAAACATATGTTGTAATAGAATTGAGCTTAAATTTAATAGCACAACATTCAAAAATTTTCTCTATATTGTATTCTTCAATGAATGAGACTTTTTCGAAATTGACATCTGGTTTACAAAATATAGCTACGCCTCCATTTTTGAAAGCTTTTTGATGAAAGCTCGTCGCCAGGCAAAAGTTGTTGATTTTGGCACTAGACTGTTCTTCATTTTCCAACCAGTGTTCTGATAAGCACAAAACTTCACAAGATTGATTGTCGAGAAAGATTTCCAGTTCTTCAATTTTATTTCTCACACACTGAATGTTGAGATGAATAATGCTGAAATTCGTATTATTAGTACCCACGTACCGTTTATTTTTTTATCCTTTCTGCTCTAGTTTTCCGAAAAAAAACTGAAAACGTCTTATTACAAGTCCTTTTGGCCAGAACGACTCCTCGTAAAGGGTATCTAAAAGGCTAAAATAGGCCTTAAATTTCAAGACACTATTATGATCACTTTCTTTAGACACTTTTTCAACAAGGAAAGTTTTTCCTGGGCATTTTTCTTCTAGATAACCTTTCAACTGTTCTTGCGTTGTATCTTTGCGTAATTACCCACATATAACCAAGCACGTTTTTCACTGGCATATAATGATACTGAAGATTTCGAAATTGCTGATCCAATAATATATTTCTTATTTGTAGCATCAACTTTTTAATTTCAGCTTCATTATTAATATGTAGGTTATAATTTTGGTTTTGTTTACCTTTGTTGTGGACATTTGGTTGTCTTTTCTTTTCCTTTTTATTAACATTGTTTATTAACATTGGGACGATAGAATTCGCTTGCTTGACTCCATCTATCGTTATTTCATTAGTATTTATTGATATTGCAGATTAAACTTGCTTGATTTTATTTACCGCCGTTTTGCTTGGCACTTGTGATTGTTTATTTGTTAAATTGCTATTTAACTTGCCAAGGTCGCCCTTGATTATATTAGTTTTTAAAATATTAATTTCGGATACAATGAATTCATATTTCTTCTATTACCGTAGTTTCAATATCATAATTTTACCAAGAGATGAAAAGATTTTAATGTCCAATAACGATTACCTCTCTAGACGGTCAATAATAGATAATAATTAGATATTGTTTGCATTTACTCAAAACAAAATTATAATTTCTATTAAAGTTTGTTTAAATATTGGACTGACAAAATTAAAATATTCTGTAACATCAGACAATATTATTGGCTACTCATTAAACATTGGACGATTAACAATACAATACTTCTTACCTTCGATATCATGCCAGTACCTCGAAATAGTAATAAATAAACTCTTCTTTGTTTTAATTTAATACTTATTTATGTTCATAATATAATTTTATGTTTTAACCATCTTATGTATATTGGTCTGGATGGGCTGGCGAGTGAGCACCATAGAAGATTTGGTAGGAAAATCATTACATGTCAAAACGTCTAAAATACGTCTAAATTTGTCTCAATCTTAAAAGAAAAGATATGTTTTGTAACAAACAGTAAGAAATGTATTGGGATCATGTTTCGTATTAAAAAACAGAAAAGAAAAATTTAAAATTGTTTCAGTTTTAAAACCATATTTCAGCTATAAAATGGATGTCCCAGAATGTCTAAACTTTGTACATAACATAGCAAACATAGGCAACAATTATTTTCATTATTGTTAACAGATATGCTTTGTTAAAAACAGATTTTTCTTTGATGCAACCAGATTTACATTGTTACAACTAAACTTTCATTGTTGTAAATAGAAGTTTTTCTTTGTTGTAAACAAAATTACGTAGTTAAATTCATTTTCTTTGTTGTAATCAGAAAGATAATCTTCTGGCATTATTAACAACAGTACTACTTTTCGTTGAGGAACACTACCATGTACACCTAACAACTTGTCGCCCAATACTCCGTTAATTACCCCGGTAAAGAAGAATGTGCTCTTATTTTACACTCTTCACGCCAGCAATGAGTGCCCGTGAGGTGACGCCCGGTAAACGCTTGCACGGTGCAACGGGTGTAAATTACCCGGGGCCCGGCCTCTACCAAGGGGCCCGGAGCAAAAAAAAAAGTATTATTTTTAATAATTCCATATAATATTTACCTCATAGTTTTTGTCATTATTGATAGACTAAATACTTCGTAAACGTTGTTGTTTACTTCACAGCGTTATAAAATAAACCATTCTTATTTCAATCTGAAATACGTGTTCCATCTTTACTATTATTTTACCTGTTATTTTTGCCATTGCCCAGTCGTGCCATAATCGTGTTGAAAGTGATATCATATTTTATAAATTGGATATAATTTATTATTATTATTATTATTATTATTATTATTATTATTATAATTACTATGTGAGTTTAAGTATGCACGATCGTAGATAAAACGTAAGATAAACGTACAGAAAGTTTTTACCTCTCGCTAAGAGAGGTATTGGAATCATGCTAAAAATCACATATCCAGATTTTAATGAATAAGCACGTTTCAGGGTCACTAGAATCCGATTTTAACATTTTTACAATGATGTCTGTATGTGTGTGTGTGTATGGCTGGATGTTGGAGGGACGATTCCTCAAAAACTATAAGACATAAGACCTGTTTAACTATGAATTCCTTAATCTGACATTCCTCGGGAGAGCTGAAAAGGTTTTGGTAACAATTGAATAACCGGAAGTAGTAGTTTTTTTAAAAAAATTACTAATTTTGAAGAACAAAATTATACATCTAATACATTTAATTTTTTTATTATATCTTCCATAAATTTAGAGATAAAGACACTATAATATATAGAATATCGGGATATAATAAGTCGAGTAGGCGAAACTACACTAAGGAAACCAGTTGACAAATTCAAATGTCTATAACGTAGTTTATAAATGACAGATATAAATGTCAATGTCAAAAATCAATAGTTTTAGTGACATTCTGATAGCTTTTTCTGGGAAGTACGTTTAGTCTTTCTTATTGTGTTATTAATTAAATATTTGAAATTATAGGTAAAATGCATATATCCATCAGAAATACTGCCAATCAGGTTAATGAATTGGAAGAATCTCTGACATTTAGGAACTTCCTCATACAAGGAAAATTAGATATAATTAAAATTATATGTGTGCAGAAGACATGTTAAATACAATAAAAAAAACAATATTTGGGTAAAGTTCTGTAATATTTTGTTATAAAACGACGGTTCGATAGCAAACTGCAATACTATACCACAGACAAACCCAATTAGGTTTGTCTGTGACCATACTTATATAGCTCAATATGGAAATGGCGAGAGGTCTTGTGCTGGCCACAACAATTTTGTAGTGAGACAGAAGTTAATCCGGTAAAAGAAAACGTATCTGAAATTATTAATGAAGAAATTGCCACAAAAATTTGAGTTCTGGTAGTAGGAGCCCCTAAAAGTCAGAGTACCGGGGCCCGAGATTTCTGTCGGTGACTCTGGGTGCAAGTATGTTATCATCATTACCGATATCTGTATGAAAAGCAGATTAGTACACTGAACAGTGGGTAATATGCATTGATGATATATTTATTTTAGGAAAAGTCAAAAATTGAAGATACGAAAATTGAACTTGATATTGTATAAACCTATTAAATTTATATAATTATTCTATAAAATCGTTCCTTCATTTTATGCCCAAAGTCCACCTCTTTACAATCTTTTTAATGCTGTCTTGGAAGAAAATATTTTTATTTGTTTTCGTGGGGTTGTATTATTTGAGGTTATTTAATACCAGTGTAGTTAAATGGGTGAATGTAAACATTATAATGGTCAAACATTCTACCGATTTTAGTATTTTATCATAATAATAATAATAATAATAATAATAATAATAATAATAGTAATAATAATAGTAACAATAATAATAGCCTTTATTTTATAAATCCCATTTTAGTACATAACAATTAATAAATAAAATAAATTTATAATACATTATAAACTAATATATCTTATTTGTTGCATGTATGGAATTTATCCAACCTCTTTTTGAGCGTAGGCCTCCGCCATCTCTTTCCATTCTTTCTTATTCTCTGTAAGTCTTGTCCGTCTTGTCCATGTTGGTCCACCATATTTCTTTATGTCATCCTGCCAGCGTTTACTTGGTCTACCTCTTCTTCTGTTTTTATCTAATGGTATCCATAATGTAGTATTTCTCGTCCATCTTTCATCTTTGGTTCTTATTACATGTCCAGCCCAATTTCACTTCAATTGATTTATTCTTTGTGTTACAGTCATGATGTTTGTTCTTCTTCTTATTTCTGTATTTCTTACTCTATCTTTTAAACTGATTTCTAGTAAACTTCTTTCCATTCTTCGTATGGTGATATATAATTTATTGTAGTGATTTTGGGTTAGACTCTAAGTTTGACACCCATATTCGCTAGTGAAATAGAGCAATATGACGTCTAGCGGCGAAAATATGAACTAGTGCATGGTAGTAACTCCTAGCCGAGGTAGCGTTGAACGCATCGTTTCTGTCACTTATTTTACAAATAAATCATAAGTGGAGTCAAATTTGTAGGCTTATACTTCATTTTACGTAAGAAAATAGTAGATTGCTCTTAAGAGCCGACCGTTTTTACATGCATTAAATAAATAATTTAAATTTGTGAAACCAATCTTTGTCAATAATAAATATATTTATCTGTAAAAACGTCAAAATCTAAAATTGCAACAAAATATGGTTAAACATCACTTAATTCTGTAGATTTTATTTGACAACTGACAGGTGATATTTGTTTCGTTTCTGTGAAATAGGTTTATATTCTGACCAATCAAAGGGTAGAATTTATATGTCCCTAACTAAACCAACGTTATTCTTACGTGTAATAAAGTATAATAACAAAATCTAAAACTTCAACCACGTTTTTGTTGCGTTTGACCTATGTACGTCATTAACACGCAGAAATCCAAAAATAATTAATTTCCATAATTTCCCGCAAACAAGAAACTAAATTCTATAGAAAAATTTATTAGAGAAATTTACTAATTTGAAATAGTTGGCAGACGAAAGTTATGCATTCATTTTTTAAAAATGGGAAAGGAACCGAATAAAAATATTCGTGCTCCTTGCAAGCAAGATTATACTTTGTCGGGTATAACTACAAGATAATAATTACTTAGTGTCTTTATTAAAATACTTCATAATGAAATCTAAACTTGTAGACTTGCCTGCACAAAGATGACAATAAAATAATAATACTTATTTCTCCATTAATCTACCAAAGACTGTAATAATGCAGTATTATGTAGATTCAAGAAAACAGAGACTCGAATAATGTAAATTTAAAATTCGAGAGAATGCTGAACATAACGTTTATATGAAACGGACTAGTTTGCAAAATTCAAAATGTTATTCATATTAGAAACATTATTTTTATTTAATATTAACTATAATATTAATATTACTTTGTATTTCAAACGCCGCAGTGTATAAGAATACAGTTGCGGGAAACGAAGCATCTACCTTAAACCGGCCATATTGTTACGTCACGCGCTAAGCTCCTCCTCTTCTTCACTCGCGAATAGATTCAAATACTCTCGGTTTTAAGGATATTGAAAATTCTCCCTTAAAAATTTCTTTAAGAGACCAATATTTTTTCCATGCTAGTACTATTCTTCGATCTATTTCTTCCGTGATTCTATTAATAAACGATACTGTTTGTCCCAGATTATGTACTTATCAACGTATTCTAATCTAAGTAAGATCCAACTAATTTAATATCTTTTTTTGGTCT
The DNA here is from genome assembly GCA_943142095.1 of Ophonus ardosiacus. NCBI lineage: Eukaryota > Metazoa > Arthropoda > Insecta > Coleoptera > Carabidae > Ophonus > Ophonus ardosiacus. Next base: position 23,713,749 of record OW964833.1, on the reverse strand, counting down.
ATTGGTCATAAGTTTAGTTTTACTGGTTCAAATGTCAAATTTGATAAGGTGACATTGAAATAAACGTGCCTTATTAAAAATCAGATATTAGAGCCACTTACGTATTTCAAAATTCAAGAAAGATGACGACCAAAGAGAAGGTATCGTACCCATCCTTTTTATCATTTTTTCTTGTAACTTGAATACACTTTATCCTAAAAACAATAGCACAACCTAAGAATACTCAATACAGTAAGTAATACATCGCACGACATCTGCGGATAATAGCAAAATGCTATTTTTTAACAACAATAATCAAACTTAACGACCTTTTGCAAGTTTAATTAAAAGCTAATAACGGCCTCTGCCCGGCAGGAGTCGTTAGCTATACTTCAACAAACATGAACACTATATCACCGAAAGCCAACAACCAGTCGTACGCGAACGCCACAATTAACAGTTTATTCCCAAAAAAAGATCAAGCAATAATTATGCCTGCAATTGAAAATATAAAAATAAGAGAATATATAACAACCATAGGACAAATAGTACAACCACAAAATATCCTGTTTGCATCAAAAATTTCAAAACAAAGAATATGCATATTTTTAAACAGCAAAAAAATAGCAGACGATCTAATAAAGAATCATGAAACAGTCACTATCCAAAACAACAAAATAAATATCAGACATTACAGTTCACCAGCAAAACGACTTATATTATCAAATGTCAACCCGATAATTCCTCACAGCATAATTGAAGGAAAACTCAGAGAACATAAAATTAAACTAGTACCTCCAATAACATTTTTAATAGTCGGCATGCACACGTACTGAGTTTTAGGAGACAAGCATATATAATACCTGAACCAGAAACTAATATTAGTAACACAATAACTGTTGAATATGATGAAATCTCACATAAAATTTTTCTAACAACATAGGAAAACATGATGTTTCCTGTGTAAAAAACCAGGACACACAGCTAGTCAGTGCAACCCTGATGCAATTACCGAGTATGAACAACATGAAGAAATAAATAATACAGGCACGCAAACACCAATGAATATAGAAAAAGAAACAAATTCAGAAACATCCCAACAAACCAGTTTAGAAAGCAAGCAAACTGGAGAATTAAACAGCGCACACACTCAAATACAGCCTGGGAAAGATACTCTGGAAACAGAAATAAATACTGTAAAAACATCAAAACCTATATTTAAAAGGCCCGCATCCACACGACTGAGTGATACAGATTCAAAAAATTCAAAAGAAGGAAATCATAGCAAAAAAAAGAAAAAATCTGCAGAACAAGACAACCAGCTGGACAAAATTCTACTTGAACAATTTGATGTACAAATAAATCCAATAAAAAAAAATATAGAAACTCAACCAAACAAATATGTTCTTAATTTTGAACAGCTAAAAGTTTTTATTGAAAATAGTTTTGGAAACGACGATAAACTGACAATAGCAAGAAAATATATAGAAGACATTAATGACCTTGTAGTAATGCTACAAGAACTTCACCCTCACGCTTTAAGCAGAAGTAAAAAAGCCAGAATATCAAGAATCACAACCAAAATAAAAAAAAAACAGCTTGCAGAAGAAAATGGAGACGAATGCAGCGATACGAGTCAAAAAAGCTATGAAGACAGCAATATAGAATCGGACGATACTTATAGTGAAAAAAGTTATGGATCGCAACAACAATAAAAATAATACTACACTTCTACAGTGGAATTGCAATGGATTTTACACAAACGTAGCAGAAATACAGAAATACACATACAGTCTAAATCCTCATTACTTATGCTTACAAGAAACAAATCTAAAACAGACACAAATATTAAAATTTAGAGGCTACAACTCCCATAGAAAAGATAGAGAAAATAGAGAACATGCAAGAGGAGGGGTTGCGATACTAATAAAGAATGAACACCACTACGATATAATAAACCTAAACACCTGTTTAGAAGCAGTCGCAGTAAAAATATACGTTCCAGAAGAAATGACAATCTGTAACTTATACCTAGCACCGAACCATCACACTCAAAAATACGATATTTAAAACCTAATAAAACAACTACCAAAACCATACATCATAGTGGGAGATTTCCCTTATGGGGTTCTTTAAGCACAAACACTAAAGGAAGAATAATCGAAAAAATATTCGAAAACGACATCATAATGAACGACGGATCTCCAACTCATCTTTCACATGGCACTTTCTCTTGCATAGACTTATCTATCTGCAGCCCAAACATAGCTCCTGATCTGGTATGCGAAGTTATCCCAGACACCAGAGATCACTTTCCTATTACAATAAATCACTACAAACACTTGACAAATAACGGCAACTATCAATATGAAGCAAAAAAGTGGAAACTAGATCAAGGTGACTGGAATCTGTACAAAAGTCTATTACAAAGAAACTACAACACAATAGAAAAAAACGCAGATATTAACGAAGTGGTGGAAATATTTATGAAGAATATAATAGAAGCGGCAACCAAAGCATTGGGCCAAAAATCAACAAATAAAAGACCAAAAACAACACCATGGTGGAACAAAGTTTGTGAAGAAACTGTAAGAGAACACAAGAAAGCACTAAATCAATACAGGAAGAATAAGACAACAGAAAACCTAATAAACTTAAAGCATGCCAGAGCTAAAGCACGCAGGAACATAAAACAAGCTAAAATAATATCTTGGAGAAATTTTGTGTCAAAATTAAACACAATAAGACAACAGAAAACCTAATAAACTTAAAGCATGCCAGAGCTAAAGCACGCAGGAACATAAAACAAGCTAAAATAATATCTTGGAGAAATTTTGTGTCAAAATTAAACACAAGCACCCCAATAAAGGGAGTTTGGCAGGGAATTAGGAAAATTAGAGGTAATAATGCAACAACAAACACAACCCTCCTAAAGGTGAACAATAAAAACATAACTGACACACAAAAAATATGTAATGAACTAGCTAATACCTTTGAACATAATTCTTCAAACGAACACTATAATCCCCACTTCTTAAATAAAAAAAAAAAAAACACATCGGAAAATGCACCATTTATTATTTATTCAAAAAGATAGAAACAATATCAACAATCCCTTTACATTCCAAGAATTAACGTACGCATTGCAAAACACCAATATACCCCCGGAACTAATAAAGCAGTTACCCATAGAAGCCTCAGAACACCTACTCGACATTTATAACCACCTATGGCATACACATACTCTACCGAAGAAATGGAAAGAAGTAATTTTAATACCCATACTGAAGCCAAATAAAGATAAAACTAATCCACAAAACTACAAACCAATTGCACTAGCAAACATCCTATGCAAGATAATGGAAAAAATGGTAAACAAGAGACTATTGTGGAAATTAGAAAAAGACAAAATCCTAACACCCGAACAAAACGGCGTTAAAAACGCAAGATCTACCATGGACCCTTTAATATGTCTGACATCCGATATACACTCAGCTTTCGCAAACCAACAACATGAAATTGCGGTATCATTTGACCTTGAAAAAGCAATTGACACCACCTGGAAGCAAAATATTTTATGGACCTTAAAAAACTGCGTAATTGAAGGAAATATATTACACTACATAAAGAACTTTTTATCGGACAGGAAATTTAGAGTACGGTACAATCGGACGTTGTCAGAAATGAAAACTCAAATGAACGGAATACCGCAAGGCTCAATAATTAGCCCAACACTATTTTTACTAGCAATAAATGGCATAAAAGATAAAATACCTTCAACGGTGAAATACTCCCTATTTGCAGACGATTTAATAATTTATTCAAAAAATAAAAATCTACACAGACTACAATGCAACCTTCAAGCATCAATAACAAATATAGAAAATTGGGCCAAAGAAATTGGATTTTCATTTTCATCCTCAAAAACAACAGCAATACACTTCTGTAGATAAGAAAAGGACAATACAACAACCCAGCACTAAGAATCAATGGAAACAACATAAAATATGAAGAATCAATAAAATTCCTGGGCATGTATCTAGATAGAAAACTGACATAGAGAAAACATATAGAACATTTAAAAACTGACTGCACTCAGAAATTCTGGGGATCAGACAATGAAACATTAATGAAACTGTATAAAAGCCTAGTAAGATCAAAAATTGACTATGGAAGCATTATATACATTACAGCAAAGAAAACTGTCCTGAAACACTTCAAAATGCTGACTAAGAACCATACTTGGACTTCTGAGAACAACACCAATAAAAAGTATCCAATCAGAATCAGGAGAACCACCCCTAACAATTCGCAGAGAAAAACTAGTACTAAAATACGTCACTAAACTTGCAACAAATCCACACAACCCTGCTCATAAATACATATTCTCCCACACATCCAGTAACACTCGCATACAAAACAGCTACCCATTCCAAAAACTCATACACTCCATCTTTACCGAAAATAACCTAACCTTTCCCAAAATACACGAGATGTACCCAACGCAGCACCCACCTTGGACTCTTGAATTCTTCACAAAATATAATAAAGAAAACACACCCACTACAGTAATCACTTCAAAATTTACAGATATAATAAACTCATCATATAAAGAATATAACATATTATATACAGACGGCTCTAAAAAAAATGACAAAACCGGAGCAGCAATAATAATAATAGAAGACACTGAACAAACTTACACATTCCCAAAAAACACATCCACATACACTGCAGAAATATATGCAATCTCAGAAGCAATAAAAAACATTAAAACTTCAAACAAACCTAACCATCTAATATGCTCTGACTCTTTGAACACAATCGTAAACATCTTGAAACTTTACACACAAAAACCAGAAATCCAAATCATCCAAGAAAACCCTCATACAGCCATAACTCAACACTCCAAAAATATCACCCTCCTATGGATACCTTCTCATAGGGGCATTAAAGGCAACGAAGAAGCTGACGAATTGGCAAAAAGAGCATGCAAATTAAATAACACTCTTCAAACACCAATACTAGCTGACGACTTTATAAATTATGCAAAAACAAGACTAAGCATCAAATGGCAACAACAGTGGGAGGCAACGACAAGTAACTATTTAAGAAATATAAAAGACAACACAAAACCATGGAAAATACCTGAAAACAGAAGAGACCGAAACATAATATCAAGATTAAGAACGGGGCATACACTATACACACACGATTGCATTTTCAAAAAAACGGAACCCACCACATGTAACGTCTGCAATGTAAGATTAAACGTCCAACACCTACTTATAGAATGTACGAAATATGAACAGCAACGAAGAACACACAGCATCCCAGCGAAACTTCAAGAATGTTTAACGAAAACAGAAAGTGTTCCAAAAATCTTGTCCTATCTGAAGGAAATCAACCTATATACAAAAATATGAAATATTCTAATATTGTTATTATCAATGTAAAACCAGTATAGAATGTAAATATAACTAAGACGGAGCACTAATGACTTAACAGTTGAAGTGCTCAGACAAATAAATAAATTTTAAAAAAAATTTTAAAATAAGATGGATAATGTTTGAAACCATAGTCAAAAGTATGTTACTGTACGGGACGAAAATATATGGATGGGGGAATATAAACAAATAGAGGAGAGACAAATACGGTACATAAAACGGATTAAATATATTTTCTTTTAAGATTGATACAATTTTTGATGTTTTTAAAGTTTCGTGATATCGTAATTGATATTACATTTTAAGGGGACATTCAATAAGAAATCCACCTGTTTTTCTCTTTACTTATTGAATGGTAATCGCCATGTGTTAAAGAATTGAATTTGTAAAAGCTATTTGTTTAAAACAAATGGATCTTTCAAAATATATATTTTCTCTTAAGATTGAACTTAGACATTTTTAGTCTCTTTTATAGTATATAGCCTGATCTCAACATATTTCTTCCTGGTTGTTGGTTGTTGCCATGATATCTTCCAGTAAAGAATAAGACAATTTGAAATATTTTTTAGACTTCTCTATTCTTTTTTATAGTACAGTCAACAATTCCAATATATTTCTTTCTGTTTGTTACAAAAAAATATCGTTCCTTTTAAGATTCATACAATTATGGAAGTATTTTAGACTCTTTGAAGTTGTAATCGGTATGACATTTAAAGAGAACATTCAACAAGACGTTTACTGGTTTTCTTTTCTGTACTTATTGAATGATTATCGCCATTTGTTAAAGAATTGCATTTGTAATAGCTTATGTATTATTGCTAAATGTGTTATACATATTACTATTTTAACTTACCACGTCGAAGTCGTCTAAATGTTGTTAGTTAGAATTCATTTCAAACATCAAAAATTAGACAAATTTTAAAAGAAGTTTGCGTTGTTCATATACTTATATCGAATCACTTGCTATTTTCAGTCGAATCTAGAGAAAGAAAAGCGGAGTATAGTTAATTCAAATATAATTATAAATAATACTATTTTTGTTGCAATAAAGTGTATGTTTCAATAATATTGTTTAAAATTATTGAATATTTTAATTATGTCAATCCCGTGTATATTTTTCCAATTAAAATCTCATTGTATTGGGTAAAATTATTATATTTAAGTATAGTTTTGATGTTGAATGCATGGTTAAGATTAAGAAAAATATGAACTGTATGTATTGAATTGTACAGAGAAAATAAATGTTACTGAACAATATTTCTGCAGACACATACTGAATGTCTAAGGGCCGTTTCACATAATATTGGAATATAAATACATCAATGACAGTAAAAATTTATATACAGTGTGTCCTATAAGCAAACTTTGATATTGGAGTTTAACATGGGAAAAATAAAAAGTGTCCCGAAGAAATGTAAGCCATGAAATTGAACATGATAATAGTATATTACATCTTCTCTATTATTTAATATTAATTACTTTAACATTATTGCATAAATTTCAATAAACTTTAAAAAATTCCAAATAAATAATTGTTTCCCTTGTTTATTATGCAATATGAAGATATTTTTTAATGTCGGCGAAGAGCATTGCTTAGCACAGCTGCCTCTGAAATTTGAGATTGGGTTCAATTTCTCATGAGGGTAATTATTGTATTTTTTCACACAAAAATTGTTGAACTTTTAAAAATCTGTTTTGTATTTCCTATTAGAGTTATTTAAAAATAATAATAACATTGTAATAAATAAAAAGAAAATAATTGACACTAATTGATTACATTAATCAAAATATTGATATAATAACAATGCATTTATTTTCTTTTGACATTAATAAGAATAACTGAAAAATAATCAATTTGTGTAGTTACATAAAAAGTATTGTTTATTAATATTAAAAGAAAATACAATGCATTGTTATTATATTAATGTTTTGATTATTAATCAATTATTGTCACTTATTATTTTCTCTTTATTTATTACAATGCTATTATTATTTTTAAATGACTATAATATGAAATATGACAGATTTTTAAAAGTTCAACAAATTTCATGTAAAAAAATAATTACCCTAAAGGGGAATAGGACCCCAATCTAAAATTTGTGAGGCAACTGTTCTAAATGTAGAGATTCACTTAACATTGTTTTCGCTTGCAATTCAACTAAATATAACAATAACTTCACCTAACGCACAAAACTCACTTTTACAAAATTGCTTATCATTACACCGCGGAAGACATTTGAAAATCTTTTCATATTGCATAATAAAAAATTGAAACAATTATTTATTTGAAAATTTTTATAATCTATTACAATTTATTATTTAATTAATATTAAATAATGTACCAAATTTAATGCACTGTTATTATGTTCAATATCAAGTCTTAATTTTCTGTCAGACACTTTTTTATTTACAGAAAACTATTTTCCCAAGTTAAATGCCTACGTCAAGGTTCGCTTGGGACACACGGTATGTACTCATAAAAATTATTATTTATAATTGTCAATTTAACTCATGGAAAATAAATTCCGTAATCCTTTATAACTATTTGCACCATAAAATTTCTTTATAAAAAAGAAATCCTTATGTTCATCCTTTACAGCCACCACCCGACATTTGTTCGATAGAATATACCAATAAATTCAATATTTCATAGTAGTACTTTTGCATTATATTGTTATGAGGCGTATGCTCCATAAACAGGGGCAGATTGTCCTATCGGGCGATCGGGCAAATCCCGAAGGGCCGAGTGGTCCAAAGGGCCGGTTGGCCGCCTTCAATTAATTCATGATTTAAAAGTGTAAATTTTTAACAATTACTAGTAATATTTGGAAAATATATTAATTTTTAGTCGAACTTCGATAAGTTGAAATTGAATATATATATATATAACCCGTACTTCAAGAGCACTTTTATCAGTGGCGTGCGGTTGCGTTTCTGTGTTGGGTGTGCAGATTTTTTTAAAAAAAGTATTGTGTAGGTAGAATCTTAGGATAACAATTCAGAATTATCTTATTTTTTTATACTATGTCCCTTATAGAAAATGGATTCTTTAGGAAATCCGAAATTAGTAATTCCCTTGCAATTTCCATTCTATAAATTTTATAAATACAAATATAAGTTAAATAAATATTATATAAATTATATACCAAATACCTAAAATTAATAATTAATTGTTTGTCTGAACTTGTTTATGCTTGTGAATACTACCAAAAGTAATATTACGGCGATACGAGCACAAAATATGCTGCACGCTGGAGAGTGCGATGGGGCGATACGTATTTCTAATATTTTATCCTTGTCTGCGCAAATACACTGTTCCTATACCCTCCCTGTGTAAAAACATGCGCACCGAGTGCAGTGTGGAGACCTGCACTTGCGCGGCAATTCACACATTCGCCATTCGGCAACCAAACACGCTACTGTTGATTATTGTCCCATAAGTGTATCAATATTTTTATATTTTCATTTTAATGCAATAAATTTTGAAATTATTCGCAGGGTGTGCAGTGCACACCTTGCACATATGGACTGCACGCCACTGACTTTTATAATAATAGCGCTTTTATGGAGCATACTCCTCCAGAATATAATGTAAAAGCGCGCTGCGTAAAAGCACTTTTACTATAAAAGTACGCTCGCAATTCGGGTCATTAATTATTATACTAACAATATATATTTTAGAGAAACGGGTCCGGTTTCTGGACTAAGAAACGGAGAACAAGTCAACTAAAACAGATTAAGTTGATACTGCTGACGTTACTAATATGTTTTATATGTTACTCTTTTTTTTTATGTAAAATTGTTATATTTTTAATTAAAATTGTTACAAAAATTTTTTGTTTTTTTTTCTGCCCGATCCCTTATCCCTATATTAGACATCCTAAAAACGATATTTTGTATGTTACAGTAAAAGTAGATAGTAAAATAAATTTGCCCGGCAAATGGATAGATTCACTTTACACCATTTACTTCATTAAACGGGGACATCCACAACTATAAATCTGGCCCTGGTTGTAACGCTCCGAAATCGAAATACAACCAATTTCTCCAAATGGAAATTCTAATTTTTATTTAATCTCAACGCACTGATTCCAAATATTCAAATTACAGATCAGTTGCACTTTGCCCCGTTATAAAAAGAGCTTTTATGGAGCATACGCCTCATAACAATATAATGCAAAAGTACTACTATGAAATATTGAATTTATTGGTATATTCTATCGAACAAATGTCGGGTGGTGGCTGTAAAGGATGAACATAAGGATTTCTTTTTTATAAAGAAATTTTATGGTGCAAATAGTTATAAAGCATTACGGAATTTATTTTCCATGAGTTAAATTGACAATTATAAATAATAATTTTTATGAGTACATGCCGTGTGTCCCAAGCGAACCTTGACGTAGGCATTTAACTTGGGAAAATAGTTTTCTGTAAATAAAAAAGTGTCTGACAGAAAATTAAGACTTGATATTGAACATAATAACAGTGCATTAAATTTGGTACATTATTTAATATTAATTAAATAATAAATTGTAATAGATTATAAAAATTTTCAAATAAATAATTGTTTCAATTTTTTATTATGCAATATGAAAAGATTTTCAAATGTCTTCCGCGGTGTAATGATAAGCAATTTTGTAAAAGTGAGTTTTGTGCGTTAGGTGAAGTTATTGTTATATTTAGTTGAATTGCAAGCGAAAACAATGTTAAGTGAATCTCTACATTTAGAACAGTTGCCTCACAAATTTTAGATTGGGGTCCTATTCCCCTTTAGGGTAATTATTTTTTTACATGAAATTTGTTGAACTTTTAAAAATCAGTCATATTTCATATTATAGTCATTTAAAAATAATAATAGCATTGTAATAAATAAAGAGAAAATAATAAGTGACAATAATTGATTAATAATCAAAACATTAATATAATAACAATGCATTGTATTTTCTTTTAATATTAATAAACAATACTTTTTATGTAACTACACAAATTGATTATTTTTCAGTTATTCTTATTAATGTCAAAAGAAAATAAATGCATTGTTATTATATCAATATTTTGATTAATGTAATCAATTAGTGTCAATTATTTTCTTTTTATTTATTACAATGTTATTATTATTTTTAAATAACTCTAATAGGAAATACAAAACAGATTTTTAAAAGTTCAACAATTTTTGTGTGAAAAAATACAATAATTACCCTCATGAGAAATTGAACCCAATCTCAAATTTCAGAGGCAGCTGTGCTAAGCAATGCTCTTCGCCGACATTAAAAAATATCTTCATATTGCATAATAAACAAGGGAAACAATTATTTATTTGGAATTTTTTAAAGTTTATTGAAATTTATGCAATAATGTTAAAGTAATTAATATTAAATAATAGAGAAGATGTAATATACTATTATCATGTTCAATTTCATGGCTTACATTTCTTCGGGACACTTTTTATTTTTCCCATGTTAAACTCCAATATCAAAGTTTGCTTATAGGACACACTGTATATAAATTTTTACTGTCATTGATGTATTTATATTCCAATATTATGTGAAACGGCCCTTAGACATTCAGTATGTGTCTGCAGAAATATTGTTCAGTAACATTTATTTTCTCTGTACAATTCAATACATACAGTTCATATTTTTCTTAATCTTAACCATGCATTCAACATCAAAACTATACTTAAATATAATAATTTTACCCAATACAATGAGATTTTAATTGGAAAAATATACACGGGATTGACATAATTAAAATATTCAATAATTTTAAACAATATTATTGAAACATACACTTTATTGCAACAAAAATAGTATTATTTATAATTATATTTGAATTAACTATACTCCGCTTTTCTTTCTCTAGATTCGACTGAAAATAGCAAGTGATTCGATATAAGTATATGAACAACGCAAACTTCTTTTAAAATTTGTCTAATTTTTGATGTTTGAAATGAATTCTAACTAACAACATTTAGACGACTTCGACGTGGTAAGTTAAAATAGTAATATGTATAACACATTTAGCAATAATACATAAGCTATTACAAATGCAATTCTTTAACAAATGGCGATAATCATTCAATAAGTACAGAAAAGAAAACCAGTAAACGTCTTGTTGAATGTTCTCTTTAAATGTCATACCGATTACAACTTCAAAGAGTCTAAAATACTTCCATAATTGTATGAATCTTAAAAGGAACGATATTTTTTTGTAACAAACAGAAAGAAATATATTGGAATTGTTGACTGTACTATAAAAAAGAATAGAGAAGTCTAAAAAATATTTCAAATTGTCTTATTCTTTACTGGAAGATATCATGGCAACAACCAACAACCAGGAAGAAATATGTTGAGATCAGGCTATATACTATAAAAGAGACTAAAAATGTCTAAGTTCAATCTTAAGAGAAAATATATATTTTGAAAGATCCATTTGTTTTAAACAAATAGCTTTTACAAATTCAATTCTTTAACACATGGCGATTACCATTCAATAAGTAAAGAGAAAAACAGGTGGATTTCTTATTGAATGTCCCCTTAAAATGTAATATCAATTACGATATCACGAAACTTTAAAAACATCAAAAATTGTATCAATCTTAAAAGAAAATATATTTAATCCGTTTTATGTACCGTATTTGTCTCTCCTCTATTTGTTTATATTCCCCCATCCATATATTTTCGTCCCGTACAGTAACATACTTTTGACTATGGTTTCAAACATTATCCATCTTATTTTAAAATTTTTTTTAAAATTTATTTATTTGTCTGAGCACTTCAACTGTTAAGTCATTAGTGCTCCGTCTTAGTTATATTTACATTCTATACTGGTTTTACATTGATAATAACAATATTAGAATATTTCATATTTTTGTATATAGGTTGATTTCCTTCAGATAGGACAAGATTTTTGGAACACTTTCTGTTTTCGTTAAACATTCTTGAAGTTTCGCTGGGATGCTGTGTGTTCTTCGTTGCTGTTCATATTTCGTACATTCTATAAGTAGGTGTTGGACGTTTAATCTTACATTGCAGACGTTACATGTGGTGGGTTCCGTTTTTTTGAAAATGCAATCGTGTGTGTATAGTGTATGCCCCGTTCTTAATCTTGATATTATGTTTCGGTCTCTTCTGTTTTCAGGTATTTTCCATGGTTTTGTGTTGTCTTTTATATTTCTTAAATAGTTACTTGTCGTTGCCTCCCACTGTTGTTGCCATTTGATGCTTAGTCTTGTTTTTGCATAATTTATAAAGTCGTCAGCTAGTATTGGTGTTTGAAGAGTGTTATTTAATTTGCATGCTCTTTTTGCCAATTCGTCAGCTTCTTCGTTGCCTTTAATGCCCCTATGAGAAGGTATCCATAGGAGGGTGATATTTTTGGAGTGTTGAGTTATGGCTGTATGAGGGTTTTCTTGGATGATTTGGATTTCTGGTTTTTGTGTGTAAAGTTTCAAGATGTTTACGATTGTGTTCAAAGAGTCAGAGCATATTAGATGGTTAGGTTTGTTTGAAGTTTTAATGTTTTTTATTGCTTCTGAGATTGCATATATTTCTGCAGTGTATGTGGATGTGTTTTTTGGGAATGTGTAAGTTTGTTCAGTGTCTTCTATTATTATTATTGCTGCTCCGGTTTTGTCATTTTTTTTAGAGCCGTCTGTATATAATATGTTATATTCTTTATATGATGAGTTTATTATATCTGTAAATTTTGAAGTGATTACTGTAGTGGGTGTGTTTTCTTTATTATATTTTGTGAAGAATTCAAGAGTCCAAGGTGGGTGCTGCGTTGGGTACATCTCGTGTATTTTGGGAAAGGTTAGGTTATTTTCGGTAAAGATGGAGTGTATGAGTTTTTGGAATGGGTAGCTGTTTTGTATGCGAGTGTTACTGGATGTGTGGGAGAATATGTATTTATGAGCAGGGTTGTGTGGATTTGTTGCAAGTTTAGTGACGTATTTTAGTACTATTTTTTCTCTGCGAATTGTTAGGGGTGGTTCTCCTGATTCTGATTGGATACTTTTTATTGGTGTTGTTCTCAGAAGTCCAAGTATGGTTCTTAGTCAGCATTTTGAAGTGTTTCAGGACAGTTTTCTTTGCTGTAATGTATATAATGCTTCCATAGTCAATTTTTGATCTTACTAGGCTTTTATACAGTTTCATTAATGTTTCATTGTCTGATCCCCAGAATTTCTGAGTGCAGTCAGTTTTTAAATGTTCTATATGTTTTCTCTATGTCAGTTTTCTATCTAGATACATGCCCAGGAATTTTATTGATTCTTCATATTTTATGTTGTTTCCATTGATTCTTAGTGCTGGGTTGTTGTATTGTCCTTTTCTTATCTACAGAAGTGTATTGCTGTTGTTTTTGAGGATGAAAATGAAAATCCAATTTCTTTGGCCCAATTTTCTATATTTGTTATTGATGCTTGAAGGTTGCATTGTAGTCTGTGTAGATTTTTATTTTTTGAATAAATTATTAAATCGTCTGCAAATAAGGAGTATTTCACCGTTGAAGGTATTTTATCTTTTATGCCATTTATTGCTAGTAAAAATAGTGACATAGTATAAAAAAATAAGATAATTCTGAATTGTTATCCTAAGATTCTACCTACACAATACTTTTTTTAAAAAAATCTGCACACCCAACACAGAAACGCAACCGCACGCCACTGATAAAAGTGCTCTTGAAGTACGGGTTATATATATATATATATATATATATATATATAACATTTTTTTTTGCCAAAACAATGAAATTAAGTTCATAAATAAATATACTTACCTAGGTATAACTTTCACATCAGCAGACAATTTTCAGGAAAATGCAAACGAGAAACTAAAAAAGGCCTTACGTGTTACTGGTACCATTAAAAATACGATGTTGAAAGCACAAATGCATTGTTGGGACACTAATTCAAAATTATATAATACTGTACTTGTTCCAACATTGTTATATGGTTCGGAAGTGTGGGGACCAATGCAGTGTGAAAACATTGAAAAAGGCTCAATGCAATATTTTAAAACCATTTTTGGATGGCAAGTAACTACCCCAGGTTATATAATCAGAAGAGAGACGGGTTTCAAAAAGCTAGAAGTAATTATTATAGAAAAAATACTCAACTTTTGGCTGAAAATACTACTCATGCCAGAAGAAAGGTATATTAAAATTTGTTACAACAAATTACTATATTTAAACAAAAAATCGGCAACTATTATTCCAGAGAAAAAACAAACAAATTATAATTGGGTTAGACAACTACAAGCTATACTAACAAGAGCCAACTTTAAATGGATATGGGAGGCACAGAGCTGCGTCGCACTGAGAGCAGAAATAGACAACATAACAAAAGCTTATAACGAAATTTTATACGAAGAAGATACTAGAAGAATATTACATTCGACTTATAATCCAATTTACCAAACCTATATAACCAGTTATAATTACCTAGCCTTAGATATCCCTTTTGCTATCCTAAAATTGTTCAGCCAACTGAGGACTACAAACATCAAAAGATTTTATTGTTATCAAGACGGCTTCTGTCATAAATTTACGGATGAAGAAAATTGCAGTCTGTGCAACCTACAAGAAGATAATAGCCTAAACCACTTCCTATTCACATGTCCCATCTTCAACCCTGTCCGCAACAAATTCCTCAACAAATATAAAACTTCTTGTTTTCCAGACAATTCAATCAGTAGTCTACTTATCACACCAACCAGAGGGAAAGATGATGGATATATCCAACTACTTCAAAACTGCTCTAAAATTAAGAGCTTTTATATTAAACATATAAAATGTACTCACACAATTTATTATTTATTTATTTACAAATGTATGTTATAATAATTATTGTAAATGTTGCCTCTCTATTTGTATGGGAGTTCTACTTCTTAACAAATAAATTATATTATTATTATTATTATTATTATTATATATATATATATATATATATATATATATATATATATATATATATATTTACTAACAATATAAGCAATTAACTGACCTAACGTTTTCATCAAAAAAATGTTTTTTTAAATTGAGAGAATTGACAAAACCTAAATTTATACGAATTTAATTGCAATATGATCTGTTTTTTATTAACTATTAGGATAAGTTGAAAAGTCAAAATTAGACCATACGATCATTAAAACAAATTATAACAAATTCAAGTGATGAAAATTTATTCTCAATAATAATTGATTTTTTTTTTAAATATGCAATTTTAGATAGAAATGATGCGCTCATTTCCATTGGCAAGAATTTAGAATGAGGTACATAATTCAATATTTTGACACCAAGGAAAGTGTTTGTCACATAATATTTAAGAATCATACTTGATGGCAGTAATGTAGAATAATTTTGTAATATGGATTCTTGTATTAAATTAAGTTACAGAAATCTTTAACAGGAAGGAAGCTAGATTTTTAAAATTCGAATTCAAGAAATTAATGAGATTTAAAAGAAATTAAAAACAAGGCGCATGCGCCAGAAATGTCAGTTGGAATATCTCGTTCAAAGTATCTAGTTACTGAATATGCGTATTTTATACTTCATTAGTATTTTGAAAGTACTATAAAAAGAAAGTTAGGCCTGTCGAGACTTACAGGTTTGGCTCAATAAATGTTGAATTTTTTATTTTACTTTTGAATTTCTCACCTAAGCCTTGGGTGGTTTCCCTTCGTCATCCAATTTCCTTTTACCTACATTTTCTTTTGGCTCCTCGTTAAAAAGGCTAGTACGGCATTTGTTCACGGTAATTCGTGGCATTATATTTGTAAAAACGGAAATCTATTTGTCAAATAATTACTCATTAAAAATAAATACGTAAATGTACCATCACGCCTTATATTATATTTGATTTTATGCACTCTTTAAACTAAACTGGTATTAAACAATCCCAAATGCAACCCCACAAAAACAAACAAATAATGTGAAATAGTTAAATTAAAAGCAATGTTTACAGCGCTGCTGGGAAAAATACGGCGATCACAAAGCGCATGCGAATTCACGCTTGACTTGATGAGAACGCATTGACTGTGTGAGGTTCCAAGCAGAGCTGGGCAGTAACTAGTTACTTTAGGAACTTAGTTACTAACTAGTTACTTTTACGTAACTTGTAACGTAACTTAGTTACTTTTTAAAATATGGTAACTGTAACTGTAACTTAACTCGCTGCGGAAAAGTAGTTGGTAACTTTACGGTTTTTAGTTACTAGTTACTTAAAGTAACTCACAAATTAGAATGTAACTTAAGTTAGTCAAATGCCCTCTGTAATGTGTAACTTTTATTTTAATACATAATTAAATTCAATATTATTGTTGATTGATTTCAAGCCATAATAGATAATAAAATAAGTAATTATATTCATTAATAATAGAGTTTTTGTACGGTAAACAGAAAAACTAAAAATAACACATTTTAACTTTTAATTCTAGAATTAAAAACTCTCTAAATGTTAAATTTGACTTATAAAATATATTATTTTCAAATGTTTTCCTCGTTTACAATTGATACGTTTTAATAAATTATAATTAAACTGCCACTAAATCATCAAAATTATTCCAATTTTCAAGTTATACAAAAAATAGTGTATTTGTTCGTTGTTCCAAGGGTTGCAAGACTTGAATTCGTCTCATTTTTGCAAATTCCCTTCTCACAAGATAAAATGTTACTTTTAATTATTATATTATATTATAATGTAGATCCGCAGGGACTTTTTATCAGATTTTTTATCACCCGGGCCCTGATGGCCCCTTGTCAAAGCGGGCCCTAGGCCGTGGCCTCGTGGGCCTAGGCGGTAATAAGGCCCTGTAGGTCCGTTAACATTAACAATAATAATCTGATTGGGTGTTGCCAAGCAATAACGTGAAAATTTAGGTTAACGTAGTTAGTGCAAAATCTCCCTGATATGTATACTACACAATAACTAAGTCAACAGTCAAAGTCTACACTTCACGCCATTAAAAGTAGTTAGAAAGTAACTCAAGGTAACTAAGTTACTTTTAATGAGTAACTAGTAAATAACTTAGTTCTTTCACCAAAGTAACTGGAACTTAAATAACTTAGTTACTTTTTTTTTGAGGTAACTGTAACTGTAACTAGTTACATTTTAAAAGTAACTTGCCCAGCTCTGGTTCCAAGACAGAATTAAAAAATTTTTAAGAGGTGGACAGGCCCGGACTAGGACTAAATTTCGGTTCGGGAGTTTTATCCTGACCGGCCCCCAAAAAAGCTAATTCAGCATGCTTTACAAGAAAGAAAGCGACGATTCATGCTTTCAGTAACCATGTCATAAATTACATTGTGATAATTAAAACTTTCCACCGGCCCATATTCGGACCGGCCCGTCGGGAAATGCTCCGAAGCTCCCTGTGGGCAGTCCGGGCCTGGAGGTGGACCTTGGACATAAAATTGAGGAAAGATTTTATAGAACAATTACTTAAATTTTAACCTTAATTGTACAATATCAAGTTCGGTTTGTTGTATCTTCAATTTTTAACTTTTCCCTTTTTTCTAAAATAAGTCAGTACGGCATATTACCCATTGCTGAGTGTGCCAATCTGCTTGTTGAATTAATTGTCTTTTTTGTGATGTTATTGATAACCATATAATATGTTATAGAAGTATTTTTATGTATGATTTCATAGTTTCTTTGGGGAGGTTGAAAAACAGCTTCAGCTGAACCTTGCCCCCTTTGTACTTTTATGGTGCAATAAATTTTATTATCATTATTATTATTATTATTATTTATTATTATTATTTATTATTAATAATAATTATTATTATTGATTATTAATATTATTATTATTAATTATTATTATTATTAATAATTAATATTATTATTATTATTAATTATTATTATTGATTATTATTATTTATTATTATTATTATTAATTATTATTATTACTAATTATTATTATCATTATTAATTATTATTATTACTAATTATTATTATCATTATTAATTATTATTATTAATTAATACTATTATTATTAATTATTATAATTATTAATTATTATTATTATCAATTATTATTAATTATTATTATTAATTATTATTATTATTAATTATTATTATTATTAATTATTATTATTATTATTAATTATTATTATTATTATTATTATTATTGTTATTAATTATTATTCTTATTTATTATTATTATTATTATATTATTATTATTAATTTTCGAGCGATAGGTCTGTTGAGTGTGGTAGGGAAACTCTTTGGTAAGGTTTTAATTCATAAGGTGCGAACCTTAACAATTTCAAAAACTAGTGACGTTCAGGGTGGTTTTTTGCCTGAGAGGGGATGTGTCGATCAATTGTTTGCTCTTCGTATGATTGTAGAGAAGTCACTTGACAAGAACAAGAAGGTGTTATGTGGCTTTCTAGATTTAAAGAAGGCGTATGATAGTATTCTTAGAGATACTTTGTGGGGTGTACTAAGAAAGTACGGCGTGAATGGAAACTGGTTGGGAGCAATTCGAGCGTTGTATGAGGGTAGTGAAGCTGCTGTGAGAATAGATGGTAGGTTGAGTAGTTGGTTTCGTATAAATGTAGGTGTTAAACAGGGTTGTGGTATGTCTCCGTGGTTGTTTAATTTGTATATGGATGTGTTGTTGCGGAAGGCGTTGAGTGGATTGGATGGTGTACATATTGGTGAAAGTATTGTGCCTGCGTTAGCGTATGCGGATGACGTAGTTGTCTTAAGTGAAAATGAAAAGCAACTGAGAAGAATGATAGAGAGAATAAACGAAGTTGGAAGAAGTATGAATTTAATGTTGAATGTTGATAAATCTAAGGTGTTAATATTTGAAAGGAGTGAATTGGTGACTGAGTGCAATGTGTTGGTGAATGGAGTAAAACTGGAACAGGTGAATGAGTTTCTATATTTGGGTAGCATGATGTCGAGGGATGGACGAATTGACCGTGAAATTGATAGGAGGGTGTATGCGGGATGTAAGGTAATGGGTGCTCTGGGCACGTTTGCTCGTAACGTAAACGTATCTAGAGAAGCTCGGTTAAGTGTATATAATGGAGTGCTGGTGCCTGCTTTGATGTATGGAAGTGAATGTTGGGCATGGACGAGAAAGCATAAAAGGAAAGTGACTGCTGTATGAGGTATTTACGTGGTGTTTGTGGATATACAAGACGGGATCGCGTGAGGAATAATTTGTTGTATGAAGAATGTATGGTTAGCAAGAATGTAGTTAAGAGAGTTGGAGTGAGTCAGTTGGGATGGTCTGGTCATGTGGAGAGAATGATGAGTGAACGACTTTTAAAACGCATATATGTTGGTAAAGTTGAGGGTGTTTGATTGCGAGGCCGTCCAGTGTGTAAGTGGATGGATGTGATTGGTAGTGTTTTGAAGGAGCGTAAGTTTCCGAGTGGAAAGAGAAGAAGAGCATGTATGAATACGATTATGAATGTGGCTGAGGCGAAAGAAGTTTGCCTGGATAGGAATGTGTGGAGAAGGATGATTGTTTCGTAATTATTGTGGTGTGAAGATGTATGGTTAGTAAGAATGTTTTATAAGAATGGAAAGACAGCTGAACTTTTATGTGGACGAGAAGAACGAAGTATGTTTGTACAGGAATGTGTAGCGAAAGATGATTTTTGTGTAACTATTATTGTGGTCCGGATGCGATTATTCGCTACCGAAAATCGGTCACTTTAATATGTTATTATGTATGAATACGTTTATGAATGTGACTGAGGTGAAAGAAGTGTGCATGGATACGAATGTGTGGCGAAGGATGATTGTTGCGTAACTATTATTGTGGTCCGGATGCGGTTATTCGCTACCGAAAATCGGTCACATTAATATGTTCTTTGTATGAATGTTATGATGATTTTGGACAAGGCGAACGAAGAATGTTTTTAAATAGTTAAGTGATTCATCCCTTTTCTTATTGTTTTCGGGTTTTTGCTAACCCACTAAGTGGGAAACGCGTGATTTTATGTATGTATGTATTAATATTATTAATTATTATTATTAATTATTAATATTATAAATTATCATTATTATTATTAATTATTATTATTATTAATTATTATTAATTACTATTATTATTAATTATTACTATTAATTATTATTATTAATTATTATTATTAATAATTATCATCATTAATATTATTAATTACTAATTATTATTATTAATTATTATTAATAATATAATAATTATTATTATTATTATTATTAATTATTATTATTATTATTATTATTAATTATTATTCATAATAATAATTATTATTATTATTAATAATAATAATAATTATTATTATTATTATTAATTTTTATTATTATTATTATTTTTATTATTAATAATTATTATTGTTAATTATTATTATTGTTATTGTTATTGTAATTATTATTATTATTATTTTTATAATTATTATAATTATTATTATAATTATTATTTTCTCTAGTCTACCTTTTCTCTTTACAGGTGAAATTATTATTTTAATTACGGCCTAAGGCAAGTAATTACAATATTTGTGTAAGTATAATATATATACGCATCAATTATTTCTATTCTAACAATACTTTTTATGTTTCAGGTTCCTGGTCCTCGGGTTCAGTATATGGGACTAAGTCTGGTGGTTCGTGTACTTCTGTCTTCGATCCGTCACCGATAACTCTACGGACAACTCTACAAGTTCCCAA